>CM044986.1:9179813-9493283 GCA_024586325.1 Stellera chamaejasme
CTTGACGGTGAGGATGGGGATGGTTTTTGGCGGCGAGGGTGGCGGAACGCGAAGTGGAGGTGGAGGACGAATTTTGGCCGGCGGCTCGTTTCTTCGGTTCCTCCTGTTGATGTCGATTTTTATTCCTTTTTATAGCCAAATTCTTTGATTGACAGATGCTTGATGACAATGATGAAGATTTGAAGCTGGCGGCCGGCGGAGAAGAAGGAGCAGGCTCGTGATCCGTAAGTTTCCTTCTTTTCTTTTCTTTTTTTCCTTTTTTAGTTTTTAGTCATTTTTAATAAAATAAACACATTTTAATTCTAAATTAAACCAAATAAAATGATAAAAACACATAAAAATAACAAAAGCACACGAAGTAATAAAAGACATATGAAATAATAATAATAATAATAACGTACACGAAAATGACAAAAAACACATAAAATGATGGAATAAAAGAAGTACCAAAAATAAGAAAAATAACAAAAGTATCTGAAAATTATAAAAAACGACAAAATAACAAAAGTTTCATAAAATAACAAAAACATACGACAACAGTTCATAAAATAATGAAAATGACACTAACACGTGAAAAACGATAAAAACTACGTAAAATAACAAAAACGGCAAAAATTACATAAAATAACAAAAATGACGAAAAGTACATAAAATGTCGACAAAAATCACATGAAATAAAAATACGAAAAAATACCGAAAAACAAAAAACCTAAATTACTACTCCGGACAAAATCGGGTGTCAACAGCTGCCCCCCTTTGCGTGTTTTCATGAGAAATGGAACGCGCAAAGTAGGATGACTCCAAATTTTGTCCGGCGAATAACGAGAACCTTCTCATCATTCATGAAAGGAAGAAACTTTTCTTACCTTTCCGAAGCGAAGAAACCTTCCTTGCTTCATTCAACAGGAACTTTTCTATTGAATCAAATAGCGGAAACCTTTCCGCTACTTAGAGTTAAGGAACTTTCCTTACTCAAGATTCGAGATTGAAAACCTTCTCAATGCTCGGTGAAAATAGATGACTGATTGTGATTGGATCGAATAACAAGAACCTTCTCATTACTCGTGAATCGAAGGAACCTTCCTTGCTTCTCTCAATAAGAACCTTCCTATTGAGTTGAATAGCGGAAACCTTTCCATTATTCGAGGTTAAGGAACCTTCCTACCCCAAAGATGCGAGATTGAGAACCTTCCCAATACTCGACAAAAGTAAGATGAATGATGATTGAATGATTGATCGAATAATAAGAACCTTCTCATTATTCATGAAGCGAAGGAACCTTCCTTGCTTCTCTCAATAAAAACCTTCCTATTGAGTTGAATAGCGGAAACTTTTCCACTATTCGAGGTTAAGGAACCTTCCCTACCCCAAAGATGCGAGATTGAGAACCTTCCCAATGCTCGACAAAAGTAAGATGAATGACTGATTGAATGAAGGAATAACAAGAACTTTCTCGTTATTCGTGAAGCGAAGGAACCTTCCTTGCTCCGGTAATTTGAGATTGAGAACCTTCCCAATGCTCAGTAAAAGTAAGATGAATGACTAATTTGGATGAAAGTTGAGATGAAATAACAAGAACTTTCTCGTTATTCGTGAAGCGAAGGAACCTTCCTTGCTCCTGGAATTCGAGATTGAGAGCCTTCCCAATGCTCGGAAAAATGGATGACTGATTGATTGATTGATTGATTGATTGATTGATTGATGAGATGGAATAACAAGAACTTTCTCGTTATTCATGAAGCGAAGGAACCTTCCTTGCTCCGATGACTCGAGATTGAGAACCTTCCCAATGCTCGGCAAAATGAGATGACTGGTTGATAAAAATTGAACAACAAGACTTGTTGTTTGTGAAGGGAAGAAACCTTTCATTCCCTTATGAAGCGAAAGAACTTTCTTTGCTTTTTTTGATGAAAGACTTGATTTGAAATATCGAGACGAAGTGAATGGTAAGAACATTCTTACCATTCGGTGAGAGAGACATTTCTTTCACGTTCAGGAACTTTCCTCACTGTTGGTGAAAAGAGATCATTGGTTAAGACCATGAAATGAGAAGAATGGTAAGAACTTTCTTACCATATGGGAGAGAAACCTTTCTCTCTGGACTTTGGCGATGGAACTTTCCATGCCTTTGATGAAAAGTGAGTGATTCGGTGAGAAGTGTAACGAAATGACTACACTTCAAAGTCGAGGCATCTCACAAAAACGAGTGAAGTTTTGAAATATTATATGAATAGAATATCTTTCTTATTACTAGAAAGAGACTTGATACATGCGTCGATGTTTTCACCGGAACACGGTGAAGATGACGAAAATGTTGTCGAATGGTGGGAAGGGATCTCTAGGCTCCGAAAAGATGTTCCCGGCAACTTGGGAGTGTTTTGGATGAGGGTTTCGCTGTGTGGAGGGAACAGAGCGACTCCAAGTGGGTTGTTAATGCTCGGGCAAGAGCTGAAAATGGTCGAGAGATGAATGCTTGGCAACCAGAGATTCTTTTGAGACCGGCCTTTTTGAGTGAAATGAGCTCGAAGGGAGGTTTACGAACCGATGCCCCTCTTTAAGTGATGCTTCGTTGACTTGGAATGAAGAGAATGGAAGAACTTTCTTACCATTCGGGAGAGAAACCTTTCTCTCATGGGTTAAGGCTAAGGAACCTTCCTTACCTTTAATGAAAAATCTGAGTGAATGAGATTGATATGAAGTTTGTCAAAATGACTAAACTTCCAAAAAATGTGAAATCGCATACAATGAGCGAATTTCCGAGAGTTGTAGGCTTTGACTAGGTGCAATTTGCAATGTGCCCCGTATGTACAAGATGAAGCAAGTAAAAGATAAGGTGTTACCGTATCATGGTAATGTGGAAAGCTTAAGAGAAACCTGAAAGCTTCTAAGCCGAAGTAAACATAAATCGTTGTCATCTTAGAGAGCTTCTCATCAAATCCTCTCGTCTTGATATCAAAACCTGTGTTGATGAGTTCCTTGAAAACCTGTCTCTGAGAATGAATGATGATATTGTGTATGACACATGATGATCATGGCTCTGAAAATGCTTGATGTTTAGATTTGCA
Organism: Stellera chamaejasme; assembly: GCA_024586325.1. Taxonomy (NCBI): domain Eukaryota; kingdom Viridiplantae; phylum Streptophyta; class Magnoliopsida; order Malvales; family Thymelaeaceae; genus Stellera; species Stellera chamaejasme. Next base: position 9,182,879 of record CM044986.1, read on the forward strand.
AAGATGGGGATCTTCAATTAAAACCAATGATGCATGGTAAGTGCAGAAACATTTACTAAGCTTTCTTTTATGAATGTCTTTCATCTTGTCTGATGTGATCTTACCTCATTTTGTCGAAAAATTGTTTTCCATTCCTGGATTCCTTTGCCCTTGAGAACAATTATATGAGTGAATGATCTATTTGCCCCCAGTTTTGGTCACAAAAATGCATATTCTCAACAAGAGTCTTTAAACCATGTCTGCCGTAAGATCCATACTCATTAATGTTTAACGGTTGGTCCTTAAAGAAAACTCTTATCAATTTGTAGAGCTTGACAAAATATATGATGGTCCTTGTGTAACCATTAAAATAACTCGTTATTCTCTATCTCTTCCACTTGAAGAGGTAAAATGTGCGAGGGTAGCCAAAAGACATTTTAATGTGAAGGATTTTTCTTATGTGAAGGTCAATGTGAAGAATGAATATCATTTGAATGGTTCTTTAAGGTAAATGGCATCCATTGATATGGGTTGATGAAAAGTATAGTAGTTCAGACTTCAGGCGAAAGGCCTAGTAATGTCACTGATGAGAAAATCGACTTCTTTGCAGAACTTGATAGTGCTGATCACGAAATCACTGCCTTATCCAACAAGAATGACCTCAAATGTTGCCCCCCAGCTCTCATGATGTGTGGACTTGCTCTTGAGAAACTTGAGAATTTGTCGATATTGCTTGGGATTTCTTTGTTGCTCCCTTGTTCATTGTGTTGGTGAATTGGGCCTTCAATCTAAACCGCCTCTGCATGTTTTCATTTTAGCCCCCATGACTCCCTTTTTCATTTTTTTTTTTGGTCGACTTTGTTTGACCTGCGATTTTCAGTCATTTTCATGCGAGCGTAAATAGTTGTTGCTACCTACGCCCGATTACTTCTGACTAAAATGCAAAGACAAATGGCTACTAGCACTATTCGTAACTTCAGCCATTTCTAGCTAAAGGCAGCGGAATAGAATTTACATTGACCCTGTTTCTTTTCTCTCTTTTTTTGATTTTTGAGAGTCACGGGTATTAAAGACATCATGACCGTTGATCTGGCTTTGGGATTGATGAATGTAACTTGACTTGATCTCAACCGTAGCAATGATCTGAAAGGTTCTTTTGTTCTCATACTTCTTCTTTTTGGATGAATGAAGTTTTCTTCTTTTGGAAAGAATCTTTGAGATGACTGATCCTTTGCTGCATAAACAGAGCTCTCTGATGGTAATTTTAGCCATCGAGCTAAAAAAGAATCTCATAGTTGAAGGGTCACACCGAAATCGCTCTTACCAGATTCAGCAATGTCTTCGAGATAGTCACTATCTAGTCCTCTCTTTAGCTTCATCAATGACATTGTTTATGTTGTGGCTTGATGAATGAGTCTCGAAACGGGAAAGAGAATGATTGAAGTGTGATGTGGTACTTTGCTAATGGATGCCAAATTGCACATTTATCCCTTCTTATTTCAAGACAAAGAATAACGAAGGTCCATTGCAACAAAGACTGTACTCTAGATTTTGGACTAAATCTAGGTAACTTTAACTTTCAATTTATCTTGGCAAGCTCTCAAAGATTTGAGTAAAAATTTAAAGATTTCTCCAATTATTCATCAATTTGTATTGATCGACGTATTAGACAGGCTTAAAGACGACTCGTGAGAAATTGTCTTTCCATGTCACAAATGGGGTTCATCAGTTTTTCATCACATCATAAAATTGTCATCAAACTCCTTGATGTCCACTTCTCTTTTTGCAAGATGTTTTTATTTGTGTATGAATGAAAATGTACAGTGACATGTGTGGAAAAGAAATGACCAAATGCATGATCGATGAATAATTGTGTCATTGATAATTGAAAAAAATGATGTATGTGAATGTTATCAAAAAGAAAAACAATTAGTACAAATGGTATATACAAAAATGTACAAGTATAAAGAGAAAGGAAACATTAATTATGTACTTAAAAAGCTGAGTATTATAAGAACAAAAATATTTACATGAGGATGATGTTTGTTTTACGCAAATGCGAGAGAGAAAATAAAAGAACACATGTTAGTTGCATTACAACATCAAGTAAAAAAAATCCACATATACACAAATTAGTATCATAATGTGTCTTGTCATGGTTAAGCTTAGAGGAATGATCTATGGTCATTATATGCAAATGTGGCTTTTGAAAGAATGAGGCCAATGGTAGGTTCCCGAATCCCTTTTACTAAGTTCTATCGAACTAGAAAAGGCCCAATTCCTTACCCACGAGGGTTATGTAAGGAAGGATTAATTCGAGTCGCAGCTTTCGCGGTTCCATTGGGTGACTAACGCCACACCCGAACAACGCTACTAACCACTACGGTCTAGAGAAAGTGCGGTGACTATTGTCACACACAACTAGCCTTTCCCGGGTATTCACAAAAATAGGTTACGAAGAGCTCGGGTAGGGAGCTCGAAATGCATGCTTTGTGTGTGTATGTGTGAGAGTGTGAATTAAAATATGTACAATGGAAACACAATAAAAATAAAAAGGTAAAATCAAGCAAATAAATAAAAACAAACCCCTTTTGTGGCCGGACAATTCCCCAGTGGAGTCGCCATCTGTAGCGACGTGGTTTTCGTCAGGAGTCGCCACCAATCTTTTTCCTAGGTCGATTGGAAACCTGAAAATGGTCTACGAAAGATCTGGAATCGTTTGTCAGTTACGTACAAAAATGGTTAATTTTCGTACGCCCTAAAATTGGTACCACGGGTTCTTTTTAGATTTTTGCTTGATTTTAAGAAAAAAAGAGAAAAGACAAATAACCACACTAAAAAGACGATAAAAGAAAAGATTTTTTTAGTAATTTACATAGCTAATAAAAATTCAAAATATCTTGAAAAACAAAATTAAAACAATTACATAATGACAAAAATATTAGCTAACACACAAAAGGGTTTAGGCCTAGTGCCCAAAGTGTAGAGTTTTAAAGTTGAAAGGGTGGCTTGAATGAAACTGTGGACAAACAAAGGGGTTTAAGTAGAGAAAGGATGAAAATAAAGGGGCAGGGACTGAAGTTGTGATTTACCCAAAAGTTTATACTTGCTGCAGCAGCTTCTTTCTTCTTCGCGTAGCGCGACCCGGCGGCGGAGTGGACGGCGGCCGGCACAGAAGTCGGCTTTTCGACGGCGGAGCAGAGGCAGGTCGTCCCGGCGGAATCCGGAGAGGGTGGTGGAGGCGGTGGCGCGGTGAGTGGAGCTCCGGTTGGAGAGAAAACGGGCGCCGACGTCGGATCCGATTGTGGCCGTTTTCTCCGTGTTCAGGCCATCTCCGGCAGCTTGAAAGGGTGGGTTGGCTTCGTCTCGTCGTGGCGGAGGTAATGGTGATAGATAGGAGTGATGAAACGCAGCAAAACGGAGGGGATGAAGGAGGAGGTCCGGCGGGTCGGCGGCGTTTTCTCCGTTTTCCGGCGGTTTCAGGCGAAGCTAGGGGCACCGGTGTGTTCTTTGGAGGCTTGACGGTGAGGATGGGGATGGTTTTTGGCGACGAGGGTGGCCGGAACGCGAAGTGGAGGTGGAGGACGAATTTTGGCCGGCGAAGCTCGTTTCTTTCGGTTCCTCCTGTTGATGTCGATTTTTATTCCTTTTTATAGCCAAATTCTTTGATTGACAGATGCTTGATGACAATGATGAAGATTTGAAGCTGGCGGCCGGCGGAGAAGAAGGAGCAGGCTCGTGATCCGTAAGTTTCCTTCTTTTCTTTTCTTTTTTTCCTTTTTTAGTTTTTTCTCATTTTTAATAAAATAAACACATTTTAATTCTAAATTAAACCAAATAAAATGATAAAAACACATAAAAATAACAAAAGCACACGAAGTAATAAAAGACATATGAAATAATAATAATAATAACGTACACGAAAATGACAAAAAACACATAAAATGATGGAATAAAAGAAGTACCAAAAATAAGAAAAATAACAAAAGTATCTGAAAATTATAAAAAACGACAAAATAACAAAAGTTTCATAAAATAACAAAAACATACGACAACAGTTCATAAAATAATGAAAATGACACTAACACGTGAAAAACGATAAAAACTACGTAAAATAACAAAAACGGCAAAAATTACATAAAATAACAAAAATGACGAAAAGTACATAAAATGTCGACAAAAATCACATGAAATAAAAATACGAAAAAATACCGAAAAAAAAAACCTAAATTACTACTCCGGACAAAATCGGGTGTCAACACGAAAAACGCCCTTCGAGGTTCTCACCATTCTTCAACGTGTCTTGCAAAGGATATACTTCTTCAATTCTTCTTTCCCCAAACAAATTTTAAATATGATTAAATGTATGTCATTGTATTGATGCATGATATGATATATATTCTAAACTCCAGGTGAAAGAAGAACATTCCATAGATATATTTGCGCAGATCATCCTCGTTATAAAGTACATAGATTTCGCCTACAGGTAACATCATTCTAATTTGGGATGATTCCCATTCCTAACTTGCGAAGATTCTTCTTGGCCTTGTTGATGAAGTTTGCCGCGGTCTGAATCAACGGGGATGTAGATGGCCAAATCAATCGCTCAACTGCCTGCGCTTCCCTTCCCAGATCATCGGTAATGAATGCGACCATTCGAGCCTGGTCTGTGAACCCCTCATATTCGTTCTTCCAAAATCTTGCAACTTCTTCCATTTCTTTAGCCTCTTTTGTCCAATTATCAACATCTTCAACGAGTCCTGCCACCATCCGATTCTTCATCTCTAGCTTTTCTTCTAGATGTTTTATCTGACTTTGAAGATGTTCAATCTCGAGTTTTGCCTTCTTGTTCTTTCCTTGCTCTTCACTCAGCTCTGATTCTAATTTTCTTTTTGTCGGTTGAAGGAATTCATCCCCGGGAAGCAGTATTCCTTCTTTTCGAGTTTTGCGCCACTCATGAGATCGCGTAAGGGACCCTGATCCTTGCTTGACCAAAATGGGTCTCTTCCAGGCCACTAAAATTCCGGTGATATACCTTTTCGCATGTTTATCTTCATAGGTGAACTCAAGACTGCTCAACAAATGCGTCATTGGGATGAAGCGTGAGGAGTTGAATTGTCTACGCGCCATTGCCGGAGCATAGCTAGTACCACCCCAAACACCTAGGAGGGGAATCCATGGGCGAGGCCACGGTATAGAACTCGAGTACCCGAACTCCAAGGAGCTCTCCAGACAATTTTTTCTTTGATGAGATTCTTGAGATAATCGATCCAGTCTTCCTTGTTGCAATGCTCAATCCATTTGCTACCCAAAAAGGCCTGAATGGGATTGAAATCATAAGAGAACCGATTGCGTATGTTATCCCGAATACATGGGAGATGACTTTTGATCCATATGGTGAGCAATTGGGCGCAACCGATAAATCTTCCTCCTTTATGACGAGAAATTCAACGATTGAATGGTTTACGCGAGAATGACAGGAGTAGGAGTGGCCTGAGATGTGCATATCTGATGGAGGAGATATATGATTCTGCTGTCAATGTACCCCACTAGCTTTGGAAAAATCACTAGCCCGTATACCGCTAGTGCCAAAAGGCGGCGCCTCTGTTCCGGGAAAGTTGCCATAAGTTGCTTTAGATCCTTCCAGGCCATATACTTGTGTTGCCCCTTGGCCGTGAATAACGACTTAAATGATGCAGATGGATTACTGATTAGCTGAGCTAGCGCTCGATGAGGTTCTCGTCGCTTGTCGGCCGATAAATGGTCTCGGGATGCTTGGATTGCCTTCCCAAGAGATTGTCGTATTCTTCGAGAGTAGGCATGAGATCCATCTTGTTGAACGAAAAGCATCGGTAAGAGGGTCCCTGAATTGTATCAATGCCCGGATGAGAGGCGGATCGACCACAACTCGAGTAGGTGGCGATATGACCATATTCTGCGATAAAAAGTTGTTGTTCGACAAATCCCAACTCCTCCAAATTTCCCATAGCTCTGCAGTGTCGTTTTGTTACGTATTGATGGGGACCTTGGCTTGAGCGAAACGGACTGTTGAGAAGTGAGACGATCTCCTGACGGCTTTGCATTGACTCGGAAAAAGCCATTGCCTCTAACTGGGTTTCCACTATTGTGGTAGTCCAAGACTCGTCATGGGCAACGGGGAGAATTCCAAATATATCCATGAAATGAATTCTTTCACTGAGTATATTTCCTATATGATATGCATGCAGAGTGAGATACAATCATAAAAAAAGACAGGTCAGTGAAGATAACAATAGGTACAATAGCACACATCATATTTACCGGGTGACATAAAGTGGGTAGGAATTCTAAAGCCGGGACTAATGGTTGGGTGTGTGGCCATTACATGCAGGGAATGGTATATCAAAAGGCTTAGGGTGGTTCCCGATTCCATCGTTGAAAAGCGACGGCCCAATCCTTACCCACGAGGGACATGTAAGGAATGGATTAACTGGATCGTAGGTTTTCGTGAACCAATGAGGGAATATTAATCCCACGAGTTAGCACTACTTCCTTACTAGGATACGGTGAAGGCTTGGAGAGTAGAATCTCACAAGTACAACAACACCATATTCCGCTTTGAAAGAAATTTGGCTTTGGCGGAGTTCGGGTAGAGAACTCCATGTCATGTATGTCACCATGAAATAAATAAATGAATAAACTCAATCAAGCAAAAGAACATAAAACAAAACCCTTAATGTGGCCGGACAATTTCCCCAGCGGAGTCGCCATCTGTAGCGACGTGATTTTCGACAAGAGTCGCCACCAATCTTTTTCCTAGGTCGATTGGGAACCTGAAAAATGGTCTACGAGAGATCTAGAATCGTTTGTCAGTTACGTACAAAAATGGTTAATTTTCGTACGCCCAAAAATTGGTACCACGGGTTCTTTTAGAAATTTGCTTGATTTTTAAAATATAAAGACAAAAAAAACAAACAAAAAAAAACAAATAACCACACTAAAAGACAATAAAAGAAAAGATTTCTAGTAATTTACATAGCTAATAAAACTCAAAATATCTATAAAAAAAATTAAAATAATTTATATCGACATAATAACAAAAGTATTAACTAAGATAAAAAAAAGGTTTAGGCCTAGTGCCCAGTTTGTCAAGTTTAAAACTTGTTGGAGGGCTGAAACGAAACTTATAAAAGGTTGATGGCTTTAGTAAAACAAGGAAACAATAAATGGACATGAAAGGGAATTGTACCAAAAAAAACATTAAAACCATGCAGTTCTTCTTCGATGCGTTTGTTGCGGACGGCGGAGGAAACGGCGGCCGGCGTTGGAGACTGAAATTCGACAGCGGAGATGCAGCGGATCGGCTCGGAAGAGGGAGGGGACGTGATGGTGGTGATGAAGGGCTGAATCGAGCTTCGGTTGAGGCGGAAACTTGGTCCGTGCCGGAGACGTTTCTTCCACGATTTCTCCCCGTCACGTCACCTCCGGCGGATTGGAAAGGTTGTCCGGCTCTGTCTTGACGTGGGAGAGCTAATGGCAGCGAGAGTTGGCACTGAAAGGTGGTGGCGCAAGCTGGAATTCATGACGGAGCAGGTTTGGCAGGCCGCAACTCGTTTCTCCTTCTGTTTGGGCTTCTCCGGTGACTTGGGATGCTTGCCGGACTCCGCGTGGCGCGGCGGTGCTGGGCAGACCAGGTGTTGGCGACCAGAAGCAATGGATGGAGGAGGAAGGGTGGGGAAGTTACTGCATTTATTTTTCTTTCGCTTCTCTTTGCTCCCTTTTTTTGTGTTGCAACCTTTTGCAGTTCGTGAGCTTGATTCCCCCCTATTTGCTTCAACTTGGCCATATATAGGTAGATTTGTTCCACCAATTTACACAGATAGACCTTTTGTTCAATGGAGAATAATGGGGGATTGATTTTTGTGAGTGACAGATGAGAGGAGGCGTGGAGGAAAGAACGCAGCAAGTTCGGCACGCTGGGTTGCTGCATTCATTCGACTTGCTCTTTTTTCTTTTCTTTTTTTTCTTTTTTTTAGTAACAAAGCACACTCAAATTTATAAAATAAAAGAAAAACAAGATAGTATGAATAATGACAAAAAGTATGTAAAATGATGGAGATAATAGAAGTTCCAAAAATAAAAAAAAATAACAAAAGCACCTGAAATTTATAAAAAACAACAAATAATGAAGATAACAAAAGTTTCACAAAATAACAAAAACACACGACAAAAGTTCATAAAATAATGAAAATGACACTAACACGTGAAAAATGATAAAAACTACGTAAAATAATGAAAATGATAAAAATCACATAAAATAAACAAGAGCAACAACAATTACATAAAATAACAACAATTCATATGAAATAAAAATACGGAGAAATACCAAAAACATAAACAAAAAAACAAAAAAACCTAAATCACTACTCCGGACAAAATCGGGTGTCAATATTTGCCCCCTTTGCGTGTTTCATGAGAAATGGAACACGCAAAGTAGGATGACCCCAAATTTTGTCCGACGAATAACGAGAACCTTCTCATCATTCATGAAAGGAAGAAACTTTTCTTACCTTTCCGAAGCGAAGGAACCTTCCTTGCTTCATTCAACAGGAACTTTCCTATTGGATTGAATAGCCGAAACCTTTCCACTATTTAGAGTTTAAGGAACTCTCCTTACCCGAAGATTCGAGATTGGGAACCTTCTCAATGCTCGGTGTAAATAGATGATTTGTGTGATTGGATCGAATAACAAGAACCTTCTCATTACTCGTGAAGCGAAGGAACCTTCCTTACTTCTCTCAATAAGAACCTTCCTATTAAGTTGAATAGCGGAAACCTTTCCACTATTTGAGGTTAAGGAACCTTCCCTACCCCAAAGATGCGAGATTGAGAACCTTCCCAATGCTCGGCAAAAGTAAGATGAATGACTAACTGAATGAAAGTTGAGATGGAATAACAAGAACTTTCTCGTTATTCGTGAAGCGAAGGAACCTTCCTTGCTTCGGTGATTCGAGATTGAGAACCTTCCCAATGCTCGGCAAAAGTAAGATGGATGACTGATTGATTGATTGATTGATTGAAATCGAATAACAAGAACCTTCTCATTATTCGTGAAGCGAAGGATCCTTCCTTGCTTCAAAAGTTCGAGACTGAGAATATTCCCACTACTCGATAAAGATAGATGACTGGTTGATAAACAAGACTTGTTGTTTTTGAAGGGAAGAAACCTTTCATTCCCATATGAAGCGAAAGAATTTTCTTTACTTCTTTGTCGAAAGACTTGATTGAAGTATCGAGATGAAGTGAATGGTAAGAACCTTCTTACCATTCGGTGAGAGACATTTCTTTCACGTTCAAGATTGAGGAACTTTCTTCACTGTTGGTGAAAAGAGATCATTGGTTATGACCATGAAATGAGAAGAATGGTAAGAGCTTTCTTACCATATGGGGAGAGAAACGTTTCTCTCTGGACTTCGGCGATGGAACTTTCCATGCTTTTTAGTGCAAAATCATGATTGAGTTTGATATGAGAGAATGGAAGAACTTTCTTACCATTCAAGAAGAGGAATAGTAAGAACCTTCTTACCGTTCAGTGAGAGAAGACTTTTCTTTCACGATTAATGTTGAGGAACTTTCCTCATTACTCCCAGATTGTCTGAAACAATCATGCGACCTTCCTAGAAACTTTTTGCTCTTGGTACCTGTTATGTGTATGCCATGCAAGTGCAGCATGTAAGATGCAATATGCAGAATGCAATCTTCTTTTCTTTTTATCTCCCTTTTTGTTCTCTTCCTTTGTTGTCTCTTGTTGCCTCCTTTTCCCCTTTTTTTGTTTGGGAGGCATTACTAATTCCTTCTTAGTTGTGCCTCGACCTGGATTTTGCCCTTCTACTTTTTCCATCTTGATGATGACTGGTAAACGTATGACGGCTCACCAAATCTTTCCCTTCTTCAAATGCCTATATCAAATTTATGAGTGACCTCATCTCACCAAACTTTTAGTTTCAAGGGGTTCGAGAACGATTTTGGTCGCTTGTCTCATAATATCTTCCCTATTGACAGATATGACACATTGAAGACACAGTAGCTTTGAAACATGTCTGCCTGTTGAAACCTTTCCAAAGTGATTCATGAGCTTTGCTTTAAATGAAATTTTAGTCATAACCATTCTTTTCATAAGATTGTCATTCAAGAACATTCATGATAGTTGTGAAAGTTATGAAAGAAGAGTGGAAGAATGCAGATTTCATAAATCACGAATTAAAAGGGTACAAGAGGTGTAGGTACAAAAGAAACAAGACTGGGAATGAGGAAGAAATGAAAGGTTGCTTTGACAACTTTGAATGTTGTTGTGATAATCATGTCTTCACTGCTGCTTCCTCCTCGAAAGATTCTCAGTATCTCAAGAATCATGCGTAGTATTTCTTGACTGAATCTGAGTTTACTGGCTTTGGTAATTCTCGCCCATCCATTTCTGCAAGGATTAATGCCCCTCCTGAGAACGCCTTCTTTACCACATAAGGCCCTTCATAATTCGGTGTCCATTTTCCTCTAGGATCAGATGCTATAGGCAGGATTTCTTTCAACACAATATCTCCTTCGACAAATTGGCGAGGCCTGACCTTCTTGTTGTAGGCTCGCATTATTCTCTTCGATATAACTGCCCATGACAAAGAGCGGTCATTCTCTTTTCATCGATCAAGTTGAGTTGTTCATGTCGCGTTCGTACCCATTCTGCTTCCTCCAACTCGGTAGGCAACACTACTTCCATTCCATACACCAAGGAAAAAGGTGTAGCTCCGGTGGAGGTACGGACAGAAGTTCTATATGCGTATAAGGCGAATGGTAGTTTTTCATGCCAGTCTCTGTACGTGAGAGTCATCTTCTCAATGATCCTTTTGATATTCTTATTAGCCGCCTCCACCGCACCGTTCATCATGGGCCGATAAGGTGCTGAGTTGTGATGCTTGATATTGAATTGTTCACACAGGCTTGTCATCATCTTGTTATTCAAGTTGGTCCCATTATCTGTAATGATGCGCTCAGGAAGTCCGTAGCGACAAATGATTTCCTTCTTGATAAATCGACAAATCACATTTTTTGTCACATTAGTATAAGAAGCAGCCTCAACCCATTTTGTGAAATAATCAATGACAACCAGGATGAACCTATGCCCGTTAGAAGCTTTCGGGTTTATTGCTCCAATCACATCTATTCCCCACATGGCAAAAGGCCACGGTATGGCAGTCACGTTCAGCGGTGCTGGGGGAACATGGATCCGATTTGCATAAATTTGACACTTGTGGCATCTCCTTGCATAATTGATGCGATGCTTTCTAATGTAAGCCAATAGTATCCGACTCTTAAGACCTGCTTTGCCATTGTGTGACCATTGGTATGAGCTCCACACATGCCTTCATGTATTTCCTCCATGATTCGGTTGGATTCTCTTGCGTCTACGCAGCGGAGTAGAACCATATTTGGGCTTCTTTTATAAAGCACGTCTCCATTAAGGAAGAAACCCATTGATAATCTCCGAAGAAACTTTTTGTCGTTGTGAGATGCCCCCGGCGGATAGACATGCTCTTGAAGGTACGTTTTGATGTCATGGTACCAAGGCTTGCCATCCTTTTCTTCCTGTACACTTGTACAATAAGCTGGTACATCAGAGACTTTCATTTCAAATGTGGGGGTCGACTCTTGACTACCTATCTTGTACATGGCCGCCAAAGTAGCTAAAGCATCAGAATCTAGTTTTCCTCTCTTGGGATATGATGAAAACTTATCTTCTTAAATTCTTTCACCAACCCCCGCACATATTTCGATAAGGGATAAGCTTGGAATCTCGTGTTTGCCATTCTCCATTCAATTGGTAGATTACCGTGAGCTGAGTCTCCGTATACTTTTAGTTCTTGAATCTGCATTTCCAGAGCCATTTTGAGACCCATGGCACAAGCTTCATATTCAGCTATGTTATTGGTACATGTTGGAAAAGTGAGTTTGTCCGTGAGTGGATATTGTTTTCCATCATGTGCGATTATAACAGCTACGATGACTTGACCTAGAGCGTTAGATGCTCTGTCGAAAGCCATCTTCCAAACTCCATGTTCATCTTCGACTTCATTGTCATCATGTTGGATTGCCATCACATCCCCATCGGGAAGTCCATCTTTATGGGTTCGTAATCATCCATGGCTCACGGCTAGATACTCTGCAATAACGCTCCCTTTAATAGCCTTTTGGGATACAAATTGAATATCATACTCTAATAGAAGCATTTGCCATTTGGCGATTCTTCCAGACAATGCGGGTTTTTCAAAGATGTACTTTACGGGATCGATTTTTGAGATTAACAACGTGGAGTTATTGAGCATGTAATGTCTCAAACGACTCGCTACCCAAGCAAGAGCACAACACGTCTTTTCAACAAATGAGTATTTCACTTCGCAATCAGTAAACTTCTTGCTCAGATAATATATTGCATGTTCTTTTCGTCCTGTACTATCTCGTTGTCCAAGAACAGACCCTAATGAAGTGTCTTGTACTGACAAATATAAGATCAAAGGCGCATCCCGCCTCGGTGGTCATCAGACAGGGGATTTGTCAAGTATTGTTTCACTTTTTCAAAAGCTTCTTGACAATCATCAGTCCATTCCATTTTGTTGTTCTTCTTGATTTGAACAAAGGCTCGCATTTCAATGTCAATTGGGATATGAATCTTGCGATATAGTTGATCTTTCCAAGAAAACTGCGCACTTCTTTTGTGGTTCTCGGTGGTGACATCTCTTGAATAGCTTTGACCTTATTTGGATCAACTTTAATGCCTTCTTTACTTACCATAAAACCTAGCAACTTTCCTGATGTCACGCCGAAGGTGCATTTTGCAGGGTTTAACTTCAACTGATATTTCTTGAGCCTTTTGAATAACTTCTCGAGATCTTCTATACGACCTTTCGCAGAATGGGATTAGCGATCATATCATCCACATATACCTCAATTTCTTTGTGCATCATATCATGGAACAATGCGACCATGGCCCTTTGATAAGTAACTCCAGCATTTTTTAATCCGAATGGCTTCACTTTGTAATAAAAAGTTCCCACAAAGTTATGAAGACAGTCTTTAACATATCACTGGATGCATTTTGATTTGGTTATACCCGAAAAACCATCCATGAAGGAGAAGTAGGAGTTCCTGCGGTGTTGTCCACTAAGGTATCGATATGAGGAAGGGGAAGTTGTCCTTAGGACTAGCCTTATTTACGGGCGGTAGTCTTGACACACTCTTAGTTTGCCGCTTTCAACCTTTTTGATAGGTACTATGTTAACTACCCATTCCGTATACTCGGCAACACCCGTGAATCCCGCATCCCGAGCTTTTGGATTTCTTCTTTGACTCTTAAAATCAATTCTGGCTTTAGCCTTCTCAACTTTTGCCGAACAGGCTTGACCTCGGGCTTTAGTGGAATCTTGTGAACTACAATGTCGAACTCAATCTGGCATATCTTGGTAGGACCATGCGAAGATGTCAACATATTCCCTTAATAACTCAACCAACCTCTCTTTTCAGAAACGAGGTACCGACCTTGACATGTTTCTCTTCCGAATCTTTCCCCAAGTTAATAGTTTCACTTGATTCTTGACTTGTTGCTCTGTCATTCTTCTTGTTCAACCAATTCTAATAATTCAGGAGATATTTCAATCCTCTTCGTCGATTCAGCGGTGTTAACAGGATTATCAAAACTTATGAACAAGTTGCATTCATTGTTGTCATCGCGAGAATTATTTCTGCATTCGAATGAGAAGGGAGAGGGGAAAGTGGGAGAAGAAAAGAATAAGATGTGGGAGAATGGAAATGATGGAATTCATTGATGATATGCATAAATGACAACCTTACAAAAACATCAAGTTAAAACTAAAGGTCCAAATAAGCAAAGACAATGTCTCAAAATAAGACACATTTTCTAGAAAATTACTTTGAAAATTCCTCAAACCAGACAGGCAATTCCACGCTTCCCGGTTGTCCAATGCTTCATATTGTCCGCGTAGGTCGAACGAGTTCCAAGCTTTCAGAGCTTCATCCAAGACTGCTTGAATTGATAAGTCATTAATGGTCTTCGTAACTTGAATGACCAATGCATTCTCGTCTCCTTTGGCGGGTTCTAATCCTCCACTCACAAAGGTCTCGAACAAGTCGGGGATATCCACTTCTTCTCCTCCTTCGGTGTTGTGTCCCCCAGTTGTGCAGCTTTCTTCTTCCTCCTTTCAATGGCTTGATTCTTCTTGTCTCGAGGCGTTGGTTTAAATCCCAAACAAAATTTCCCTTCATTTGATGGAAGAGTCAATGGTCTGGTTATCCCTTGTGATGCTGCCCCCAATCCTGCTCCTGGTGTGTATCCGTCCTTCAACATGACCTTCGCCGCCATTTGTGTGGCACTTAGAACTTTTGGAATAGGATTTGAGCCATATATGGCCGTGGCCACTTCAAATGATCTAAATGAGCACGGATGACTGTCTTCCTCAGCTTCCACATATTGAGTATCAACGGCTTTAGATAGCAGAAAAACTTCCTCTGCGAATACAGTGACCAATTTTCCTTCCGTGACGAACTTGACCTTTTGATGGAGTGAGGAGGGCACGGCTCCAGCCATGTGTATCCACGGTCTTCCCAACAAACAACTATATGTTGGCTTCATATCCATGACTTGAAAAGTGATGTGGAAAACACAAGGACCGATTTGTATCGGTAACTCGATGTCACCAATAACTTCTCTTCTTGTTCCATCAAAAGCCTGAACCATGATATTACTGATGTGGATATAGGTAGAGTCCACACCCAACTTGTGTAAAGTTCCTAATGGCATTATGTTTAGTGCAGAGCCGTTGTCAATAAGAACTCTCGCCATGATTCGTTCCTATACACGGATGATATGTGTAGGGCCTTAGTATGTCCTCTACCCTCATCGAGAATTTCTTCATCGATGAATGAGATAAGGTTTTGTGCGGTTATGTGGTTGACAAGATGATCAAAATGATTTACGGTAATGTCATGTGCCACATAGGCCTTATTCAACATTTTCAGCAGCGCTTCTGGTGAGCTTCGAACTCAACAACAAAGATAATATGGAGATCTTCGCAGTAAGCGATTTAGCCGCTCCACCACATTGTAGTCACTCGCTTGATGAATTTCAAGAATTCATAAACCTCTTCTTCTGTAACAGATTTGGAAGCTTCGTTCTTCTCTACAAGACCCTTTGGTACTGCGTGAGTTTGTACTGATTTCTTCAATGGAGGTTCGTCTTCTTCTTGAGAGGAATAGATTCGACCACTCCTTGTTATGCCCCCAACTCCATGTTGATTCACGGAAATATTCGAGGTGTACTCGTACTTCCAGGGTACGGCTCGGTTTGATTGATACGGGAAGGGTGTCGGTGCTTGCACTATAAGAGGTGTGATGGCGGGATTTGTCACTGAAATCACCAACGGCCTAGGTCTTGAGAGAGAAGTACCATCATCAGTGATTGCACAAATGTCTTTTTCTTTGAAAAGTCTTGTGGGAACTTCCCGATTGTGATAGAGCAACCTTCATTAACTCCATTCTGGTCATATTCTCCAATTTCAATTACGTTGACTTGTCCTCCTTGATGCTCAGGCAGTGGATTTTGAGTGACGTTCGCTTCCTTGGAGAAGTCGAGCCATTTTGTGTCAAGTAACTGTTGAACCATACGTTTCAGTGCTATGCAATTCTCAAGGTCATGTCCAACAGCACCATCATGGTAGGCACACTTGACATTTGGATTGTACCACTTCGGATATGGAGGCTCCAATGGCTTCGTAGGAATGGGGCGTATAAGTCCGTTCTGAATCAGTTGTGGATATAACTCCGAATATGTAATCGGAATTGGAGCGAATATCTCTCTTTGTCTCGGTAAAGCATGCATTGGTGGCAAAGGCGCAGGTGCTCTTGGTTGTCTACTAGGGAAGAATGGGTGAGGTCCCGATGCTACTGCCCCTACCAATGGCGTTCCTCTGCCTCTTCCCGGTTGCTGAACTTCATCTTTCCTTGGTGGCACACCCCGCCTCCCATCATTGTTTGAGTAATCTGCGATTTTCCCAGTCCTGATACCGTATTCGATACGTTCTCCTGATAATACCACATCGGAAAAGCTATTGGTAGAGTTTCCAATAAGCTTGTCATAGAAAGGAGATTTCAGCATCTGGATGAACATGGTCACCATCTCCCTTTCAGTCATGGGAGGCTGGACTTGCGCTGCCAAGTTCCTCCACCTATGAGCATATTCCTTGAAGGTTTCATGATTCCTTTTTTCCAGATTACGCAAAGTCTCGACGGTGCAGTGCCGATCCGTGACATGCCGATAATTGTTCACAAATGCGTGAGCCAGATCATTCCAAGTCCTGATAGTTTTGGGACCCAAACCAAGATACCATTGGAGAGGGGACTTGGTCAAACTGTCCTGGAAAAGTGGTATCCAAATTTCTTCATCTTTAGTGAGCGGTTGAATTTTCCTCAGAAATAAGGTTAGGTGGGTAACCGGGCAAGTAGTTCCATCGTATTTTGTGAATTCTGGAATTTTGAAATCTGCCGGGATTTTGATATCCGGGACCAAGCAGAGATCATCTACATTACAAGAACCCAATAGAGCGCCCCCCTCAATTGCACGTAATCTTTTCTCCATGGTCTCCAACTTTTGCTCATCCTCTTCTTTCTTCTTTTCATTATCTGGCCCAATTGGTCCAGATGAGGTCTCTCCAGTTTTTTTCTTATTTGGTTCAAATCCAGGTGGGTAAAGAGGATACTCATGCTCAGTGCTCTGAAAGTTTTCCTTTCATCAGGTCGACCAACGTGTTGAAGCTTTCGGTCAGTAGGTTTATCTTGTTTTCCATTTCAGAAAAACGCCCTTCGAGGTTCTCAGCCATTCTTCAACGTGTCTTGCAAAGGATATACTTCTTCAATTCTTCTGTTTCCCCAAACAAATTTTAAATATGATTAAATGTATGTCAATGTAATGATGCATGATATGAGATATATTCTAAACACCAGGTGAAAGAAGAACATTCCATAGATATATTTGCGCAGATCATCCTCGTTATAAAGTACATAGATTTCGCCTACAGGTAACATCATTCTAATTTGGGATGATTCCCATTCCTAACTTGCGAAGATTCTTCTTGGCCTTGTTGATGAAGTTTGCCGCGGTCTGAATCAACGGGGATGTAGATGGCCAAATCAATCGCTCAACTGCCTGCGCTTCCCTTCCCAGATCATCGGTAATGAATGCGACCATTCGAGCCTGGTCTGTGAGCCCCTCATATTCGTTCTTCCAAAACCTTGCAGCTTCTTCCATTTCTTGAGCCTCTTTTGTCCAATTATCAACATCTTCAACGAGTCCTGCCACCATCCGATTCTTCATCTCTAGCTTTTCTTCTAGATGTTTTATCTGACTTTGAAGATGTTCAATCTCGAGTTTTGCCTTCTTGTTCTTTCCTTGCTCTTCACTCAGCTCTGATTCTAATTTTCTTTTTGTCGGTTGAAGGAATTCATCCCCGGGAAGCAGTATTCCTTCTTTTCGAGTTTTGCGCCACTCATGAGATCGCGTAAGGGACCCTGATCCTTGCTTGACCAAAATGGGTCTCTTCCAGGCCACTAAAATTCCGGTGATATACCTTTTCGCATGTTTATCTTCATAGGTGAACTCAAGACTGTTCAACAAATGCGTCATTGGGATGAACTGTGAGGAGTTGAATTGTCTACGCGCCATTGCCGGAGCATAGCTAGTACCACCCCAAACGCCTAGGAGGGGAATCCATGGGCAGAGGCCACAGCGGTATAGAACTCGAGTACCCGAACTCCAAGGAGCTCTCCAGACAATTTTTTCTTTGATGAGATTCTTGAGATAATCGATCCAGTCTTCCTTGTTGCAATGCTCAATCCATTTGCTACCCAAAAAGGCCTGAATGGGATTGAAATCATAAGAGAACCGATTGCGTATGTTATCCCGAATACATGGGAGATGACTTTTGATCCATATGGTGAGCAATTGGGCGCAACCGATAAATCTTCCTCCTTTATGACGACAGAAATTCAACGATTGAATGGTTTCGCGGAATGACAGGAGTAGGAGTGGCCTGAGATGTGCATATCGATGGAGGAGATATATGATTCTCGCTGTCAATGTACCCCACTAGCTTTGGAAAAATCACTAGCCCGTATACCGCTAGTGCCAAAAGGCAGCGCCTCTGTTCCGGGAAAGTTGCCATAAGTTGCTTTAGATCCTTCCAGGCCATATACTTGTGTTGCCCCTTGGCCGTGAATAACGACTTAAATGATGCAGATGGATTACTGATTAGCTGAGCTAGCGCTCGATGAGGTTCTGTCTGCTTGTCAGGCTGATAAATGGTCTCGGGATGCTTGGATTGCCTTCCCAAGAGATTGTCGTATTCTTCGAGAGTAGGCATGAGATCCATCTTGTTGAACGAAAAGCATCGGTAAGAGGGGTCCCAGAATTGTATCAATGCCCGGATGAGAGACGGATCGACCACAACTCTGAGTAGGCTGGCGATATGACCATATTCTGCGATAAAAAGTTGTTGTTCTGACAAATCCCAACTCCTCCAAATTTCACATAGCTCTGCAGTGTCGTTTTGTTCTGTATTGATGGGGACCTTGGGCTTGAGCGAAACGGACTGTTGAGAAGTGAGACAGTCTCCCTGACGGCTTTGCATTGACTCGGAAAAAGCCATTGCCTCTAACTGGGTTTCCACTATTGTGGTAGTCCAAGACTCGTCATGGGCAACGGGGAGAATTCCAAATATATCCATGGAATGAATTCTTTCACTGAGTATATTTCCTATATGATATGCATGCAGAGTGAGATACAATCATAAAAAAGACAGTCGGTGAAGATAACAATAGGTACAATAGCACACATCATATTTACCGGGTGACATAAAGTGGGTAGGAATTCTAAAGCCGGGACTAATGGTTGGGTGTGTGGCCATTACATGCAGGGAATGGTATATCAAAAGGCTTAGGGTGGTTCCCAGATTCCATCGTTGAAAAGCGACGGCCCAATCCTTACCCACGAGGGACATGTAAGGAATGGATTAATCTGGATCGTAGGTTTTCGTGAACCCATGAGGGGAATATTAATCCCATAGAGTTAGCACTACTTCCCTACTAGGATACGGTGAAGGCTTGGAGAGTAGAATCTCACAAGTACAACAACACCATATTCCGCTTTGAAAGAAATTTGGCTTTGGCGGAGTTCGGGTAGAGAACTCCATGTCATGTATGTCACCATGAAATAAATAAATGAATAAACTCAATCAAGCAAAAGAACATAAAACAAAACCCTTAATGTGGCCGGACAGGTTCCCCAGTGGAGTCGTCATCTGTAGCGACGTGGTTTTCGACAGGAGTCGCCACCAATCTTTTTCTAGGTCGATTGGGAACCTGAAAAATGGTCTACGAGAGATCTAGAATCGTTTGTCAGTTACGTACAAAAATGGTTAATTTTCGTACGCCCAAAAATTGGTACCACGGGTTCTTTTAGAAATTTGCTTGATTTTTAAAATATAAAGACAAACAAAAACAAACAAAAACAAATAACCACACTAAAAGACAATAAAAGAAAAGATTTCTAGTAATTTACATAGCTGATAAAACTCAAAATATCTATAAAAAATAATAATAATAATTTATATCGACATAATAACAACAGTATTAACTAAGATAAAAAAAAGGTTTAGGCCTAGTGCCCAGTTTGTCAAGTTTAAAACTTGTTGGAGGGCTGAAACGAAACTTATAAAAGGTTGATGGCTTTAGTAAAACAAGGAAACAATAAATGGACATGAAAGGGAATTGTACCAAAAAAAACATTAAAACCATGCAGTTCTTCTTCGATGCGTTTGTTGCGGACGGCGGAGGAAACGGCGGCCGGCGTTGGAGACTGAAATTCGACAGCGGAGATGCAGCGGATCGGCTCGGAAGAGGGAGGGGACGTGATGGTGGTGATGAAGGGCTGAATCGAGCTTCGGTTGAGGCGGAAACTTGGTCCGTGCCGGAGACGTTTCTTCCACGATTTCTCCCCGTCACGTCACCTCCGGCGGATTGGAAAGGTTGTCCGGCTCTGTCTTGACGTGGGAGAGCTAATGGCAGCGAGAGTTGGCACTGAAAGGTGGTGGCGCAAGCTGGAATTCATGACGGAGCAGGTTTGGCAGGCCGCAACTCGTTTCTCCTTCTGTTTGGGCTTCTCCGGTGACTTGGGATGCTTGCCGGACTCCGCGTGGCGCGGCGGTGCTGGGCAGACCAGGTGTTGGCGACCAGAAGCAATGGATGGAGGGGAGGAAGGGTGGGGGAAGTTACTGCATTTATTTTTCTTTCGCTTCTCTTTGCTCCCTTTTTTTGTGTTGCAACCTTTTGCAGTTCGTGAGCTTGATTCCCCCCTATTTGCTTCAACTTGGCCATATATAGGTAGATTTGTTCCACCAATTTACACAGATAGACCTTTTGTTCAATGGAGAATAATGGGGGATTGATTTTTGTGAGTGACAGATGAGAGGAGGCGTGGAGGAAAGAACGCAGCAAGTTCGGCACGCTGGCTTGCTGCATTCATTCGACTTGCTCTTTTTTCTTTTCTTTTTTTTCTTTTTTTTAGTAACAAAGCACACTCAAATTTATAAAATAAAAGAAAAACAAGATAGTATGAATAATGACAAAAAGTATGTAAAATGATGGAGATAATAGAAGTTCCAAAAATAAAAAAAAATAACAAAAGCACCTGAAATTTATAAAAACAACAAATAATGAAGATAACAAAAGTTTCACAAAATAACAAAAACACACGACAAAAGTTCATAAAATAATGAAAATGACACTAAAGACGTGAAAAATGATAAAACTACGTAAAATAATGAAAATGATAAAAATCACATAAAATAAACAAGAGCAACAACAATTACATAAAATAACAACAATTCATATGAAATAAAAATACGGAGAAATACCGAAAAACATAAACAAAAAAACAAAAAAACCTAAATCACTACTCCGGACAAAATCGGGTGTCAACAACTGCCCCCCTTTGCGTGTTTCATGAGAAATGGAACGCGCAAAGTAGGATGACCCCAAATTTTGTCCGACGAATAACGAGAACCTTCTCATCATTCATGAAAGGAAGAAACTTTTCTTACCTTTCCGAAGCGAAGGAACCTTCCTTGCTTCATTCAACAGGAACTTTCCTATTGGATTGAATAGCGGAAACCTTTCCACTATTTAGAGTTAAGGAACTCTCCTTACCCTGAAGATTCGAGATTGAGAACCTTCTCAATGCTCGGTGAAAATAGATGATTGGTGTGATTGGATCGAATAACAAGAACCTTCTCATTACTCGTGAAGCGAAGGAACCTTCCTTACTTCTCTCAATAAGAACCTTCCTATTAAGTTGAATAGCGGAAACCTTTCCACTATTTGAGGTTAAGGAACCTTCCCTACCCCAAAGATGCGAGATTGAGAACCTTCCCAATGCTCGGCAAAAGTAAGATGAATGACTAATTGAATGAAAGTTGAGATGGAATAACAAGAACTTTCTCGTTATTCGTGAAGCGAAGGAACCTTCCTTGCTTCGGTGATTCGAGATTGAGAACCTTCCCAATGCTCGGCAAAAGTAAGATGGATGACTGATTGATTGATTGATTGATTGAAATCGAATAACAAGAACCTTCTCATTATTCGTGAAGCGAAGGATCCTTCCTTGCTTCAAAAGTTCGAGACTGAGAATATTCCCACTACTCGATAAAGATAGATGACTGGTTGATAAACAAGACTTGTTGTTTTTGAAGGGAAGAAACCTTTCATTCCCTTATGAAGCGAAAGAATTTTCTTTACTTCTTTGTCGAAAGACTTGATTGAAGTATCGAGATGAAGTGAATGGTAAGAACCTTCTTACCATTCGGTGAGAGACATTTCTTTCACGTTCAAGATTGAGGAACTTTCTTCACTTGTTGGTGAAAAGAGATCATTGGTTATGACCATGAAATGAGAAGAATGGTAAGAGCTTTCTTACCATATGGGGAGAAAACGTTTCTCTCTGGACTCGGCGATGGAACTTTCCATGCTTTTAGTGCAAAATCATGATTGAGTTTGATATGAGAGAATGGAAGAACTTTCTTACCATTCAAGAAGAGGAATAGTAAGAACCTTCTTACCGTTCAGTGAGAGAAGACTTTTCTTTCACGATTAAGGTTGAGGAACTTTCCTCATTACTCCCAGATTGTCCAAACAATCATGCGACCTTCCTAGAAACTTTTGCTCTTGGTACTGTTATGTGTATGCCATGCAAGTGCAGCATGTAAGATGCAATATGTAGAATGCAATCTTTTTATCTCCCTTTTTGTTTTCTTCCTTTGTTGTCTCTTGTTGCCTCCTTTTCCCCCTTTTTGTCTGGGAGGCTTTACTACTTCCTTCTTAGTTGTGCCTCGACCTGGATTTTGCCCTTCTGCTTTTTCCTTCTTGATGATGGTGGTAAACGTATGACGGCTCACCAAATCTTTCCCTTCTTCAAATGCCTATATCAAATTTATGAGTGACCTCATCTCACCAAACTTTTAGTTTCAAGGGGTTCGAGAGAACGATTTTGGTCGCTTGTCTCATAATATCTTCCCTATTGACAGATATGACACATTGAAGACTGGTAGCTTTGAAACATGTCTGCTGTTGAAACCTTTCCAAAGTGATTCATGAGCTTTGCTTTAAATGAAATTTTAGTCATAACCATTCTTTTCATAAGATTGTCATTCAAGAACATTCATGATAGTTGTGAAAGTTATGAAAGAAGAGTGGAAGAATGCAGATTTCATAAATCACGAATTAAAAGGGTACAAGAGGTGTAGGTACAAAAGAAACAAGACTGGGAATGAGGAAGAAATGAAAGGTTGCTTTGACAACTTTGAATGTTGTTGTGATAATCATGTCTTCACTGCTGCTTCCTCCTCGAAAGATTCTCGTATCTCAAGAATCGTGCGTAGTATTTCTTGGTGAATCTGAGTTTCATGGCTTTGGTAATTCTCGCCCATCCATTTCGCAAGGATTAATGCCCCTCCTGAGAACGCCTTCCTTACCACATAAGGCCCTTCATAATTCGGTGTCCATTTTCCTCTAGGATCAGATGCTATAGGCAGGATTTCTTTCAACACAATATCTCCTTCGACAAATTGGCGAG
The DNA here is from genome assembly GCA_024586325.1 of Stellera chamaejasme. Taxonomy (NCBI): domain Eukaryota; kingdom Viridiplantae; phylum Streptophyta; class Magnoliopsida; order Malvales; family Thymelaeaceae; genus Stellera; species Stellera chamaejasme. The sequence goes on from CM044986.1 coordinate 9,206,076, forward strand.
GCCTGACCTTCTTGTTGTAGGCTCGCATTATTCTCTTCTGATATAACTGCCCATGACAAAGAGCGGTCATTCTCTTTTCATCGATCAAGTTGAGTTGTTCATGTCGCGTTCGTACCCATTCTGCTTCCTCCAACTCGGTAGGCAACACTACTTCCATTCCATACACCAAGGAAAAAGGTGTAGCTCCGGTGGAGGTACGGACAGAAGTTCTATATGCGTATAAGGCGAATGGTAGTTTTTCATGCCAGTCTCTGTACGTGAGAGTCATCTTCTCAATGATCCTTTTGATATTCTTATTAGCCGCCTCCACAAAGACCGTTCATCATGGGCCGATAAGGTGCTGAGTTGTGATGCTTGATATTGAATTGTTCACACAGGCTTGTCATCATCTTGTTATTCAAGTTGGTCCCATTATCTGTAATGATGCGCTTAGGAAGTCCGTAGTGACAAATGATTTCCTTCTTGATAAATCGACAAATCACATTTTTGGTCACATTAGTATAAGAAGCAGCCTCAACCCATTTTGTGAAATAATCAATGGCAACCAGGATGAACCTATGCCCGTTAGAAGCTTTCGGGTTTATTGCTCCAATCACATCTATTCCCCACATGGCAAAAGGCCACGGTATGGGATTCGATTTGCATAAATTTGACACTTGTGGCATCGCCTTGCATAATTGATGCAGTCTGTTTCTAATGTAAGCCAATAGTATCCGACTCTTAAGACTGCTTTGCCATTGTGTGACCATTGGTATGAGCTCCACACATGCCTTCATGTATTTCCTCCATGATTCGGTTGGATTCTCTTGCGTCTACGCAGCGGAGTAGAACCATATTTGGGCTTCTTTTATAAAGCACGTCTCCATTAAGGAAGAAACCCATTGATAATCTCCGAAGAAACTTTTTGTCGTTGTGAGATGCCCCCGGCGGATAGACATGCTCTTGAAGGTACGTTTTGATGTCATGGTACCAAGGCTTGCCATCCTTTTCTTCCTCTACACTTGTACAATAAGCTGGTACATCAGAGACTTTCATTTCAAATGTGGGGGTCGACTCTTGGCTACCTATCTTGTACATGGCCGCCAAAGTAGCTAAAGCATCAGAATCTAGTTTTCCTCTCTTGGGATATGATGAAAACTTATCTTCTTAAATTCTTTCACCAACCCCTGCACATATTTCTGATAAGGGATAAGCTTGGAATCTCGTGTTTGCCATTCTCCATTCAACTGGTAGATTACTAGAGCTGAGTCTCCGTATACTTTTAGTTCTTGAATCTGCATTTCCAGAGCCATTTTGAGACCCATGGCACAAGCTTCATATTCAGCTATGTTATTGGTACAGGTCGGAAAAGTGAGTTTGGCCGTGAGTGGATATTGTTTTCCATCAGGGCGATGATAACCGCTCCGATGCCTTGGCCTAGAGCGTTAGATGCTCTGTCGAAAGCCATCTTCCAAACTCCATGTTCATCTTCGACTTCATTGTCATCATGTTGGATTGCCATCACATCCCCATCGGGAAGTCCATCTTTATGGGTTCGTAATCATCCATGGCTCACGGCTAGATACTCTGCAGATAACGCTCCATTTAATAGCCTTTTGGGATACAAATTGAATATCATACTCGATAGAAGCATTTGCCATTTGGCGATTCTTCCGCACAATGCGGGTTTTTCAAAGATGTACCTTACGGGATCAATTTTTGAGATTAACAACGTGGAATTATTGAGCATGTAATGTCTCAAACGACTCGCTACCCAAGCAAGAGCACAACACGTCTTTTCTACAAATGAGTATTTCACTTCGCATTCAGTAAACTTCTTGCTCGGATAATAGATTGCATATTCTTTTCGTCTGTACTATCCCGTTGTCCAAGAACAGACCCTAATGAAGTGTCTTATCTTGACAAATATAAAATCAAAGGCTCATCCCGCCTCGGTGGCATCAAGCACGGGGGATTTGTCAAGTATTGTTTCACTTTTTCAAAAGCTTCTTGACAATCATCAGTCCATTCCATTTTGTTGTTCTTCTTGATTTGAACAAAGGCTCGCATTTCAATGTCAATTGGGATATGAATCTTGCGATATAGTTGATCTTTCCAAGAAAACTGCGCACTTCTTTTGTGGTTCTCGGTGGGGACATCTCTTGAATAGCTTTGACCTTATTTGGATCAACTTTAATGCCTTCTTTACTTACCATAAAACCTAGCAACTTTCCTGATGTCACGCCGAAGGTGCATTTTGCAGGGTTCAACTTCAACTGATATTTCCTGAGCCTTTTGAATAACTTCTCGAGATCTTCTATATGACCTTTCGCAGAATGGGATTTAGCGATCATATCATCCACATATACCTCAATTTCTTTGTGCATCATATCATGGAACAATGCGACCATGGCCCTTTGATAAGTAGCTGCAGCATTTTTTAATCCGAATGACATCACTTTGTAATAAAAAGTTCCCACAAAGTTATGAAGACAGTCTTTAACATATCATCTGGATGCATTTTGATTTGGTTATACCCGAAAAACCATCCATGAAGGAGAAGTAGGAGTTCCTGCGGTGTTGTCCACTAAGGTATCGATATGAGGAAGGGGAAGTTGTCCTTAGGACTAGCCTTATTTACGGGCGGTAGTCTTGACACACTCTTAGTTTGCCGCTTTCAACCTTTTCGATAGGTACTATGTTAACTACCCATTCCGTATACTCGGCAACACCCAGGAAACCTGCATCCCAGAGCTTCTGGATTTCTTCTTTGACTCTTAAAATCAATTCTGGCTTTAGCCTTCTCAACTTTTGCCGAACAGGCTTGACCTCGGGCTTTAGTGGAATCTTGTGAACGACAATGTCAGAACTCAATCCTGGCATATCTTGGTAGGACCATGCGAAGATGTCAACATATTCCCTTAATAACTCAACCAACCTCTCTTTTTCAGGAAACGAGGTACCGACCTTGACATGTTTCTCTTCCGAATCTTTCCCCAAGTTAATAGTTTCACTTGATTCTTGACTTGTTGCTCTCTGTCATTCATCTTGTTCAACCAATTCTAATAATTCAGAGATATTTCGAATCCTCTTCGTCGATTCAGCGGTGTTAACAGGATTATCAAAACTTATGAACAAGTTGCATTCATTGTTGTCATCGCGAGAATTATTTCGCATTCGAATGAGAAGGGAGAGGGAAAGTGGGAGAAGAAAAGAATAAGATGTGGGAGAATGGAAATGATGGAATTCATTGATGATATGCATAAATGACAACCTTACAAAAACATCAAGTTAAAACTAAAGGTCCAAATAAGCAAAGACAATGTCTCAAAATAAGACACATTTTCTAGAAAATTACTTTGAAAATTCCTCAATCCAGACAGGCAATTCCACAGCTTCCCAGTTGTCCAATGCTTCATATTTTCCGCAGGGTCAAACGAGTTCAGAGCTTTCGTGAGCTTCATCCAAGACTGCTTGAATTGATAAGTCATTAATGGTCTTCGTAACTTGAATGACCAATGCATTCTCGTCTCCTTTGGCGGGTTCTAATCCTCCACTCACAAAGGTCTCGAACAAGTCGGGGATATCCACTTCTTCTCCTCCTTGATGTTGTGTCCCCCAGTTGTGCAGTTTCTTCTTCCTCCTTTCAATGGCTTGATTCTTCTTGTCTCGAGGCGTTGGTTTAAATCCCAAACCAAATTTCCCTTCATTTGATGGAAGAGTCAATGGTCTGGTTATCCCTTGTGATGCTGCCCCCAATCCTGTTCCCGGTGTGTATCCGTCCTTCAACATGAGCTTCGCCGCCATTTGTGTGGCACTTAGAACTTTTGGAATAGGATTTGAGCCATATATGGCCGTGGCCACTTCAAATGATCTAAATGAGCACGGATGACTGTCTTCCTCGGCTTCCACATATTGAGTATCGGCGGCTTTAGATAGCGAGAAAAGCTTCCTCTGCGAATACAGTGACCAATTTTCCTTCCGTGACGAACTTGACCTTTTGATGGAGTGAGGAGGGCACGGCTCCAGCCATGTGTATCCACGGTCTTCCCAACAAACAACTATATGTTGGCTTCATATCCATGACTTGAAAAGTGATGTGGAAAACACAAGGACCGATTTGTATCGGTAACTCGATGTCACCAATAACTTCTCTTCTTCTTCCATCAAAAGCCCGAACCACGATATTACTATTGTGGATATAGGTAGAGTCCACACCCAACTTGTGTAAAGTTCCTAATGGCATTATGTTTAGTGCGAGCCGTTGTCAATAAGAACTCTCACCATGATTCATTCCCTATACACGAGATGATATGTGTAGGGCCTTAGTATGTCCTCTACCCTCATCGAGAATTTCTTCATCGATGAATGAGATAAGGTTTTGTGCAGTTATGTGATTGACAAGATGATCAAAATGATTTACGGTAATGTCATGTGCCACATAGGCCTTATTCAACATTTTCAGCGCGCTTCTGGTGAGCTTCAGAACTCAACAACAAAGATAATATGGAGATCTTCGCAGGTAAGCGATTTAGCTGCTCCACCACATTGTAGTCACTCTGCTTGATGAATTTCAAGAATTCATAAGCCTCTTCTTCTGTAACAGATTTGGAAGCTTCGTTCTTCTCTACAAGACCCTTTGGTACTGCGTGAGTTTGTACTGATTTCTTCAATGGAGGTTCGTCTTCTTCTTGAGAGGAATAGATTCGACCACTCCTTGTTATGCCCCCAACTCCATGTTGATTCACGGAAATATTCGAGGTGTACTCGTACTTCCAGTGCGGCTTGGTTTGATTGATACGGGAAGGGTGTCGGTGCTTGCACTATAAGAGGTGTGATGGCGGGATTTGTCACTGAAATCACCAACGGCCTAGGTCTTGAGAGAGAAGTACCATCATCAGTGATTGCACAAATGTCTTTTTCTTTGAAAAAGTCTTGTGGGAACTTCCCGATTGTGATAGAGCAACCTTCATTAACTCCATTCTGGTCATATTCTTCAAATTCAATTATGTTGACTTGCCCCCTTGATGCTCTGGCAGTGGATTTTGAGTGACATTCGATACTTAGGAGAAGTCGAGCCATTTTGTGTCAAGTAATGTTGAACCATACGTTTCAATGCTATGCAATTCTCAAGGTCATGTCCAACAAGCACCATCATGGTAGGCACACTTGACATTTGGATTGTACCACTTCGGATATGGAGGCTCCAATGGCTTCGTAGGAATGGGGCGTATAAGTCCGTTCGAATCGATTGTGGATATAACTCCGAATATGTAATCGGAATTGGAGCGAATATCTCTCTTTGTCTCGGTAAAGCATGCATTGGTGGCAAAGGGCCGGTGCCCTTGGTTGTCTACTAGGGAAGAATGGGCGAGGTCCGGATACTCTGCCCCTACCAATGGCGTTCCTCTGCCTCTTCCCGGTTCTGAACTTCATCTTTCCTTGGTGGCACACCCCGCCTCCCATCATTGTTTGAGTAATCTGCGATTTTCCCAGTCCTGATACCGTATTCGATACGTTCTCCTGATAATACCACATCGGAAAAGCTATTGGTAGAGTTTCCAATAAGCTTGTCATAGAAAGGAGATTTCAGCATCTGGATGAACATGGTCACCATCTCCCTTTCAGTCATGGGAGGCTGGACTTGCGCTGCCAAGTTCCTCCACCTATGAGCATATTCCTTGAAGGTTTCATGATTCCTTTTTCCAGATTCTGCAAAGTCTCGATGATGCAGTGCCGGATCCGTGACATGCCGATAATTGTTCACAAATGCGTGAGCCAGATCATTCCAAGTCACGATAGTTTTGGGACCCAAACCAAGATACCATTGGAGAGGGGACTTGGTCAAACTGTCCTGGAAAAGTGGTATCCAAATTTCTTCATCTTTAGTGAGCGGTTGAATTTTCCTCAGAAATAAGGTTAGGTGGGTAACCGGGCAAGTAGTTCCATCGTATTTTGTGAATTCTGGAATTTTGAAATCTGCCGGGATTTTGATATCCGGGACCAAGCAGAGATCATCTACATTACAAGAACCCAATAGAGCGCCCCCCTCAATTGCACGTAATCTTTTCTCCATGGTCTCCAACTTTTGCTCATCCTCTTCTTTCTTCTTTTCATTATCTGGCCCAATTGGTCCAGATGAGGTCTCTCCAGTTTTTTTCTTATTTGGTTCAAATCCAGGTGGGTAAAGAGGATACTCATGCTCAGGTGCTCCTGAAAGTTTTCCTTTCATTAAGTCGACCAGTGTGTTGAAGCTCTCGGTCAGCAGTTTTATCTTGTTTTCCATTTCAGAAAAACGCCCTTCCAGGTTCTCAGCCATTCTTCAACGTGTCTTGCAAAGGATATGCTTCTTCAATTCTTCTGTTTCCCCAAACAAATTTTAAATATGATTAAATGTATGTCAATGTAATGATGCATGATATGAGATATATTCTAAACACCAGGTGAAAGAAGAACATTCCATAGATATATTTGCGCAGATCATCCTCGTTATAAAGTACATAGATTTCGCCTACAGGTAACATCATTCTAATTTGGGATGATTCCCATTCCTAACTTGCGAAGATTCTTCTTGGCCTTGTTGATGAAGTTTGCAGTGGTCTGAATCAATGGGGATGTAGATGGCCAAATCAATCGCTCAACTGCCTGAGCTTCCCTTCCCGGATCATCGGTAATGAATGCGACCATTCGAGCACAGTGCAGAGCCCTCATATTCGTTCTTCCAAAACCTTGCAGCTTCTTCCATTTCTTGAGCCTCTTTTGTCCAATTATCAACATCTTCAACGAGTTCTGCCACCATCTGATTCTTCATCTCTAGCTTTTCTTCTAGATGTTTTATCTGACTTTGAAGATGTTCAATCTCGAGTTTTGCCTTCTTGTTCTTTCCTTACTCTTCACTCAGCTCTGATTCTAATTTTCTTTTTGTCGGTTGAAGAAATTCATCCCCGGGAAGCGTATTCCTTCTTTTCGAGTTTTGCGCCACTCATGAGATCGCGTAAGGGACCCTGATCCTTGCTTGACCAAAATGGGTCTCTTCCAGGCCACTAAAATTCCGGTGATATACCTTTTCGCATGTTTATCTTCATAGGTGAACTTAAGACTGTTCAACAAATGCGTCATTGGGATGAACGCGAGGAGTTGAATTGTCTACGCGCCATTGCCGGAGCATAGCTAGTACCACCCCAAACGCCTAGGAGGGGAATCCATGGGCAGAGGCCACGGCGGTATAGAACTCGAGTACCCGAACTCCAAGGAGCTCTCCAGGACAATTTATTCTTCGATGAGATTCTTGAGATAATCGATCCAGTCTTCCTTGTTGCAATGCTCAATCCATTTGCTACCCAAAAAGGCCTGAATGGGATTGAAATCATAAGAGAACCGATTGCGTATGTTATCCCGAATACATGGGAGATGACTTTTGATCCATATGGTGAGCAATTGGGCGCAACCGATAAATCTTCCTCCTTTATGACGACAGAAATTCAACGATCGAATGGTTTCGGAATGACGGGAGTAGGAGTGGCCTGAGATGTGCATATCGATGGAGGAGATATATGATTACTGCTGTCAATGTACCCCACTAGCTTTGGAAAAATCACTAGCCTGTATACCGCTAGTGCGAAAAGGTGGCGCCTCTGTTAGGAAAGTTGCCATAAGTTGCTTTAGATCCTTCCAGGGCCATATACTTGTGTTGCCCCTTGGCCGTGAATAATGACTTAAATGATGCGGATGGATTCTTGATTAGCCGAGCTAGCGCTCGATGAGGTTACATGCGCTTGTCGGCTGATAAATGGTCTCGGGATGCTTGGATTGCCTTCCCAAGAGATTGTCGTATTCTTCGAGAGTAGGCATGAGATCCATCTTGTTGAGCGAAAAGCATCGGTAAGAGGGTCCCAGAATTGTATCAATGCCCGGATGAGAGACGGATCGACCACAACTCTGAGTAGGCTGGCGATATGACCATATTCTGCGATAAAAAGTTGTTGTTCTGACAAATCCCAACTCCTCCAAATTTCCCATAGCTCTGCAGTGTCGTTTTGTTCTGTATTGATGGGGACCTTGGGCTTGAGCGAAACGGACTGTTGAGAAGTGAGACAGTCTCACAGCGGCTTTGCATTGACTCGGAAAAGGCCATTGCCTCTAACTGGGTTTCCACTATTGTGGTAGTCCAAGACTCGTCATGGGCGGGGAGAATTCCAAATATATCCATGGAATGAATTCTTTCACTGAGTATATTTCCTATATGATATGCATGCAGAATGAGATACAATTATAAAAACAGACAGGTCAGTGAAGATAGCAACAGGTACAATAGCACACATCATATTTACCGGGTGACATAAAGTGGGTAGGAATCCTAAGGTCGGGACTAATGGTTGGGTACGGGGCTACTATATGCAAGGAATGGTATATCAAAAGGCTTAGGGTGGTTCCGGATCCCATTGTTGAAAAAGCGACGGCCCAATCCTTACCCACGAGGGACATGTAAGGAATGGATTAATCTGGATCGTAGGTTTTCATGAACCCATGCGAGGATTATTAATCCCACAGAGTTAGCACTACTTCCCTACTAGGATACGGTGAAGGCTTGGAGAGTAGAATCTCACAAGTACAACAACACCATATTCCGCTTTGAAAGAAATTTGGCTTTGGCGGAGTTCGGGTAGAGAACTCCATGTCATGTATGTCACCATGAAATAAATAAATGAATAAACTCAATCAAGCAAAAGAACATAAAACAAAACCCTTAATGTGGCCGGACAATTTCCACAGTGAGTCGCCATCTGTAGCGACGTGATTTTCGACAAGAGTCGCCGCCAATCTTTTCTAGGTCGATTGGGAACTGAAAAATGGTCTACGAGAGATCTAGAATCGTTTGTCGATTACGTACAAAAAATGGTTAATTTTAAATGCGCCCAAAAATTGGTACCACGGGTTCTTTTAGAAATTTGCTTGATTTTTAAAATATAAAGACAAACAAAAACAAACAAAAACAAATAACCACACTAAAAGACAATAAAAGAAAAGATTTCTAGTAATTTACATAGCTGATAAAACTCAAAATATCTATAAAAAATAATAATAATAATTTATATCGACATAATAACAACAGTATTAACTAAGATAAAAAAAAGGTTTAGGCCTAGTGCCCAGTTTGTCAAGTTTAAAACTTGTTGGAGGGCTGAAACGAAACTTATAAAAGGTTGATGGCTTTAGTAAAACAAGGAAACAATAAATGGACATGAAAGGGAATTGTACCAAAAAAAACATTAAAACCATGCAGTTCTTCTTCGATGCGTTTGTTGCGGACGGCGGAGGAAACGGCGGCCAGCGTTGGAGACTGAAATTCGACGGCGGAGATGCAGCGGATCGGCTCGGAAGAGGGAGGGGACGTGATGGTGGTGATGAAGGGCTGAATCGAGCTTCGGTTGAGGCGGAAACTTGGTCCGTGCCGGAGACGTTTCTTCCACGATTTCTCCCCGTCACGTCACCTCCGGCGGATTGGAAAGGTTGTCCGGCTCTGTCTTGACGTGGGAGAGCTAATGGCAGCGAGAGTTGGCACTGAAAGGTGGTGGCGCAAGCTGGAATTCATGACGGAGCAGGTTTGGCAGGCCGCAACTCGTTTCTCCTTCTGTTTGGGCTTCTCCGGTGACTTGGGATGCTTGCCGGACTCCGCGTGGCGCGGCGGTGCTGGGCAGACCAGGTGTTGGCGACCAGAAGCAATGGATGGAGGAGGAAGGGTGGGGGAAGTTACTGCATTTATTTTTCTTTCGCTTCTCTTTGCTCCCTTTTTTTGTGTTGCAACCTTTTGCAGTTCGTGAGCTTGATTCCCCCCTATTTGCTTCAACTTGGCCATATATAGGTAGATTTGTTCCACCAATTTACACAGATAGACCTTTTGTTCAATGGAGAATAATGGGGGATTGATTTTTGTGAGTGACAGATGAGAGGAGGCGTGGAGGAAAGAACGCAGCAAGTTCGGCACGCTGGCTTGCTGCATTCATTCGACTTGCTCTTTTTTCTTTTCTTTTTTTTTCTTTTTTTTAGTAACAAAGCACACTCAAATTTATAAAATAAAAGAAAAACAAGATAGTATGAACAATGACAAAAAGTATATAAAATGATGGAGATAATAGAAGTACCAAAAATAAAAAAAAATAACAAAAGCACCTGAAATTTATAAAAAACAACAAATAATGAAGATAACAAAAGTTTCACAAAATAACAAAAACACACGACAAAAGTTCATAAAATAATGAAAATGACACTAACACGTGAAAAATGATAAAAACTACGTAAAATAATGAAAATGATAAAAATCACATAAAATAAACAAGAGCAACAACAATTACATAAAATAACAACAATTCATATGAAATAAAAATACGGAGAAATACCGAAAAAACTAAACAAAAAAAACAAAATAACCTAAATCACTACTCCGGACAAAATCGGGTGTCAACAGGCGTAGGTAGCAACAACTATTTACGCTCGCATGAAAATTACTGAAAATCGCAGGTCAAACAAAGTCTGACCCGAAAAGAAAAAAAATGAAAAAAGGGAGTCATGGAGTCTAAACTGAAAACCTGCAGAGGCGGTTTAGAATGAAGGCACAGTTCACCATCTCAATGAACAAGGGGGCAACAAAGAAATCCCAAACAATATCGACAAATTCTCAAGTTTCTCAAGAGCAAGTCCACACATCGTGAGAGCTGGGGGCAACATTTGAGGTCATTCTTGTTGGATAAGGCAGTGATTTCGTGATCAACACTATCAAGTTCTGCAAAGAAGTCAATTTTCTCATCAGTGACATTACCAGGCCTTTCGCCTGAACTACTCTACTTTTCATCAACCCATATCAATAGATGCCATTTACCTTAAAGAACCATTCAAATGATATTCATTCTTCACATTGACCTTCACATAAGAAAAATCATTTACATTAAAATGTCTTTTGGCTACCCTCGCACATTTTACCCTCGCACATTTTAAATGGCTACACAAGGACCATCATATATCTTGTCAAGCTCTACAAATTGATAAGAGTTTTCTTTAAGGACCAACCGTTAAACATTAATGAGTATGAATCTTACGACAGACATGGTTTAAAGACTCTTGTTGAGAAAATGCATTTTTGTGACCACAACTGGGGGCAACTAGATCATTCACTCATACAATTGTTCTCAAGGGCAAGGGAATCCATGAATGGAAAACAATTTTTCGACAATGAGGTAAGATCACATCAGACAAGATGAAAGACATTCATGAAGAAAGCTTAGTAAATGTTTGTGCATATACCATGCATCATTGGTTTTAATTGAAGATCTCCATCATTGCAAATCCAAACATTAAGCATTTTCAGAGTCATGATCATCATTTGTCATACATAATATCATCATTCATTTTCAGAGACAGGCTTAGGGAACTCATCAACTCAGGTTATTGATATCAAGACGGGAGGATTCTGATGAAAAGCTTTCTAAGATGACAACGACTCATGTTCACTTCAGCTTGAAAGTTTCCACAGGTTTCACTTAAGCTTTTCACATTACCATGATACGGTAACACATTATCTTTCACTTGCTTCATCTTGTACATACGGGGTACATTACAAATTATACATAGTCAAAGACTACGACTTTCAGAAATTCGCTCATTTTTGTGCGATTTCACATTTTTATGAAGTTAAGTCATTTTGTCAAGCTTCATATCAATCTCATTCACTCAGATTTTTCATTAAAGGCAATGATGATTCCTTAGCCTTAACCCATGAGAGAAAGGTTTCTCAAACATCGCCACAACACGAAACACCAAAATCCATGATATAACCACAACTCCAATATAAGCAAGTCGGGCTCCGCCTCGACTCGAAGACAACAAAGGCGAGTATGTCTCAGTTATACGTCTTATACAAATACATGATCTAAACTACATGCATGCACAGCTCGAGCCATTAAACCAAAACCTATATATACATTTGTGCGGAATCGGAAACTTTCTCACTCGGAGATTTTCCGCCCGTGGTACTCTGCTGCTGAAACCCAAGAAACCCGAAAGCACTGCGGATCTCTATTCCGCCAATTGCTTTCCAGAACAACCTGAAAGGTGTAAACAAATGAAAGGGTGAGTCCTCAAAAGGACCCGATGAGGGCTTAAGGTAAAAGTGCGGTTTGCCAAGCAACAATCCGAACTGCAAAGCAGAATAACACAGATATACATGTATATACGAACATAAAGCATAACATAAATCGAATCCAACATATGCGGTCCAACCGCGAGCGACCCGTGCGGACCCTCGGCAGAGGTCGAATATACGGTCGAAGCGAGCAGATAGCACGTGCAGGTGGTCGCGAGCCCCAACCGTCGTAGGTCACGTAAGCAATGTCGGCACTCCGGTGCGGATACACGCAGAATGTCGGCACCCGCGGTGCGGACACGAGGCGAAATGTCGGCACTCCGGTGCGGATACGCGAGAATGTCGGCACCCCGCCGGTGCGGACACGCAGGCAATGCTCGGCACTCCGGTGCGGATACGCGAAACGAATCAAGGAGCACCGTGGCCTCTTGACCATTCGGGTCTCGTCACGTAATGTAACATATAATAATAATAAGAATACATAAACATAAGCGAAGTAACATTACACGATAACCATATACGAGCAGAATAGGAACCCGGGCCTCTAAGGTCATCCGGGCCTTGAAAGCAGAACAAACGTACATTTTACCAAATTAAGCCCTTACCTCGAAGCAGCGCCGCAACACTCGGAAAATCCCGACTCCCGACCGGAATGCACAACTTGGCTCCTACGGGTCCGCGCTACTCCACCAACGCAGAATCAAGTCTGACAACCATAGTTGGATCGAACACATCCAAACAAACCCCGAGAAAACAATTTCCGCACAAACCCGCACTTTCCGGAAAATTCCACGAAGCTTCGGTTTTACAAACCGAGCACGAACATTGCTACTTATACATCCATAAACACAACCAAACCTTTAAATCATACCTTCTTCCCAAATCGTTCACACAAGTCCGAACCGAAATTCTCGTTAATTGTCCGGTACAAATTTCGTGAGTTTCGGTCCAATTTCAAAGCAACTCCTGTTCACAATCAATTCAGATCTGAAAACGCATTGAAATTCACAGAATCAACCAATATCATTGGCGCCAAAACCGAGGCTCGAGCCGGGAAAAACGGCTTTCACACCGAGCCTTTTCTGACAAAACCAATTACACCAACAGAATCAGAACTTCGCTCTGATCACAAATATATCCTTACCTTTCGCTGAATCCACCGTTGGATTTTACACCAAATTTTTCAGACGCACTTCGGCACCACCTCAGGCGCGTTTCTTCCTACGCTCCTGTTATCAAACATGCACAAGAAGATGCCGGAGCGTTTAGAAACCAAGAAATCAAACAAACCTTGTGATTCTATAATCACTTCCAAATTTCAGCACTCACGGTTTACAAGCGGTGAAACTTCACAAACCGACCTCAGTTATTCACTTACACGACACAAGGATCGTTTTGACATGCTTACCTCGAAGCTTGGCCGAGTATTTGTAAAGTTCACCTTTGGAGCTCATCTTGGCGCAACCATGGCTGCCTCTTACGGTAAAGAAGAGAGGAGGAAGAAGAAGAAAAGAAATTAATGCCCTTTTGGCATTTTCCTCCCTTTTTTATACTTTTTTTTTTCATTTTTCTTTTCTTTTTCAACTTCTTTAAATTAAGAAGGGACAAGTGTCCCTCCTCTTTTGCTGCTGCCGACAATATCAGCTGCTGTGCCTATGCTGATTTTTATTAAATTTGCACCCCATTGCAAATTAACTCCCAATTTTTCCAAAAATAATTACCGGATTCCAAAATTAACGAAACTTGGACACAACCCTCAGAATATTATAACATTCACAGAACATTTTTCAGAAATTCATTTGCCCTTCCGGAGTGTCCTACAGCTCGAAACCCGAACTTTCCGTCACTCCAAAATTCTATAAAAATTCCCATAAATTCCATCTTAAATTCAAACACAACTTACCCCAAAGCCGTCAGAAAATTTCCATCCCGAGCCCCGGGATTCCCGTCCCGAGCCCGGGAGTCGCCCGGAACCGAACGTCCCGCCCCAAATATTAAACTCCACAAACACCTCCGGGACATTCTCACGACTCCAAAACTGCAAACGGCTTCCCAAACTGAGGTCTCAAGAGCGCTACCGAGCCCGCTGTACGTCCCGAGGCGACCCAGGCAACCCTCCGGCGCGAGAAAAATATTTTGGCGAAACGTCCGGGGACCCACACGACCTCAAATACGGAAGGGTCGCCAAAATGATACTCGGATAGGGCTCGGGAGCCGTCTGAACGCCAAAACGTGACCGCGCAGCCAAAACCGAGCCGGGTCACCCGGTCAACCCGCCGGGGTTCCACCTTCCTCCATTCGACAACATTTTCTTGTCATCTTCACCGTGTTCAAAAACCAGCGCCGCATGTGTCAAGTCTCTTGCGAGGAAGAAGAAAGCTCTTCTCTTCATCTAATATTTCAAAACTTCACTCGTTTTGTGAGATGCCTCAACTTATAAGTGCAGTCATTTCATCACACTTCTCACTGAATCACTCAGCTTTTCACCGAAGGCACGGAAAGTTCCTTTGCCAAGCCCGGAGGGAAAAGTTTCTCTCCCCATATGGTAAGAAAGTTCTTATCATTCTTCTCACTTCATGATAATCTCTTTTCACCAACAGTGAGGAAGGTTCCTCAATCCTGAACGTGAAAGAAATGTCTCTCTCACCGAATGGTAAGAAGGTTCTTACCATTCACTTCATCTCGATACTTCAATCAGGTCTTTCGACAAAGAGGCAAGGAAGGTTCCTTCGCTTCAGAAGGGAATGAAAGGTTTCTTCCCTTCACAAACAACAAGTCTTGTTGTTCAATTTTTATCAATCAGTCATCTATCTTTACCAAGCATTGGGAAGGTTCTCAATCTCGAATTACCGGAGCAAGGAAGGTTCCTTCGCTTCACGAATAACAAGAAAGTTCTTGTTATTCCATCTCAACTTTCATTCAATCAGTCATTCATCTCACTTTTTCCGAGCATTGGGAAGGTTCTCAATCTCGAACTATCAGAACAAGGAAGGTTCATTCGCTTCACGAGTAATGAGAAGGTTCTTGTTATTCGATTTCAATCAATCAGTCAATCAGTCCTTCATCCTACTTTTGTCGGGTATTGGGAAGGTTCTCAATCTCGAACTATTGAAGCAAGGAAGGTTCCTTCGCTTCGCGAATAATGAGAAGGTTCTTGTTATTCGATTTCAATCAATCATTCAATCAGTCATTCATCTTACTTTTGCCGAGCATTGGGAAGGTTCTCAATCTCGCATCTTTGGGGTAGGGAAGGTTCCTTAACCTCGAATAGTGGGAAGGTTTCCGCTATTCAACTCAATAGGAAGGTTCTTATTGAGAGAAGCAAGGAAGGTTCCTTCGCTTCACGAGTAACGAGAAGGTTCTTGTTATTCAATCCAATAACAACAGTCATCTATTTTCACATTTTCACCGAGCATTGAGAAGGTCCTCAATCTCGAATCTTCAGAGTAAGGAGAGTTCCTTAACTCTAAATAGCGGAAAGGTTTCCGCTATTCAATTCAATAGGAAAGTTCCTGTTGAATGAAGCAAGGAAGGTTCCTTCGCTTCGGAAGGGTAAGAAAAGTTTCTTCCTTTCACGAATAATGAGAAGGTTCTCGTTATTCGTCGGGCAAAAATTCGGTGTCATCCTACTTTGCATGCTCCATGTTCCATGAATCACGCAAAGGGGGGCAGCTGTTGACACCCGATTTTTGCCCGGAATACTAAAATCTAGTTCGTAATTATGATTTTTTTGTATTATTTAGTGTTTTTCATTTCACGTGATTTTCGTCTTTTATTTTCTGTGATTTTTGTCATTCTTATAATTTTTAAGTCTTTTTCGTCATTTTTATGTGGTTTTTGCCATTTTCTAATATCTTACGTACGTTTTTGTCATTTTCAGGTTATTTTATCATTTTCATTATTTTATGTAAGATTTAAGTGTGATTTCACTAATTAAAAAAAAAACCAAAAAAACCAAAAGGAAAAGGAGGAAGCAAGTCTTGGAAATCACTAGCACGCTTAGGAGGCTTGGGAGGCTGCTTCAGGAGGCGTTGCTCAGCCTTTGTCTACAACAGCCAGGAGTCGTCAAAATGTTGGAGATAAGCTTCGTTCACCATTGAACAAAGACTTTTAATCTCTTGGGCAAAACCCTGAAACGTGACTATAAATTGCACCAATGGAGAAATCAAAAGTGGGGGGATGAACACGAAAAGAAAAAACGCATTCAGGCCTCATACGCCGGAAGCATCATTCCATAAACCTTCAATCTCTCCATCCGGCCTCTCAACGACCACACTTCGATCCATTAGCTTCGCCTCGCCGCCAGGAGCTCAAATCCACCGTCCTTTTCGCCGGAAGTTGCCGGACGAAGGAGTATTTTCCCTCGACCCGCTACTTGACCCGCGGAAGACCCGTTCCAATCCGCCGCCCTAGACCACCGTTCGCGCTCCGGCCACCGCCATTCTCCTCGCCGTTCGCCGCCCAGCCGATCGCCAACGTTCTCCGCCGCCGACGCTGCCCAGGGTTGAAAACCCGAATCTCCCTCTCCTTTCCTTTCAAGTTCGCGAATAGCAGCTGCAGGAGGTAAGTTTTCTTTTCTGTTTTATTTTGTTTTCCTTTTTCTTTTTATTTCCTTTTTATTTTCATCTCATTATTATATTTATTACCATAATCCCTTAACTTTCCCCTCTATCTCACTTAAACCCCCATATTTAGCAACTATACCATTCAAGCCATTTTTCTAAGTTTAAAACTCGACACTTTGGGCACTAAGCCTAAACCCCTTTTGTGTGTTAATTAATATATTTTTTTGTTATTATGTCCATATAAATTATTTAAAATTTTATTCATTTTTAGATATTTTGGGTTTTTACTAGCTATGTAACCCGCTACGAATCTTCACTTTTTTTGTGTGCTTTTATTTTGTTTTTTTATTTATTTCTTAAAAATCAAGCAAAAAAATCTAAAAAGAACCCGTGGTACCAATTTTTTGGCGTACGGAAATTAACCATTTTTGTACGTAACTGACAAACGATTCTAGATCTCCCGTAGACCATATTCAGGTTCCCAATCGACCTAGGAAAAAGATTAGTGGCGACTCCATCTCGAAAACCACGTCGCTACACCTACGACCCGGGTTAATCCATTCCTTACATATCCCTCGTGGGTAAGGATTGGGCCGTCGTTACTTAACGATGGGATTCGGGAACCACCCTGATCCTCTTTGATAGACCATTCCCTGCATATAATTGGCCCATATCCCATCCATTAGAACCAACCATAAGTTACCCCCACCCATTTTTTTTCACCCTTAGGATGTGTTTCTTGATTCACATATTGGTATGTTGTGCTTTATATGGCTTAGCGAACACTAGAAAGCATCAAAGTTTAAGAAAAGACAAATATGTCAATTCTCGAAGGAGTGAGTGCGGGACTTTACACAAGTTGCGTAAGTGACAAAGGAGGAAGCTCAAGATCGCACGAGATTGGCTAGCCGCACAAGTCAGCCCGACATGTAGCCAAGGCACCCAAATAACTGCACCGAGCTAGATGACACTAGTAGGGTGATTTGAAATCGATCAACATTTCTGTTCAAAGGGAGTTATTTCATTAATTAATTGTCAATTCAATCATTTGATTTTTTATACTTGTACACTTTTGTTTATACAATTTATACTAATTGGTGTTCTTTTTCTTTTTTATAACATTCACATGCATCACTTTTTTTTTCAATTATCAATTACACAATTTTTCATCGATCATGCATTTGGTCATTTCTTTTTCCACACATGTCACTGTACATTTTCATTCATACACAAATAAAAACATCTTGCAAAAAAAAGAGAAAATCAAGGAGCAATAGAACAATTGTATGATGTGAAAAAATCCGACGACCCCCAATTGTGACATGGAAAGACAATTTCTCACAAGTCGTCTTTAAGCTCTGTCTAATACGTCGATCAATACCAATTGATGAATAATTGGAGAAATCTTTGAATTTTTACTTGAATCTTTGAGAGTTTGCCAAGATAAATTGAAAGTTAAAGTTACCTAGATTTAGTCCAAAATCTAAGTGCAGTCTTTGTTGCAATGGGCCTCTGTTATTCTTTATCTTGAAATAAGAAGGGGTAAATGTGCACTTTGGCATCCTTCAGCAAAATACCACACCACAGTTCAAGCATTCTCTTCTCTATTTCAAAACTCTTTCACCAAGCCACGACATAAACATTGTCATTGATGAGCTAAAAAGAAGACTGGATAGTGGCTATCTCGAAGACATTGCCAAATCTTGTGAAAACAATTTCGATGTGGCCCTTCGACAGTGGGATTATTTCAGAAAGATGTCGCCTCAACCGTTGGCCGAATAAACGTTAGAAGGTTATTTATCGGTATCAAAAGACTAGTCATCTCAAATATTCTTTCCAAATGGAGAGAAACTTCATTCATCAAAAAGAAGAAGTATGAGAAAAAAGAACCTTTCAGATCATTGCTACGGTCGAGATCAAGTCAAGTTACATTCATCAATCCCAAAGTCAGATCAACGGTCATGATGCCTTCATCACATCAATACCCATGAATCTCAAAAATAAAAAAAAATGAAAAAAGGGAGTCATGGAGTCTAAACTGAAAACCTGCAGAGGCGGTTTAGAATGAAGGCATAGTTCACCATCCCAATGAACAAAGGGGCAACAAAGAAATCCCAAGCAATATCGAAAAATTCTCAAGTTTCTCAAGAGCAAGTCCACACATCATGAGAGTTGGGGGCAACATTTGAGGTCATTCTTGCCGGTTGAGGCAGTGATTTCGTTATTGGCACTATCAAGTTCTGCAAAGAAGTTAATTTACACCAAAATCTAATAATGTTTAAAAAAATCCTAAAAGTGGTCGTTTGGGTTCGGGTTTTTGTTAGCGTCAAAATATTCAACAAAGTCATCGTCGTGAAGTCTAGGAATCCCCGCCGGAGCGGCTACTGCACCGGCGGCTGGATCGGCATCTCGGGCCGATAATCCCCATGGGGACACGTGAAGCCCAGGCTCAAGTCGACATTGGGCTGCTGCTCATGAGGATGCTCGTACCGCGGAGGTGGCTGCTAGAAGGGTTGCAAAGGCAGCTGCTGAAAGGGCTGAGGAGGCGGCCGCTGGAAGGGCTAAGGCGGCGGTTGTTGGAAGGGCTGAGGCTGGGACGAAGATCCAGCTAACAAGTGCGGCGGCGTCGCGCTAAGCGTGATGTACCCCTCAGAACGCATAGCCAACCAGATGTTGCTGATGGCCGAATCGAAGGATCACAATGTGCCCACCTTCCAAGCCTCGAGAGCACCATCCCGAACCTCGAGCGCCACAGCATCTGAGGTCACGGATCTCATCCGTGTCCCTCTGATGATGATCCTAAAGTTCAATCTCGCGCTGAAAGTTATAATTTTAAAACATTTAACATTTGTAATATAAAAAACAAGTTAAATTATAGAAGTTAATAAATCAACAATTTAATTACTTGAAAATTTTAAAAATTTTAACATTTGTAATATAAAAAACAAGTTAAATTATAGAAGCTAGTAAATCAACAATTTAATTACCTGAAAATTTTAAAACTTTTAACATTTGTAATATAAAAAACAAGTTAAATTATAGAAGTTAATAAAACGAAAATTTAATTACCAGAGATTGTTGATGGGGCTCTAAGCGCTGCGGATGGCTAATATGGGGCGGGACATCGACCCAACGTCCTCGAGTGGACATCGACAAAACGGATCTGTAGATCTCATCATCGATCGCCGGGAACGGCTCCTCTGGCCCATACTTCTCAACGAGACGCGTCCTATACTCCTCTTAAGTAATAATACAAATAAACTTGCTTTAAATAATATTGAAAGAAACAATAATTTGTATTCATGAAAATAAATGAATAATACCTGGACGACCGATTCCTTCCTAAGCCAGGCCTCCCCGAACTCCTCCTGACGCAGCTTGTGCCCAACTTCTTTGGACTGTCCAATAGTATTTATGAAGTAATTAATTTTTTTATAAATTAAATATATTAAACTTAGATATTTAAACACTGATGTGGTTAAAAGTTATTACCAAGTCTTCATAAACTTTATGTTTGGACTTGTTGCCAAACGACTTGATCTTCAGACGATTCTCGCTCTTCGCATTCTTTTTGTTATTCTGGGATTCCTCCTTGAAGTCGTTGTTGTTGTAATACTCGAGCAGCATCTTCCACTTGTCCGGGTTGATTTTATTCGGGACGAGCGGTAGCCAATCCAGGTACTTAGGATTGTCCGGATCTAGAGGATGCTGACGTTTGCACTTCTGGATGTTGTTCTGCGTGTTCTAGTAGAACTCCGCGAACTGGGAGTGCAACCTTTTCAAGAAGCCCGACTCATCCACATATGTTGTTCCATTTAATTATTAAAAATACATCAATGTTATCCATCGTAATTTATAACAAGTAATGTAACATATTAGGTATTAATAATTGTTAAAATACCGCGAACTTATCTTCCCAGATGGCGAGCTTGTCTGCTGTCTGCTGTCTGCTGGAAGTACTTGGGAGGGAATCTGGAGAAGCGGTTTGCGCAGACATGAGAAATTGCTCTTGAGATTTGCTCCAAATGCAAACTGTACATAAACACAAACCGTAATAAGTGTTGGAATTCTTGCGCACCAAGATGACTGGGCTAGCTAAAGTAGCTAAGCACGGCTCAACTCGGCTCAATCTGAGTGTTTGAGCTAGAGAGATGTGTATCTGCTCTTAGTGAGCTGATATGAGCTCAAGGAGCTCAATGGATGATTTAATATGTCTTGGACTAGCTCTATGTGAGCTCGGTACAAATGTGTCTAGGCACCTTTTGGCGAAGAGACGTGTCTCTTGGCGGAAAGGTGCGTAAATTGGTGAAAAGGTGTCGGAGAGGGCCAAGCACACCTTCGGCTTAGGCCGAAGGGTGCGTAGCACCCTGGGTGCCGAAAGGGCACCCTAAGGTGGCCTTACACCCATTCGGCCATGGGCCTAGGGGTGTGAGTGCCCCTTCGCCCTAGGTGCCTCTAGGCAAGGGTGCACCCCATGCCTTGCACCATTCGGCCAAAGGGACATGTCTCATGTCCCATGGCCGAATGGGCAAGGGGCATGGGTCACCTCCCTTACCTCTTCACCATATTTGGATAATTAATTAATTAGTTAATTAATTTCCTATTAGACACAATTATTTATTTATTCCTTTTCTAATTAATTACTTAATTGAAAAGGCAAAAGGCATGAGACATGTCTCATGGACCAAGGGGCATTGGTTGCAGCCCTTGGTCCTAGGGACATGTTATTTCGCAAATGAGGAGGCATTGTGCCCTCTCATTGGCAGCCCATCCTCCTCATAAATAGAGGAGGGTGGCGCCATTATTATCATCCAACAACCAGCATTGGTTCTCTCTTCTCTCTTCATACTTCCTCTTGCGAAACTAGAAGGCATTCTAGGAGCATTGTGAGTGGAACTCACCTTGGAGACAAATTATCTTCAAGCCGCCCTTAAGGTGTTCCCCAGGCCGAGTCTTCTACATCAACAAGGAGCAAGAATCTCTAAGATTCTTAAGCTGCGTCCAGAAGAAAGGTACATACTCTTAATCCCTTCTTCGGTATTGATGAATGCGAACATGAGAAGCATGTTAAAGACGATCCTAAAATTAACAATTGGTATCAGAGCTTTCGGTTTCTCTTTGTGATACATGCTTACTTGTTCGACATGTTTATATGAAGTATGATACATGTTAGTTGAATTCGAAATAACATGTATGAATGTATGATTGTATGTAATCGGACTGAACATGAATACATGTAAAATTCGGCTGAAACATGCAAAGTTTAAATGAAACATTGAATGGAAAAAGGAAGCGAGACCCCCGGTAAGGTTATTCGAAGGGGTTATATTCGTTTAAATGGAAAAAGGAAGCGAGACCCCCGGTAAGGTTATTCGAAGGGGTTATATTCGTTTAAATGGAAAAAGGAAGCATGAATGTTATATGTGTTTTGAATCATGCTTGAAGGTTGTATGATGAAAATGGTTGTATAACATGTTGACTTGCCTATTTGTTCCATGAATGATTAAATGAACCTAAAGAAAATGTGTGCCAAAGTTCTATATCACATTATACCTTGAGGTAATTGCCGGAATGTGCTCTGTCTAGGAGGTGGGTTTTAAGTGGGACCGTCTGTGAACCCTCCATCTTTCCTGGGAGCGCTCCTCTCGTGGTTCCTAAGGTCCATGTGTGACATAGACTTGGCATGCATGTGACATTTATTCTTTACCTAATTTAAGAATTTCAGCCCCTTGATAGTCTTAATACTGGTTTTGTACCACTATGATGGACTTGAGGGAATTGAAGCTTAAATTAAGTGAGGGAACATACGTCTATTGAAACAAGAGATTCTACCTTAAGATAGTTCAAGTACTTGTACGGTGAACTTGAAGGACTTGAAACTTGATTCAATTGATGAGACACTTCATTAAACTAAGGTCTCTAGGGACCCTGTCAAGCTAATATAATGCTGTCTAAGGAAGTGGTACTTAAGTGAGACCGTTTGTGACTCCACCAACGACCTGGGCATTGTATTAAGGAGACTTATGGGTGATGAGACTAAGGTTTAAGTGAAGTGCTATGGTTGTTACGATCACGCATGAGTGCGTGATTCAGCCTTCTTGGAAGGTCAAGTGAGGTTATAAACTGATGTATGCTTGGTTGCCCTTGATTGATTTAATGTATAGGCTTGTTAAGGGTATGTTCATAAAATGGCAAAGTTGTGCTTAGGCGTTTCTGATCGGATGCTATATGCATACCTTTTGCTACGTCTGGGTATAAACTAAGTTATTTCATGAACATATTGCTTGAATAAGTCTAATTGTGTGAATTGGAATCTAAAACATGTGAATTGCATATTTGTAGATGGCTACTAAGAACATAGTAGCAGAGTTGAACCGTGACCTCAAATTGGATGGTGAAAACTATCTAATTTGGCAGTGAAGGTCAAGTTCATCTTAATCGAGCAAGAGACACTTGAGGTGCTCGATGTCAACCCCCCGGAGGAAGGGGGAAGTAGGGTGGCTTATGAAGCCTACCTTAAAAAGAACTCTATGTGTAGAGTCACACTCTTGTCCACAATGGTGGATGAGATCATGGTGGAGTTCTCCATGCTACCCTCGGCCAAAGGCATCCGGGATCTTTGTGAAGGCCAAGTATGGAGATGTTTCCGTGGAGAAACAACGCTCAATGATACTAAGGTTTGAGAACTATGGTAAACGAGCAGATCACACCATGAGTGCCCACCTTCGTGAGATGTCACGAATGATTCATCAGCTTAAACAAGCTGGGCACGACCTCACCGACGAGCAGCAGGTGCAAGCAATAATAAGGTCCTTACGATGAGGAGTGGCGGTTGATGAAGGTCAACTTACGCCACAACCCTCAGATTAAGACCTTTGATGACATCGCCCGTCACCTTTTACTTGAGGCTGAAGTAATGGCTCTCAAGGACCACTCCAAGGCATATGTTGCCAATACCTCCGATAACAACGGGGGTAAAAAGAAGAAGTGGTTCAAGGGTGGGAAAAAGGGCGGCTTCAAAGGCAAGGGTAAGGGAAAAGGCAAAGGAAACGGGTCCGGGAAGAAGAAAAGGGACGTTTCGAAGCTCAAGTGCTTCAACTGTGGCAAGAAAGGACACTTTGCAAAAGATTGCAAAAGTGCACCTAAGGTACATTTTGAACCTTCTACTTCAATAGCACATGTGACGTCATGTACTATGCTAATCTGAAAGCAATTCTTTGTGGATTGTTGATTCAGAGCAACAGACCACATAGCTCGGGACAAGTCTGGTTTGTGGCGTACAAGCTCCCAAGAGGTGTGAAGCACGTCTCGGTGGGGAATGATGCAAAATTAGAAGTAGTTGGAATAGGAACTGTAAGGTTCCCTTGTGTAATAGATATTTGTATCTTGTGGACACATTATATGTACCTAATATTTGTAGAAATTTAATTTCTATTTCGCCATGTTGAAGTACAATTATTGCTTTCAATTCTTTAATGATAGTGTAACTATATTAAAGGATAATCAAGTTCTCACAAAATGCTTAGTTAATAATGGATCAGTATGAATTAAGGCCCGATGGCCATTCTGTTGCAACTCCTAGTTGCCACGTGACTAAAGTCATAGATCAAAATCTATGGCATGAACGGTTGGGACATATAGGACAAGATAGGATGAATAAGTTAGCCAAAAGTGGCTTGCTTGAATCCTTGACCAAGGTTGTCCTGCCAACTTGTCAACCTTGCTTAAAAGGCAAGGCAACGAGAAAGCCTTTTGGGAGGGCAACTAGGAGAACCGAGGCACTAAGTTTAGTCCATTCTGATCTTTGTGGACCTATGAGAATTGAATCCAGAAATGGGTTCAAGTACTTCATCACTTTTACTGATGACTGTACACGATTCACCCACGTCTTCTTACTCAAAACCAAGGCAGAGGCCTTAGCATATTTTCAGAAATATGTACACTTGGTTGAGAACCAAGTAGATAAGAAGGTGAAGTCCTTAAGGACCGACAGAGGTGGTGAGTACAGGTTCACTTGCATTCAAGGCCTTTTGTGAGTCAAAAGGCATTGCTAGAGAGTTCACCCTTTCTTTGACACCCCAAAGAAATGGTGTGTCCGAAAGAAAGAACCGAACGTTGATGGACATGGTACGTTCCATGATGGCTAAAGCCAACTGGATGTGACCTATTGGAGTGATGCGCTGCTATGTGCGGTGCACATTCTCAATAGGGTACCTACCAAGGACATCGACTCCTCTCCATATGAGTTATGGATGAAGAGGACCCCGAACTTAAGCTACTTGCGGCCTTGGGGTTGCTTAGCTTACGTACATGTTCCCGACCATCCGTTGGGAAAATTGGGACCAAGAGGAAAGAAGTGTGCTTTTCTCGGATATTGTACGGAATCCAAGGGCTATGTGTTCTTGGATCTCGGTTTAAAGAAGGGTTTGGTGTTTGATGCAAGAAACGCCAAGTTTGTGGAAACGGAGTTTCCAAAAGTTGGCGAAAGTGATGATTTAGCCTCAATAGGCCCGATCCTAGAAGAAGGTCAACCGGGCACTTCACAAGTGCCGGTTACAAGGACTGCCTACTCGGAGGGAGTACCTCAACTGGAACAAGCTGAGGCTTTCCAGAATGAGCCCATAAACATGGACTCAAATGAACAGGATCCTGGAACTGAGGGATCTGTTCAAGAGGTAGTTGAGGTACTTCAAGAGCCAACACCTCCACCCCAGTTGAGAAGATCAACTCGGGAGTCCAAAGCACCTAAAAGGTGGGGACTATCGGAAGGTGAGACATACTAGGTCTCGTGCGTGATCGATGAGCCAAGTAATGTCAAAGAAGCTCTTGAAGGGGCACAGAAAGAAGAGTGGCTAAAGGCAATGAATGATGAGTTGCATTCAATGCATGAAAATGAGGTATGGGAATTGTCTGATCTTCCTCGTGGCAAAAGCGATCGGCAATAAGTGGGTTCTTAAAATAAAGAAGAACTCGATGGGAGTATCGAAAGGTACAAGGCCGGTTGGTGGCCAAAGGCTTTACACGAAGGAAGGTGTTGATTTCAAAGACACTTTCTCTCCGTGGTTAAGTTTAATTCCATCAGATTGCTACTTGCGATAGTGGCAAACTTGGACCTTGAGTTGCATCAGATGGATGTGACCACGGCCTTCCTCAACGGTGAGTTGAGTGAAGAGATCTACATGAAACAACCCGAAGGGTTTGTACAAGTAGGTCAAGAAGACAAGGTATGTAGACTAAAGAAGTCTATATATGGTCTCAAACAAGCTTCAAGACAGTGGTACTTGAAGTTTCATCATGCGATCACAAGCTATGGTTTTGTGATGATGCATGAAGACCATTGTGTGTACTTGTTCTTCAAAGAGTCCAGCTTTTGCCATTATGACATTATATGTCGATGACATTTTAATTGCAAGTAGTAGCTTGGAGTTGTTGCTCGCCATCAAAGGATGGTTGTCCTCCACCTTCAAAATGAAGGACACGGGGAAGCTTCTTATATCCTAGGTGTTAAGATACATCGGGACAGAAAGAAGCATATGTTAGGACTTTCACAAGAGCTTTATATAGATAAAGTTCTTGAGAGGTTTAACTTGACCAACTCTAAGCCAATGAACACCCCACTTGCATATGGTTGCAAAATTGGAGAGGACTTATGTCCTAAGACTCCAAAAGACAAGGAAGAAATGACTAAGATACCTTACCTTAGTGCCATTGGTAGCCTTATGTACGCCATGATTTGTACACGGCCAGACATAAGTCAAGCGGTCGGTTTACTTGCTAGATATTCTTGAACCACGGCATGGAGCATTGGAAGAATGTCAAGAGGATCCTTAGATACCTTAAAGGTACTAAGGATTATTGGCTATGTTATCAAGGAAAAACCCTTGGTTTACACGGCTATTCCGATGCCGATTGGGAGGAGATAGAGATTCTAGCAAATCTACAAGTGGTTATATTTTCTTGCTAAATGGGGGCGCTACTACTTGGTGTAGTAAGAAACAAACTTGTACAGCCTTATCAACCATGGAGGTAGAATTCGTTTCTTGTGCCTCGGCTGTCCAGGAAGCCCTGTGGCTTGGTTATTTCCTTAAAAACTTGGAGTCGATGGTCAAAATAAGTAAGCCCATTACTATCTACAGTGATAGTATGGCAGCTATGGCCTACACCAAGGACCCCAAGTATCATGGAAAAACCAAACACATTAGCATGAAATATAATTTCGTTCGAGATGCGATTGAAGGAGGTGAAGTCAAAATTGAATACATCTCAACAGACCTTATGGTGGCAGATCCTCTCACTAAGCCATTGCCACCCATTGTGTTTGCTCGTCATGTCCGAGCAATGGGTCTTAGGAGATTGTAAATATGCTAATTGTTGTATGACTTTCACCACTTTGGTGTCACACATGTATATATGTATAATGATGATCAATAAAGTAATTATTTGATGTCATTTACTTAGTTCCATTAATAACACACAATGAACAAATGAACATGTCCACCATAGGCATTGAGAATGACTTTCTCACACCAAGTCATTCGCCCTTGATCTTAAGTAGACCAAGGATGAGACTACCAAAGACTCAAATAGTGTGTTGTTTCTTCAGGAAACATGTGACATGCAATGTTACTCTATTGAGTGGGAGTCATGTTACAACACATGACACTTTGGTATACTTTTATGTCGCCTTGATCTGAATAATCAAGATGAGGTGCTCTGCACTGATTTTGTATGACAACGATACATTCTAGCCTATGTGTGAGTGTAAGCTCGGGCTTGCACAGAAATTTCATGGCTTGTGACATGTCCTCCTTTTATATGTTAGAAGGAGCACACTCGAGGTGTTTTAAGAGGGAGAAATGACACACCCTCATTCTAAGTGATATCACTCCAAGTGGGAGTGGTGTTTGTAAAACACCCTAAGAAGTGTTAATAGAATTTAAGTTTGTTGCAAAGATCCTATGACCATGAAATTCGACCAAAAGAAGAATTTAAGCAAGTTGTCTCTAACCTTGCGTAGTGTGAGAATTCTTCGATTGGACCCTTAATCACTTTAACTCGCTGTTAATGATTCACATTGACAAAGTTACTTTGATTGGTTGTCGAAGGTCGCAGATGAATGCGGCTGGAGTATCCTCCTTTTGGGTAACTAAATCTATATGGATCATTAAGCAGGTAGAGTGTAAAGGAAAGACAAGTGAAACTTGGTACGTGAGTCCTAAATTCAACCTTTGAGCTCACATGTTGCATTGGTACAACATGATAAGGTCTGAATTGGGGATAATACGAATTAAAGAGTACTCGACACTTAACATAGTCATCATTAAAATGAAAGAGACTGACTGTGGTTAAGAATACGTGCCATATGTCTTGGGGTTCTAAAGGCACTACTTGAAGTAGTTCAAGGAAAGCTTGAAGATGTTCAAGCATGTCTTGTTAAGTTCAAGAAAATTTGAATAACACACAAACACTTGAAGTGTTCAAGTGAGTTTGAGAGGACAATCTTCCATTTGAGAGTCTAACAACCTCAATGGAAGAGTGTAGTGTGGATGCCTTAAGGTCGCACTCACAACTCCTTTTATATAGTTTGCCAAAGTGTTTGGTTTAGTATGAGAAAGTGTTTTATTCGAGTGGGAGCTTGTGCTCAAAGATCATCATTGGTGCGAGTGGGAGTTTGTTGGAATTCTTGCGCACCAAGATGACTGGGCTAGCTAAAGTAGCTAAGCACGGCTCAACTCAGCTCAATCTGAGTGTTTGAGCTAGAGAGATGTGTATCTGCTCTTAGTGAGCTGATATGAGCTCAAGGAGCTCAATGGATGATTTAATATGTCTTGGACTAGCTCTATGTGAGCTCGGTACAAATGTGTCTAGGCACCTTTTGGCGAAGAGACGTGTCTCTTGGCGGAAAGGTGCGTAAATTGGTGAAAAGGTGTCGGAGAGGGCCAAGCACACCTTCGGCTTAGGCCGAAGGGTGCGTAGCGAAAGGGCACCCTAAGGTGGCCTTACACCCATTCGGCCATGGGCCTAGGGGTGTGAGTGCCCATTCGCCCTAGGTGCCTCTAGGCAGGGGGTGCACCCATGCCTTGCACCATTCGGCCAAAGGGACATGTCTCATGTCCCATGGCCGAATGGGCAAGGGGCATGGGTCACCTCCCTTACCTCTTCACCATATTTGGATAATTAATTAATTAGTTAATTAATTTCCTATTAGACACAATTATTTATTTATTCCTTTTCTAATTAATTACTTAATTGAAAAGGCAAAAGGCATGAGACATGTCTCATGGACCAAGGGGCATTGGTTGCAGCCCTTGGTCCTAGGGACATGTTATTTCGCAAATGAGGAGGCATTGTGCCCTCTCATTGGCAGCCCATCCTCCTCTATAAATAGAGGGAGGGTGGCGCCATTATTATCATCCAACAACCAGCATTGGTTCTCTCTTCTCTCTTCATACTTCCTCTTGCGAAACTAGAAGGCATTCTAGGAGCATTGTGAGTGGAACTCACCTTGGAGACAAATTATCTTCAAATAAGTACATAAACATCTAAATAAAATAAATAGTAAAATTGTTTACGTCAGAGACTTACTATGCGATGAGAACAATGAGGCATCCATCAGAGCCGGGGACCGGCGGCGGTAGTGGAGGCGGGGGTTGTGGCTAGGGGTGTAAGTGTAACTCGCAACCCGAAGCCCGACCCGAAATTGTCGGGTTAGGGTCGGGTGGAGGGTGAAAACACCCTTGGGTGACCCGAACCCGACCTTTAGCCCAAATTCGGGTTTGGGTCGGGTTCAACCCGAAATTCCCGAGCCCGACCCGAAACCCGAATTTCAATTAAATAATTATTTATACTTTGCAAATAAAGACATTTTAACTCTTTACTTGCTATAATTTCTTTAACTAACTAAGGTAGAGACTCAGAATGCATGTTTTTATACATACTTGAGGGGCATGAAGCCTTTGTAGACATCCAATGTGGGATGAAAGGAGAAAATTAAAGACTTAACTCTTGTTCCTCTTTTATCTACCATCAATGTGGGATAAAGATTAAAATTACAAGACATACTTTTTACATACTTCAAGCTTTGAAGTTTGTATGGACCATGAGAGTATTAACCCATTAAAAGACTCAACCTTTGCATTTCTCTCATCAACTAACAATGTAGGGTGAGAGCATATAAGGCAGGGCCAAGAAAGAAAGACAAATGATGTGGAAGCCTGGAATCTTAGAAATATATAAAGACAAGCCTTAGGTCTATCTTTTCACCAACAATGTGGGATGAAAACTGATAGCAAGATAAGAAAGAGTGAACCACACAATGTCCCACATTGATGTTTGATGCTAGATAAAGATGCTCACACTTATTTGAATAAAGTTCTCTATCCAAGAGGTATTCTTAAGGCTTTAACTATTTGTCCCACATTGGTCATTTACTAAGCCTTAACTCAAGTTTCCTCTCTATAATGATAGGAATTACAATCAAAATTTTAAAACCATGAATCTAAGTCAATTTCTTCTAAGAAAAAAAACTGGAACCATGAAATCGGGTTACCACCTTAAACGACTTGATCAGGAAAAAAAAAAGTTCGGTCGGTTTGGTCCAAGATGCAAGGGTATAAGAATTTTGGGTTCGGGTTGACTGAATAAATTTATTTTTTTTTTAATTTTGGAAAAGTTGGAGTTCGGGTTACATGGG
This sequence comes from Stellera chamaejasme, assembly GCA_024586325.1. NCBI lineage: Eukaryota > Viridiplantae > Streptophyta > Magnoliopsida > Malvales > Thymelaeaceae > Stellera > Stellera chamaejasme. The sequence goes on from CM044986.1 coordinate 9,236,449, forward strand.
TCAACCCGACCCGAACCCGAGAATTCGGGTTCGGGTTGACCCGACCCGAACATGTATATGGGTTGGGTTCGGTTCTGTTTATAGATAATTCAACAGTTCGGGTTCGGGCCAACCCGACCCGAAATTCGTCGGGTTGACCCGAATTACACCCCTAGTTGTGGCACTAAGCGTGGACGCTGCGTTGGCGGTGGAGCGTCATCATGAGGTGCATCAAGAGGGCTATCCTGATGCACCGAATTGCTCGACCTCGCAGGAGACTTCTCCGTATGCGGTCGGGAAAACCTCGGTAAGCGACCACGAGAACTACGAGTGAATGGTTGTCCTTGGGTATTTGAACCCAACTGATCCCGGCCTGAAGCATCTCGAGGATCGGGAGTAGACACCATAACTCGAAACATTTAAATATGAACACACGTACTGAAGTTTTTTAAAAGTTTCATTTTGACCCCAAAAGTTTTAAAAATTTGCAATTTAACCTTCAAGTTTTTCTAAATTTTCATTTTGACCCCAAAAGTTTTCAAAATTGGCAATTTGGCCCCCAAAGTTTTTTAAAAGTTCATATTGGCCCCAAAAGTTTTAGAAATTTGCAATTTAACCCTAAAGTATTTCTAAATTTTCATTTTGACGTAAAACGTTTTTAAAATTTGCATTCTAACCCCCAAAATTTTTTAAAATATTCATTTTGACTACAAAAGTTTTAAAAATTTGCAATTTGAACTAAAATTGTTCAAAATCTTCATTTTAACCCCAAAAGTTTAAAACATTTGCAATCTGACCCTCAAGTTTTTCAAAATTTTCATTTTGACCTAAAATTTTTTAAAAATTTGCATTTTGACCCCCAAAGTTGTTTGAAGTTTTCATTTTGACTCAAAAGTTTTCAAAAATTTCAATTTGACCCTAAAGTATATGTAAATTTTCATTTGTCCCCCAAAAGTTTTCAAAATGTTCAATTTGACCCAAAAAGTTTTCAAAATCTGCAATGTACTAAAAATTCACAAACAACATATATAGAAAATTCTCAAACATCATATAATTAACAATACCACCAATAATCAACAAAATCACCGAAAATCACCAATAATTAACAAAATTACAAAAAAAATCATAAAAATCCACATTCAGCATAATAAAAATCCACATTCAACACAAAATAAATCCACATTCCTAAAAAAAATCAACAAATATGATAAACAAATCAGCATTCAACAAAAAAAACCTTACCTACTTAAGTTGGTGTAGCGGTGCGGCAAGGCGGCGGTGAGAGGGAGAGGAAAACTGAACAAAAAAACAAAAAAATAATGAAAAGAACACGAAAATGTATGGAATAGGCCGAAAATTGGTCTGGTAGATTTTGCCTAAAACGTCCGGAATATTTTGCCAGAGAAGCTGATGCGAAATAGGCGGTTTGGATGCGAATGAAGAAAACAAACCGATGAAGAAGAAGAAGAGTCCGGATGGACTTAAATGAGGCTTACTGCGGCCTTACTGCGCGACAAGCCGCGGTAAGGCCCAAGCCCATGAGTTTTGTATGACACTTGTATCCGTTTACATAAACACCGGGGAACGATTTAGCTCGCAATCTCTGTCCACAGGCTAAGGCACGTAGTGCCAGAGGTAAATTTGCCTCATTTGTAGACGTTTACACATTAAAAAAGTAATTTAAATTAACTAACATAGTTATAGCATATATTTATATATAAAGCAATAAGTTGCACGACTAACCAAATTCCTGAACCAGTTTGGGAATTGCTCAAGTCTGAAATTGTCAATTCAGGGCGCAGTCCTAGATCTTCTAGATCACGTCTCGAATTTGCGTTGTCCTTAGTTTTCCCTTTCTGATTGACAAATGTGTAGAAAACATTATCGAAACAATTTTTCTCAATATGCATCAACATTGATACAATGTCTAACTTTCAAATCTGCCCAATAAGGTAATTCCCAGAACATCGATTTCTTAATCCAATTATGCTCCTTTCAGAAAGTCTCTGCCCTCATGTGATCTCACAGTATCCCGAATGGTGGGAACACAATATTCTGGACCTCGCTTAATATCTGTTGACTTGATTTAAACTCACATCTTGGCCTACGATCTGTATGTTTCCATGATTGCTTGTTGTTATTGAGAGCATGCCATTGCGGTAAAAATCTTCTATGACAACCAAACCAACTCATTTTCTTTCCGTGAGTTAGCTTAAAACTATGAAAATCTTCCATACAGTACGGGCATGCAAGTCTTCCATGCGTGCTCGACCCTGACAACATACCGTACGATGGCAAATCACTAATCGTCCAAAGCATACATGCTCGCATGTTAAAGTTCTGATTATGATGCACATCCCAAGTTTCCACGCATTATTCCATAGATATTTCAACTCGTCGATCAACGGATATAAAAACACATCAATGTTACGGCCCATTGACTGTGGGCCAGGGATTAGCAATGACATGAAAGTGTAAGCTTCCTTCATGCATATATCAGGAGGCAAGTTGTAAACCACGATGAATACAGGTAACATAGAATATGATTGTCCTGAGTCTGACAACGGGTTAAAACCATCCGTACATAAACCCAATCAAACATTTCTATACTCATATGCAAAATTAGGATAACACTTATGGACGTGCTTCCATGCCTCGGCTTGGGATGGATGACCAATAATGGCCATCGAATTTTCACTAGCTCTAAGATGATACGTCATAAATTTAGCGGTTTTCGAGGACTGGTAAAGCCGTTGGAGCCGCTCAGTGATTGGTAGATAACGTAAAATCTTTTTAGCTGTTGGTTTATGATTCGCCTCACGTTCTTCGAACCGTTCCACACCACAGACTCTACAATTGTTTAACTTTTCATCTACCATCAAACAACATATAGTTGTTCTCGCATGCATGAATCTTTTTGTACGGTAACCCCAACTCTTTCATCATAGCTTTCGTACTACACATGCTCGTTGGTAAGGTCGCGTCTTCTCCGGGCAGTATTTCATTGATAAATTCAATCAACTCCGAGAAAAAGTGTCAGATACGTTATGTTGACTTTTCATACTCAAGAACTTGGAAATAATAGATAATTTGGTGTGCTTATCAATACATCCCTCATATAAAGGTTGCGACGCATCACGTAATAGATCAAAAAACTTTTGCGCCCTTTGATTTGGCTTTTCGGGTGCAATGTCGTGCTCATCCATCTGATGATCATTACCCTCAAAATTATTATGATCACGAATCCCAAATGTCTCGCAGACCATTTCACACGGTAATCACCCCGTTCTTCATTACCCTCAAATGAATTATTAAGTGCACTACTCGTACTTGCAATATTCGATGATGATGACGATGTCTCATCAAATCGATAACCTCGATAAAAACATGGACTTATCTGACGTCGTTCACATTAAACAATCCCACACATGATAATTCAGTAGAAATCTATTTAACAATAAATGATTGCCAATTGTTTTTCGATCATGATTATATCTATTTTTACATTTTCTACAAGGACATTTCACAATTTGTTCTCCCTTTTCCCGAGCAACAAGAAAAGCATAATCCAGGAATTCTAGAATCCCGTTCCAAAACCTCTAACTAATATCGTGAGTCCCCTCCAGAAAACGCTGATACATCCAATAACATCCTTCGACCATTGTACAATTCCTATAATTGCATCAATAAAACAATGACAAAGCATAACAATTAATACTCCCTCCGTTTTTTAAAGATTGTAGGATTTGACTTTCATGTTTTGAGTATCAGTGTTTGACTCAAATTATCACTAAGATAAATAGTGGAAAAATTATAAAAAAAAATATATTTAGAAAATCTATACTTCAAATTATGATATGCATATGAATTATTAAACTTTATATGTCTAAATATTGATGGAAAAAATCATAGATTAAATACTGTGAAAACAACAAAACAAAACCTACAATCTTTAAAAAACGGAGGTAGTATATATTTAGCACACAACTTAATTCCAAAATTCTCACTACCGTTTTTTTCCTAAATCAGGGTGCATGGGTCATATCCTATTCATAAAAGTACTATTAGTTAATCAAACTTTTATCTTGTGTATGTAGAAACTGATATAATTACATAAATTTTGGCAACATTTTATCTTAGTTCCCCACTATACCATTTCTTCGGTGTAACGCCTAAAGCAGGTATAACGAAGAACAAGACCAAATATTGCATCCAAAATTTATGTAATTCTCATCATTTCTCCATACACAATCATAAAAGTTTAATTAACTTATAGTATACTTTTACAAACTGTCCAATCGGACATTCCATGAAAACTTTGTAGAATATAAAATTTTACAGTGTTATTCCAGTACTTTGAAATAAACTGTAAAATAATATATTGCTACAACTTTTCATAGACAGGTACTATGGCTCAACTAATTTAATTTAACCATATAAGCAAATCAAATACGTAAATTAAAAAAATTAAACAACTCATGATGCTCAATAGGAAGCATAAATTAATTAAAAATAGAACAATTATTACGTCAAATAGATCTAGGAAAACATGATGTTTAAGTTGCTCAAAATTTCTGATAAGATTAGTAAGACTAGTAGAGAAAGTACGAGAGTAAAAAAATGTTAAGTGTGTGAAAATGGATGGTGTGCTCGAATAGGTATATATAGGGGATTTACCGTGGCCAAATTCGCAGTAAATGGTCACGGTAAGAGGGGGTAGCTGAGCCTCATGGGAAACGAGGCCTTACCGTGCATACGGCCGCGGTAAGATGGCAGCGCCGTCGGCAGCGGCCGTTTACAGCGAGCAGCTTTTTATCGTGGCCATTTGCGCTGTAAAGGCCTCGGTAAAAGTGGTATCCTCTAGATAGTGAAGTATAAACTTTATAAATATATTTTTTCAGATTATTTTTAAACTTGTTATTTGTTAAAATTTGAATCAAACATTGAATACTAAAACAACAAACTCAAAGTGTAGAATTATTTAGGGTCGGAGAGAGTAATCAAAAGTATGAGAAAACAAAGACAAAGATTTTTGTGTAAAGAAACGTTAATGACTTCATTTTTTTATATCAATATCTGATTATTTATTTATTGTATTAATATACATTTTTTTCTACTTATTTCTCTTTTTTTTCAGGATTTCTATCTTCTTATGTCTAATATTATTTGCAGAAAACAACAACAGTAATTGTTTTCCTTTTCTTTTCCATTTTTACGAAAACTCTTTACAAAATCTGGAAATTTTTACTCAAAATCACCGCTACTTCACTTCTCCCAATGACTCTGCACCGCCGCCTTTCTTCAACATCGACAACCCCATTCACCACAAGCCTCCCTCTGCTACCGACGATGACCGTTCCATGTCCACCGTCACCACTGACGACGACACTTCTAGTTTATCGGCGACAACCTTTTGGAGGCCAAAAGCGCCACCACTACGAAATCCAACCTTGTCGAAGTAGCTAATAACTTCCCGAGGGGTCGTCTATCCATTCCCAACCATTTTCTCAGCTGAACGATATGATTCATATCTCATGATTCGAAGCTGCAACCTGCTGCACATGATGTAATTATGATGCTCCTACGTACCTTAATGATGCACATTCGACTCATTATGATGCTCCTACGTACCTTAATGATATATGAGTTGGTTGCATAATTAGTGGGAAAAAGTGCATCATGTTTATAAAGCAGAGCGTCATAGTGTAAAGGGAGAGCATCACTCTTGTCCCCAAGTGCATTATTTTGAAAGGTTAAAGAAAACGAGTGCAACATTTCATGAGAACGAGTGTGTCATATTTGAAATTGAGAGCATCATAATGCAACATGAGTGTATCATAGTGGTCACCAAAGACATTACTTTGGGAGGTTGGAAAAAATGAGTGCTTTATCAAGGCACCGGAAAGAGTACATCATGTTTTTAAGGGAGCGCGTCATACTTGAAACCTAGTGCATCATTCTGGTCACCAAGCGCATCATTTAGAAATGTTGAAAAAAACAAGCACATCATTAAGTTACCAGGACACGTACATCATGTTGTTACGAGAGAACATCATTATGCATCGTGAATGCATCATTGTGGTAATCAAGCGCATCACTGTGGGTTGTTGAACAAAATGCATCAGTAAGTCATCGAAACGAGTCCATCATGTTGTTATAGGAAAGCATAGAGAATGCATCATTGTGATGTCGAAACACATCATTTTGGGCTTCCTTCTATATGTATAGGCGCTTATAGTAGGCCTATAGGCGCAACGTGTAGCTATTCTTTAATAAATATGACATAGATTGAGTTTTCTAGATTTAAAGTTTAAATATTCACTTAATTATCATTGTACCTTCGTACGCGGTATAATGTAAAAGTAAGTTGCTTCAAAAAAACGTAAAAGTAAGTTTTGTGGTTAGTGGCTTTTTTCATGTTTAGTATAGTTAAACGGTTTTTGTTATATATTTCTTAAAAAATCCTAGTAATGTGTATGCAGAATAATACTAATATATAATCATATACAAATATGGCCCGATTTCATCCCGAAGTAATTCGGAAATGAAAATTCATCAACCTAATACGAGCCCAAATGAACCAACCCGAACCCGAAATAACACAAGCCTGAACTCCCCAAACTTAAACCCGATTCGACACAAAATCAGCTAAACCTGAACTCACTCTAACCCGAAATTAGCTTGAGACAATCTGATCGACCCAAATTCGAATTATCTGACCCGAACCCGACCGATTGACATCTCTAGTTCTAATAGCACTTCCCTATTCCGATGTAGAAATATACCATAAATATTTCATGATCAATAAAATGTACCATGAATCACTTTTTTTGTGTGGATAGGATGTACAGACCCAATAATTTTTCCGTGTAGGAGCAAAATTCTATATATTTAACTATTTTTTGTAGTAATTAATAAGTATGAACAAATTGCCGATACTTTATTGTCCCAAACTTTGTTTGTGAAAAATTATGATCATGTGGGTAAGCTCTTCGAGCTATGTCTCATCATCATGATAATATTTACTAATTTATATTCATTTAGTAAGATGTGTAGGAAGCTCATCCACTGCGTAGTTGATTTATCTTTTATGACGGCCGTATCCGTCATTTTTCCGTCACAATTATGACAGCTGGGGCCGTTGTTTCTTTCGTTATTTTTTTTTGGCGTCACATTTCGTTATGACGGCCTCAGCCGTCATATTTGTGACGGCTTTGTGACCGATACGGCCGTCATAAAATGTACGCGTGTAACTGTAATGAATGTTGTTTATGACGGCAATATGACGGCCTGGGCCCTCATAATTATGACGGCTTTATGACCACAAAGGCCGTCATAACGTGTCCACGTGTAAGTGGTGACGAATTCTGGTTATGACGGCTTTATGACGGATTAAGCCTTCATATTCTATTTTTTATAATGAAAAAAATTAATTCTTTTTGTATTGTTTTATAGATTCAGAAATTAAATGAATACGAAAATTTAAAAAAAACATTAATAATTAAATAAAATACCAATTTAAATATAATAAAAATATATTAATATCCATAATTAATAATTTAAAAGTTTCTAATATAACATTTTTTACAAAGATAAAGATAAAACTACTCATCCGCCCGAGTATTGATGTACTCGTCGACATCCTTCTCGTCCTCCTCCTCGTCGCTCTCCTCATCCCGCAAATCAACCGGAGCCTCGCGCGGTCGAGCCATCGACACAGACGGGGTCCGAATAGGCGGTGGTGGGAAGGAGGTCCGTGGGCTGACAGGATTAGTTGTGCTGCTCCTCCGCCGACGGTCCAATGCCGAGTAGAAGTTGTCATGGCTGAGGAGATCGGTGAACGTTATTCCCGCTGTCTGCCGGTAGTCAAAACCAAGACCGAGACCAAGTCCGAGCCCAAGGCTTTCTTGATGCGAGGACCGTGGATCATGGTGGAGGCTGAGGTCTATACGATGTAGACGGAGTCGGCATAGGAGTAAAAAACGTCTGGAACTGAGGCTGAGACTGAGAGAAAGGAGCAAAACCAGGGATGCGGTAATCCGGGAAAGGAGTGACGTGCGGCTGGATCGGAGTCTGGAATGAAGGTTGTGCTGTAGCAGATGGCTGGATCGGAATCGGCTGGATCGGAATCTGGGGTGAAGGCTGCGATGTCTGTGGAGGGACATATGATGATGCAGAGGCGGCGGCGTCCGTGGAACATCCTGCAGGCGAATAACTCTGTTCGCCACCATAGCATTCCACATCTTGCCGATCGTGGCCTCCAACCGATCGATGACTGTCGTTGGTCTGAAGGCTATTCTTTGCATCTCAGTATCATGTTGTAAATAAAATTAAATAGATGAATAGTATGCAACACCACAAATAAAAAGTATATGAATTTGTAATAAAAATTTTGAATCAACTACCTCACACGGCGGCGGAGGCGCGAACATCTCAGGGTGCGTCAGTTGGGGAGGTAGGCCAATGTAGCGTCCACGTGAAGGTCCCCCTCTGTGTAGATGTCGATGTCAAAAGACGGTCTCTTTTGATCCATCAATTCCTCGTACCTCTCCTAATTTCAATTTCACAATTTAATTAAGAACATAGTTATAAATTATGATGAAATTTTATTAGTTTAAGTTGTAGAAAAACATACCCCATACGTATGCTGACGAGCCGCCCGTGCCGCAGCTTGCTCTTCTGTTTCATCGGGCAAGCTTTTTTGTTGCCGACCCAGCTCTTTGAAAATGTTCCCATATCTGGGTTAGCACCAGCCTCAAGCTGTTCAACAAGAAAAAACATCAGTCATTTCCTAATTAATAAACCGCACATTAATTAAGAAAAACGTACCAAATCATCATAAAAATCGGCCTTCGACTTCCGGCCCCGTGACGGTGCTATAGCTCCACCGCTCTCATCCTGATTTGCTGCAAATCAATTTCTAAAGTTATAAGTTTTTATAGTTACAAGAATTTTACGGTATACCATAAAATATTGTAACTAGAATTTACCTGCTCTGTTCAAGGTATTCTGAGCTGATAACTTTCCGAACTCCTCGCTATTCCAATACGTCAGAAGCTTATCCCAGTCCTCCTGGGATACGTATCGGGGACGCTTGCCCTTGAACCTCAGGTAATCTGGCTGCTCCGCCCAAGATGGGTTCTTGGCCTTGCTCTTCAAGGTGGTGCGGATGTTCGACTGCTTCGTCTTGTATTTCTTTCCCATCACCATGTGGAAGTGCGAGATCTTGTCGGTGTGCTCTTTTCTCATCGGGGGCCATCGGTACCGCTGAGCGAACCGACTGACATATGCGTCATGCTCTGTCTGGCTCATCATACTATATGTCGGCGGCCAACCACGGTACCGCTCCTTCAAGATGCGAAGCAACTCGGCCGGGACCCCCGTGCTCTTTCTGTAAAGACTATATAATGCAGAAATATCTTTAGTATATTTGAAAAATATAGGCGCATTAAGTTATTTAATGAACGAAGGTATATTAGAACTTACTGTCCGACGTATATGAGTTCTCGGGTCTCGGGGCGTTCTGGTAGTGAGACCTCTTGTGGGCCCTCCTGTGTGTCATTCTATGGGCCCTCCTGTGGGCCCTCCTCTAGACGGCGTGAGATAAAGGCGTGCCCGGTACTGCGGATACTGCCCGCGGAAGAAGCTGGTCGCTGCCCACGACCGTGCCCCCATGCACCAGTGCGACCACTACGACCACTACGACCGGTACCAGTACTATCATGATGGTCCCCGGGTCCAGCCATATCTCTCAAATATAAATAATAACATGGAAATTGCTTAAATTACATGGAAAATATAAATAATAACATAAAACAATATTTTGAAATAAATTACTTAAATTACAGAATTTTTGAAAACAATATTTGAAAACAATATTGAAAACAGAAAAACGAAATTACCAAAAAATAAAGAAAAACAAAATTACTTAAATATAGAAAAAAATTTTGAAAAACTTTTTGAAAACAAATTTTGAAAACAATATTGAAAACAGGAAAACGAAATTACCAAAAATATATAGAAAACGAAATTACTTAAAATAAAAAATATTTGAAAACAATATTTGAAATCATAATTTTGAAAACAATATGACGGAGGAAGTTGTAACAATATTTGAAAACAGAATTTGAAAACAGAATTTTTGAAAACAATATTTGAAAACAGAATTTTTGAAAACAATATTACGCGACGAATGTGAAGATTTCGTCAGAAGTTGTAACGTTATGACGGAGGAATGACGGCCCAGACCGTCATATTGTATTTAATGTGACCAATAATGACAGCTTTATGACGGACAAAGCCGTCAGAACGTGCAACGGACAAATTTGAAGATTTCGTCAGAATTTGTAACGTTATGACGGAGAAATGACGGCCCAGGCCGTCATATTGTATTTAATGTGACAAATAATGACGGTCTTATGACGGACAACGCCGTCATAAATTGCAACGGGTCAAATTTGTAGATTTCTTTAGTATTTGTAACGTTATGACGGCTTTATGGCGGGAACGTGGTCATAAACAAAGTGAAATAACATTCACTCCAGCCCTTACACATTCGTAATGTACAATTAAGTCCATGACTCGATGCAAATACAAATATATTGAAAACGTTCAATCCGGTCCACACAATTTTGAAACGAGTTATAAAAGAATTACATTTCATTAGGAATATCATCTTCATCTTCCTCAATCACAATATGTCCTTCATCCAACATCTGCGGCTCCTCATTTTGGTTGACAAGTGTTGTAATCTCATCATCATCTGAACCTTGTATATTAATTGATTCTGTAATGCTTGGTTCTTGAAGAGCATCTCGATCATTTATATGGATAGTTGATGAAGAACTAGATGCAGATCGTTCATTAATGTCTGAAACTTCTTCAACGTATGGTCCGATAAAATTACGCGCTTGGTTTTAAATATGGTCCACCATCGAGACAAGCGTCGGCGATCGGCAGTATGGAATGTAAACTACCTGCGCCTGACTTGCAAGAATGAAAGGATCTTCATAATCTAGTCGTGATTTATAGTCGACGTCAATAATCCCTGACTTCTCATGCATACGGACACCTCTGCGCGGATTAAACCATGTACCCTTGAAAACGGTGATGAAATGTTCTGTATAACGTAGTTCAAGAATTTCATCGATCCATCCGTAAAAATCGACATAGTCTTCGGAGTTTACGTCACCGAGGACACAGACGCCCCAGTTAGAAGTCCTTTTTTGTCCATATGTGTATGTATGAAATCTAAAGCCATTGACAAATGTCCCGTCGTATGATTTTGCTTTTGATTCGGGAAACATGCCAATTCCCAAAGTCCTGGATCCGAGTAAGCCTATACGACAAGTCACAATAATATATAAAGTTAGTATAGAATGGTCTCCGATCTTTTAAATTTAAATACGAAATTCATCAAATCGTACTCATTGCTCCGAACCATTGAGCGAAATTAGTCATCCTATGATCATTCAACCGTTGGTCCGTGATGTTGTGGTTATTGTAGCTTGAAATCTCGTCGAATTGACTACACAAAGAACACAGTATGAGTGAAATAAAATCAAGTAAAGTAAATACTATGAACAAACATTTACCTTATGTATGGTTCAACTTCCTACAATTCAAGAGAATATACGTATGTACATGATGTAATTCTTCATCTTTCATTTGTCGGTTTCTTGCCCTCCCAACGTTCCTTATCGGATGCTTGAAGATCGAGATTCCGACTCCTTTTGATGTTTTACCAACAACATCATTCCGCAAGATAGGATTAATTCGTGTTCCTAGATTTTCGGTAAAGTAATGCTCGAAAATAGTGACACTTCTTGCATCATATACTTCTCAACAATTGATCCCTCCGAAATCTCTTGTTGACACATTTTGCTTTTAACTTTTTCATAAGCCTTTCAAATGGATACATCCATCGGAATTGCACAGGCCACACTAAATGAATCGTCAAATGTTCCATGAAGTCAAAGAATGATGGAGGAAAATACTTCTCAAGCTTGCACAACGTTACGGCTATATAATCTTCCAATTTCTCTATGTCGACAACCGAATTCCTTTGAACAAATTATTCGAAGAATTTGCTAAATTCAACTACGTAAACCATATAGGATTCATAACGGCATCACGTAAAACTATTGGAAGCAACTTTTACATAAACACATGACAATCATGAGTCTTCATGCCGTAAAAGGAATTATTAGTTGTGTTAACACAATTTCCAATGTTAGACGCATATCCATCAGGGAGTTTGACGATGTGCTTTAGCCAAAAGCAAACATTTTGAATCGTCGCATTTAAAGTATAGCTTGCCATTGGTTGATATGTTCTGCCATTAGGACCTCTATCCATATGCATTTTTGGTCGGATATTCATACGTTGAAGATCTAGTCTCGCGTTTGCATTGTCCTTGGTCTTACCTTTCACGTTCATAACTGTATAAAAAACATTATCAAAACAATTTTTCTCAATATGCATCACATTTAGGTTATGTCTGACTTGCAGATCCACCCAATATGGCAACTCCCGTAAAATTGATTTCTTAATCCGATTATGCTTCGTTCCAAAATCAACAGCTCTTTCATGATCCCATGGTATCCCAAAACGTGGGAATTGAATCCTCGATTTGCATCAAAATTTGATGACCAGACAATGGTTCACTATGACCTCTACGATCTTGCCCAAGAATACTACCCCATGTCTTACGATCATTTGAAATTGGTGATCAGGGGGTAGAAATCGTCTGTGGCAGCCCCACCAACAAGGTTTGCGCTCATTGGGTAATCGATAACCAGTTACACCATCTAAACAATATGGACATGCGAGATTTTTATGCGTGCTCCAGCCTGACAACATACCGTAAGTTGGAAAGTCACTGATAGTCCAGAGTAGACAAGCCCGCATCATAAAGTTTTCTCCACAGTGCGCGTCAAGTTATTACACTTGTATTCCATAGAACTTTTAATTCTTCGATCAATGGACGCAAGAACACATCAATGTTACGACCTGGTGATCGTGGACCTCGTATTAATAATGCCATGAAAATGTATGCCTCCTTCATGCACATGTTGGGTGGAAAATTGTATACAATGATAAATACCGGCCACAACGAATATGGGTTACCTGTATCTGCCATTGGGTTGAATCCATCGGTACATAACCCCAACCGTACATTTCTAACATCTTTTGCAAAATTTGGAAAAACATTATCATTCACGATATCTTCATTCTCTTCAAAGCTTGACATGTTAACATTATCATTTCCACTATTTCCATGTCCTAAATTATTCGATGAAAACAAACCGTCTTGAACCATTTGCTCGCAATCCCATCTCGCAATCCCATCCTCGTCACCGCGACTAATAGTCTGCTCATTTCCATATGAAGAAACATTGTTTGATGATGAAGGTTCATTAAATTCCTCGTAACGTCGGTAAATGATTGGATTGATACGCGGTTCCTCACCATGAAGATCCCATACATAATAATCATCTTTAAATCCATATCTCAACAAATGCTTCTCAATAGTACTTTTATCAAAAACCTTGATATTTTTACATTTCTTACACGGACATTTAACCTTGCTTTGTCCAATGCCTTGAGCAACATTAAAAGCAAATTCACAGAACATCTGAACTCCATCACAAAATTTGGATTTAGTTGACCAGTCTTCCGACTTTTACGCCGGTACATCCAAGCACGCCTTCACCATAGTTACTCCTACGTATAAGAATATTAAAGACTACCAATAATTAGCTTAAGACAAAATTTATTAAATCACCTAAAGGGTGCATGGGTCCTATCATATTCATAAAAACCCAATCAATGCTGAACTTTTGGATCTGTATTTTATTCACAGTTACCAAAATTTCGGCAGCACATCTTGTATAATGAGGAACAAGACAAGATGCTAACAAAATTAACTTAACTGTGAACAACAATACAAATCCAAAAGCCAACCTAATCACTGATTGCATTTTTATGAACTGTCCACTTTGGACAATCCATGAATACTCGATAGAAGTAATCTTTAACACAACTATTTCCAGGTGTAGCTTGGAAATAATCATATAACATAGATTCATCTTCTAAAGAGTATTCACAGACAGAACTATGGTTTATCTACAAAATATAACTTAATATTACAATATCTAAGAGATCTAGTAAAAACTAAATACCCAATAAAATTTAATTAGAAGAGAAAAATTGTACGTCTGCGTTAATAATATCTTTTCTCGTTGTTAATCAACCTTCTCGCTTCAAGATGAAGAAAATGAGAGTGAAACCATGAGAAATGAGCTGCTTCAAGGTTGGAGATGGTGAGGTTCGAGAGCAACTCTCTTCTCTGTAATGGAGTTTGAGAGCAGATAACACTTCTCTGTGAGTTTTCGTTTTGAAATGGCGAGGGGAAGGCTTTTTAAAACTGAATTATGAGGGCCCGGTTGGTCATAAGTCCGCTATAAGTCTGAAGGAATCTTGTGTGCGTTTTTGAAAAAGTTATGACGGCCATAGCGGTTATAAAGCCGTCATAACGTGTTTTCCGACAATGTAATGACGGGCAAAGCGGTTATAAAGCCGTCATAAGTAATATGCATAAATACGTATATCGTACGAAATATTTTATGACGGCTTCGTCCGTCATAGAGCCGTCATAAATTTTTGTGAAATACTTTATGACGGCCGTATCCGTCATAGGGCCGTCATAACATTTTAGGAAATAGTATATGACGGAAATAGCTGTCATAGAACCGTCATAAAATTTTGGTATGACGGCTTGGGCCCTCATTTGGCCGTCACAGAAGTTGGGAAAACTACGTAGTGATCGATATTTATTTCAATACCACTAAATTCTTAAGAAAATAAAAGTCTTTATCATAATCTATAGCTTCATTATAAAATCATAAAGGGCCTATTGATGAATTTTTAAGAGTAAATAAAAAATATTTACATAGAAAGCGTAAATAAAAATAACTAGGTGCGCTCTTTTTTTAATAAAATGAGAAGTATTTGAAATAGATATAATGTCCGTGAAATTAAAATTGGAGAATTGTTGATTTAATGAGTTGAGGAAAAATTATGAGTGTAAAGAACACGCCCTTAATGTAATGTGTGTTTTTCTGTTTTTGAAGAATTTGATAAGAAAATATAAATTATTTGAAAATTGATTTAATATTGAAAGATAAATAGGAGTATTAATTTGATACTTTCTTTTATCAAAATCATTTTGAAATAACACAAAAAAATGAATGCACTTACATGTGGAGTAGGGATAATCCTCTATTATTACTTAAAACTAGCTGGTACCCCTCCTACGGGACGGGGTAAAAAGAATTAACATTCATGTCTTGATATTATCGATGTATTCATATAAATTCCGGAAAAGATAACCCATATGCTATTTTATTTAAGGGTCGACAACCAAAAGAGTAAAACATTCAAGTTTACTGTTTCATGTGTATGTTCTTATTTCAAATTAATAAAACTCACACATTGGTCTTATTTGTCTAATTTATTGTACTTCTTTTATATGTGATGTTTTATTGTTATTATTTTTGCTTTTATCGGGGCCAAAAGTAAAAATGTTTTAGTTTTAGTTTTTTACTTTTTAAAGTACTTCTAATTTGTTTTATTAAAATATTGAATATTTAATTGATCACCGGCTGCGAAGCGCGGGGACCCAATACCTCTTGTATATACATATATAGTAAATTAACCATTTTCTATGAAACAAAATTACATTATGAATATATCACTCATATTATAAAATAAGAAAACAATCCACAAACAAAACGTACATCATCAAAATATAAATTTGAAGAATTTGATGTTAGAAATATTACGAAATTATAGTGCTTACATATTTTCAGAAAATTTACTTAAATAATTATTAAAAACATATGAATAAAATATTTTATATCATACTTACGTAAAATCATATATAAAATAATTCAATTATTTATAATAATTATTACAAGACTTTATTATAAATTTAAGGTAATTTATCGTATTTAAAAAATATATAATTATTACAATTAATAATACTCACAAATATAGTTCTAAAATAAATTACTTTTACATATTAAAAAGATTTGAATACAAATTATAACCCGAAAATCCCACAAATTGCGGGTTGGGCTTACTCGGCTCAATTTTGTTTTAATACCCAGCATTGTCCAAACTCTCAACCCTTAAACAACTAAGCCCAAATTTTTAGCCCAACCTATAACCCAACCCAAACCCAAACCCATCTACCCTCATATAAATAACCCGGTGTCCAACACTCTCACGTTTCTAACCCTACGAGCCGCATCTCTCTCACTCACTCTCTTTCTCTCTCGCTGTAGAAGTTCAACCGTATTCATACCGAATTCTTATTGTTCATCCTGAGAAACCATTAAAACCGCGCTGTAGATGCATTTCCGTTGAGTGTCCGCCATGAAAAAATGTTTCCCAGCAGCCTTCGATGGCGGCGAACATGCTTAACATTTTTTCCATCATGATTTCCGCTTTCTCTTTGTAAAAAATTGTTCAAAGATTTATATTTCCACTTAGATCAAACATATTTTCCTATCTTCTCCCTCAAACGTACCGATAGATCTTCAACCGTATTCTTACCAATTTATTGAGATTTTTCATGAGAAACCACCAAAACCGTCTCGTTGATGCATTTTTGTCGATTGTCCGCCGTGAAAAAATGTTTTCCGGCGACCGCCGATGGCGGCGAACATGCATAATATTTTTTTCTTCCATCATGATTTCCTCTCTCTTTGTAAAAAATTATTCAAACATTTATATTTCCACTTAGATATAACATTATTCACTATCATGGTGTTAACGTGTAATAAAAATTGAATATGATAAAATATATAGTACGAAATCAGCAAATAACACCATACATTTGTCTGAATTATTTCAATCTGCTGGTGGAGGTCATTTAAATCTCGTTGAAAGCGATCTAATGTGGTCTGCAGCTAGTGTTGCGTGCGAGACATCATGCTTGGCAAAAATGATTAGCGGGTTGTTTTGAATTTGGTTGACTAATATGTATGATTGAATTCTTTGTAAATAAGTTATGTATTTATAATATGGAATGTCTAGGATGTAGGCTTGAGATCGAGTTTGACATCTGATTTTGTGGGTTGTTTCGAATTTTTAGGAAGTTTAGATATAGTCTATTACAAATTCAATCTATTTGGATGTTATCTCTTGATTAAATTCATCATGTGGTTTTAATAAATATTAAAAAAAATATTTTACACGTGGCATGTTCTCCTTCAATATGTTCCTGTTTATATATTAATAGTAGATGGGAACATACAACAAGGTAAAATGGTATTTGCAGTTAATGAGTTCTCTTAGAATGACATTTGTCCTTTTTTTATTTCCTATTTACGAATTGCGAATTCAAATTTTAATATATCAGCTCACATCGACTGGTTCAAAATCTAAACTTACATCTCGAGTTAAGATATCAACAGGGAGGGATGATTGTTGATGAGGTGTGAAAGAGAAATATGGTGAGCGAGAATAAGTACTTTAACCGTTGATCTCCCTCATCATCAAGCTCAGTACTTGTTCTCAGTACTTATATCAATAGTCCGATTACTGAGCTTGATGAGGGAGATCTCAAGTCACTTAAAGATATCAAATAATTCAAGATTTAGGAACCAAAATGGTTCAAGTTGGAGATTCACTTTGATACCAAACTGTTTGAACGAGGGTAGGATCTGGCACCTCGCTTGGAGGCCTATAGTCGCTTCAACGCAGGCTGGACGAACGCCAGAGTGGGGTCCCACCATAGGAAGTGCCGTAGGTGGTTTCTTCTGAAGGTCCGTGGTAGCCTGGGTATGTTGTCATGCTGTTTGTTGAACCCTTGCCTTCTGGTAGGGAATTGTGGGAACGAGAGTGACCTTTAAGCTACCTCCAAGGAACCCGAT
The DNA here is from genome assembly GCA_024586325.1 of Stellera chamaejasme. NCBI lineage: Eukaryota > Viridiplantae > Streptophyta > Magnoliopsida > Malvales > Thymelaeaceae > Stellera > Stellera chamaejasme. The sequence goes on from CM044986.1 coordinate 9,254,370, forward strand.
CCTGTGGGCTGCCGCCACTGACCCCTGATGCTGCCACAATCTGGTCTTGACGTTACTCGAAGCCATAAATGCTTTCTTGGGAATCAACACATAAAGGGGTGAGCTAAAGACCAAACGGGAGGCTTTGACGCTCAAGTCAGTATGAGTATTTTAGGAAAGGTATGTGACAACACCAAAGGTGAGAGAATGAATAGCTACCTTGAATTGAAATGAGTGAATGATGTGTGCTTTTATAGTCCCTTCTAATAGAGTCGCATTATCGTAATATTTCAAGATGAAGAGGCGGTGTGTGTCAGAGGACATGTGGCAATGGGGTCCCGAATGTGTGCCTTCAGGTGAGTCCCTTGGTGTGTTCGGGTGGTTGCGTTTTCAGTTTCAATGGGCCCCATCTTCTGGGTTACTGACTTGGCTTTTTGTTAGGTCTTATTGGGCCTTTCTGAGTTTTGTTATCATATTGATTGGGTCTGGTGGCCATCACCCTCATAATTTATAGGGCTGTTCAAAAAACCCGCAAAACCGAGAAACCAACCGAACCGCATGATCCGAAACCGAAAAAACCCATGAACTGAAGAAACCGATACCTGCGGGTTCTAACCCGCAGATACCTAAACCGGCATATGCCTATTTACAAATAAATTATCTAAAATTGCTTACTTCATCTCAATTTTCCTTTAAATTTCTTTTATATTATGTGTGAAAACTCATTTCATACAACAATAATACATGATTTGTAATATTATATTGTTGTTCTATTTATGCAAACTACTTTTCTTCGTTTGAATGCTCTAGATATGTACATTTATGATGCAAAATTTAAGAATATCTCCAAGTAAATTGAAAATTTTATAGAATAAGTATACTTAGGAATACCCGCGGATATCCGCGATCCGAACTGCAAAAAACCATGAAAATCGGGTTCCCGCATTTAGGGTACCCGCACTCGATAGGGCATATACTATTTTTCTCACTATCCGTCCCGCCCCGCCCACACTCCTAATAATTTGCTTGATGTTTATCTATTACTGATAATAAAAATAAGTGGGTTACTTCATGTTCAGTGGACCGTGGAAAACAAACTAACTAAATGTAGACACCAAGGAGCCAAGTATCAGGCCTTTCTATTTTAAAGTACTTGAAGTTTGAAGTACTTGAAGTACCAATTTTTTTCTCACCTGAGATACCAAAACGACGTCATTTTTTAGGCGACCGTTACTTCACGGTCGCCGTTTCCACGTTCTTCTCCACGATCGGACCACGAGCCCAGGTACAGAACTTCCACTCCTCCTCCTTCTTTTGCACCAGCGAAGTAGTAAACGTCTTCCACCGTCGTCGCAACAAGCATCCTAAGTAGCATTTGAGATAAGTCGGCATGCGCTCAAGTTTTTCGTGTTCGAAAGTTATATGTGTGATCCGGTTGCGAGTAGCTTCCAAGTTTTAGGGTTCTTTAGTTTGTGACGCAGGATTTGAAGTTCTTCTTCAACCATGAGTGGGTCAATCAGAAGCAAGAGTAAAAGGAAGGGTGGGGAAGAAGAAGACGTCTTGGCGCGAAGGTATGTTGATTTTTAGACCCCGTTGTAGCCTCCAAAGTGGACGGTGACATACCAGAGGCCCTATAGTTCGACGGTTTAAAAAGAGAGTGTAGTTCGTCCCAAAACAACGATTGAGAATAGTAGTGACGTTATGGTGTACAATGAACAACGTCTACATTGTTATGTAATATAAACAATGATTTAATCATAATTTTCATTACACGACAGTAATTTTGTATTCTTTATACCATTTGGAACAGTGGTCCGAGTAAGAAGAGGAGAGCTATCAAGATCAGTTCTAATGCCTGGAACAATTTTCAGTAAGTTTCATGCATGAAATAGGTTAATTTTGTGATTCCCTAAAATATGTCTGTGTAGATAATATGGTTTATTGTTACAGGCGAGACTTTATGGTGAAGTTAAGGGCTGGTGATGTTGGCCTTGACGAGGGACAAAGCATAAAGGATGTGTGGAATGAAATGTCACCCGAGGATAAGGTGAAGTGGGGTGATGGTGGGGATGGCGGGATGAAGATAGTTTTGAGATGCCAGGTCCGGACATTCTACAGCATAGTTAGTGGGTTGAGTCAGAAGAGGCATGAAATGATAGGGGATAGTCCCTTCAAAAGCTTGTTGGGGTTGAAGGGTGATCCCACTAACAAAAATCTGATAAAGGACCTGTTAAATTCATGGAATACGCAGAACACCAGTGTATCATTTGGTGGGCACACAAATCCATTGACTGTTGAACATTTTGTGACTTTATGGGTATAGAAGATGGGGGAGAGGACATTAGAAACAACAAGAATGTGAAGCCCAGTAAGGAGATATGTGATGCATTTTGTGTGAAGTTGGCTGAGCGTACCATTGTTTCCCATGAATCAGTTGTGGATGTGTTGCTTGGGAGCGCCAACAGGACGATGGTACGTATAGCATATGATCTCTTGGCTCTGAAGACTGTTCTCTGTCCTCCTCCCGGAAAAGGATTTACAACCACCCAACTGAAGAATGTAGTGCACTGTGCGAATGGGTCGAAGAAATCATGGGGTCGTTATGCTTTCAATGAGTTGGTTAGGAGTGTTGAGACTTTTTTGAATGGAGTACACGGTGAGGAATATATTCTGAAGGTCGGGGGCTGTACAATATTCCTACAGGTATGGTTCTTTGTAATTAGCGTACTCATGTTTTCCGTAATCCCGTAATATGAAATTTACAAACCACCCTTATGTTATTGTAGATGTTTTATCTGAGAAAGATTGCTACAGCGCGGGGGGCGAGGATCCCGAAGCAAATTCCAGCCGTAGTCTTCTTCTCTCCTGAGATGACCGTTTTGTACATGCATTTGTATCAGGTACGTTGAATTTGTTCAGTTCCAGCAATGCTTGATAGTGTGGTACTTATAGGTTTCCCTTACCATGTAGGGCCTTGCATGTGATGAAAATATGGAGGCCGAAGAAGAGGGAGGTGAGGCTACAGGCTATAGCGGTGAAGAAGAGTGCGACCAAGGCTTTGCCGGAGAGGGTCATGAGGATGTGGATCTAAGAATGGAGGTGTTGCAGCTGCGCCGTGAAATTGGGTTTGTTAAGGCTCTGCGGGAGGAAGTTCTTGTGTTGCAGGGGAATGAGAGAAGTCTGAAGAAACAAGTGACCAAGCTGCAGGAAGAGAATTGTGGTTTGCGTAAGGAAGTTGATGGGCTGCAGAGGAGAGTTGAAGATATTGTTACCATTTCTTGAAAGGTGGGCCTGGTCATGTTGATGCACAACTGGGAGGACCGTCAGTGAATGTTGTTGAGAGGCGGCCGGATTTGAGGAGTGGTGAGAATACTCCTGTGAAGGGTAAATTTGATGGGAATGTAGAAACCGAGGTGACGTCACCTGTGCAGAAGGGTGTGGGGGTCGGGCAAAGCGTAGGTAAAAAACTTTCAGTGGATACTCCTAGAAGACCTGTGGTTCAGAAGGTGAGTACAGTGACCAATAAGGCCCCAGCTGTTGAAGAGGAGCAGGATAGTGACCTTTGTGTAGTCCCTGGTAAGACAGAGGCACCGGTGGTGGGAAGTCAAAAGCATTCATACGTCGAGGTAAGATGCTTTTATTTCAGTGCGTTCTTTAGTTCATAGAATTCAATATGCATATTGTAGCAGTGTGTTTTTGAGAAGCAGTTGCATTAATTGGCACAGATCACAGAGGGTACTACGAGGGGGTATGTGCCTAAGGAAAGACAGTCCAGAAGAATGCCGGTAATCGGACCTTTCCAGAGGACGCCTTGGATTCATGTGAAGAAGTCGACTGGTCCGCCGAACTTGATGTGGGCTGGACCATTTAATGTGAGAGCTTCAAAAGCTTTGGCCGAGGTTGACTATAAAATAATATCTTATGCTTTTGATCATAGGGAGGATGAGAAGTAAGTGTTAGTGTCTTGAAATTAGTCTTTTGTAAGGGCCTGCGAGCATGCTCATTGAGAGTGCATTTGAGTAACCAAATTTTTGTTTAATGGGCCAGGGAGCACCTGGTTAGGCTACGGGGCTACTTCCTTGATCGATGGGACATTTCAGCAGGCCTATCTCCAAACAGAATGCTATGTGATGGGATCGTCAATACGTGGGTATTATTCCTTCAAGAGAGGCAGCGGCCTCTTAAGGAACTCCTTGAGAGTTGGTATTTCCCTATGGATTTACAGGTTTGTTATGAAATGTGTGACTAACATAGGGTTGTCGGTGATGTTTAGTAATTGTTATTTAATTTAAGTTTGGCAGAGATCCTCTGAGGTAAGTGCACAGTTCGCCCTCGACGGGGCTATACGGCTGAGGTGGATTCCCGATGGAGTAATGTTGAATGCAACGAACTTGAAGCAGGTTAGGCAAGCAAGTAATATTGTTTTAGTGTGGTTATCATTCACTTGTTAAAATGTTCATTTGAAATTGCGTAAATGTGTGCAGCTGTTTGTGCCTGCTAATGTAATTGATTCCGGACACTTCTATCTGGTTGTTTTCTTCCTCGAGGGTAAAAACATTGACGTATGGGATAGCATAGGTGGAAGTAATGAGTCACCGTCACGGTATCGGGCTGTGCTAGACAAGTTGGTATGCCTCTGAGACCTTAAAATTCAGCCTGACAATTGACTGTTGTCATGTTTAGAGGTTTATGTAAGGCTATTCTGTTTACGCATTGCAGTGCCCTGCAATGGATGCCATAGTTAAGCCAGCTGGTTTTAGCTTCTGTGATTTTGCAAGAAGGGTTTCATCGGTTAGTCAACAGCCTAATGGTCATGATTGCGGGGTGTTTGTTTGTTATTGGATGGGGAAACCTCATAAATATGACAAACATACTAGATCTGAGGTGATTATTATATGTAATACTAGTTGTGTTTAGCTTATTAATAGTTATGTCACTGATATGCTGTTCCATTCAAATTTCAATGGCGCTCACATGAAAAACGGTGTAAATTGGCTCTCCGACTACTTGCAAGTGAGACAAATGTATTATTCACCTATGTTAAGGAGCATGCCATCCTATGGCACCGTCTGAAGTTGGAAGAGCTTGATAGGCCTACAAGAAGGAGGACTAACAGACAGCAAGTGACATCCATGGACTTTTAAGGAACTGCCTCTGCTGTAGAGTGTGGTCCGGCTGCTGATGGTGTGCAAGACTTGACTCCAGAATTTAGTACCGAGGTCGAAGGTACGCCAAGGAAGAAAGAAAGAAAAAGAGTCTACAGACCAAAGGTGGTGAAAGATCGTGTGTAGTATGGTATTAACAGTAAAACTGACAGCTTAGTAGGTGGAGTTGGTAGGGAAAACTGGCTCTGGACAAGCATTTTCATGTAACAGGGTTGAAAGTTCATGTCAATATTCTGGATGTTATGTTGGCATAATAGGGTTTAATGTACATGGAATTAGCGTTAGGCGTGAAATATAGCGTTCTGCCTTGGTCTAAAAGGGCTACGTTAAATTTAAAGAAGAGTCGTTTGTTGTAGTCAGCGAGGGAATCGAGACCCTAAATATTTTACATCGTATACTTTAGAGGTCCTTAAGTGATACCCTGACATTCGTTATGGTCCTAATGTGACACATTGAACCTGTGGAGGCACCTAAACGTTGCCACGAACCCTTAAGTAGGGACCGAAAAGGCTACGGTGACGATTCGAAGGAACTGTGATCCTTTTTGGATCCCTAAAGTGTGTCGGGTAAAATAACCGAATAGGCCATCAATGATTCATTTGACTCTCATCAGAAGTCAACTATTACCCTCATCGGCCCAGGGGACCTCAAGTGGTCTCCACAAATGAGCCATGTATCATATGAGGGGTCTAAGGTGCCCCAATGAGACAGTTATGGACCCTAAACGTTGACAGTGTACATCTTTAGGCACCTAAGGATCGGTCACTGACATTCCGTCACACTTAACGGTTACTAGGTAACCGTTAAGTGTGAAAACAGTTCGTCCTCCTCCTCAGCCCTGAAGTACGAGTTCCAGCACTTGCGAAGGCCATGGATGCGATCTTCTGGAGAACACGAGCGTAGATCGGTGGCCGACGACGGTAGACAACGACATCGGACTCCCGACTCCGGCCGTCGACTTCGAGGGACCCAGGTTTGTTGCCCAGTTCTTCTCAACAGTTTGGCTCGCACTGAGGTTGCGATTTCTTGTTTCCTCTTTCTTGGGGGTTTCTATTGTTAGTCTTCCTCTAGATGGCTCCGAGGGTGGGTAGTCGGATGATGGAAATACAAGCTCAGTATGAACCCCGAATGCCCTGTGATAAGGGGGAATCGTCCATCAGGCCCGTGAAGTTGGTTGGAGTATTCAGAACACAGAGCTATACTATGACTTCGAGCATCACGTGTCAAATCCTCAACACAAGGTACATTTCGTTTACTATAACACTTTTTGCTCGCAGATGGTTGTGTGTGGAGATTGACATCTTCGTGGAACCATGAACAGGACCACCTGACAACCTTCCAGGGCCACGGGGCTTCTTCAACTATGGTTACCTGGTACAGTAAACTGCCAAGGTACGTGAAGGATTCATTTAAGAGACACACTAGTCTGGAAGAGTTTAAAAATGCAATGAAGAGGACTTACTGCGACCGTCAACTGATGCGGGCTTTGAGCTACTTCGGTGGGACACCACACATTCGTTCCACTTCCCCCGATTGGTGAGATAACCATGACGCCTCTTGATTTTTTCGCTATAAGCGGTTTGAGATGTTCGGGTAAGAGGCTCCCAGTTGACATAACCATACAGGACGATGCTAGGAGGTTAGAGAAGGCTGTTGGGGACCACTGGGAAAGGTGGTATAAAAAAAAGGAAGTTAAGTACACAAATATCATGAAGGATTATGAAACTTACGATGTCAGTACTCCTGACAGAAGGGATCACCTTCTGCGGGTGTTTTGCTTCGTCCTCATCGGCACTACATTTATGGCTGACACTAGCAGTGGGTTTGTCGATACATTCTGGCTATCATGTGTGGAAGACATCCCCGCAATGAAGACGTATGATTGGGGAAGTGCAGGCTTGGGAACCCTTTATTTGTATATGGACGGATTAAGTAGGGTCGAGCTGGTAGTGGTGGTTACCGGGAGGCATGGCAAGCTTGGGCTTGAGTACTTTAGGGACATAGGCCCTTCATTCGAGTCTTTAGGTGTTGGGGCGGGAGGACCTCATTCCCAAGGGGAAAACACTGGGCACAAGGATCACATGGGAAGAACTTGAAAGACATGACATTGTACAAGGAGCGATTGGAGAATGCCTCAATCACTAGGGTGATTTGGAATCCATGGGGTAATGATCTGCCCCAGTATGTGCGGGAAAGTGAGGATAAAGCGAAGAAACATGTGATTTTGGAGTCACCTTATGGGAGGGCGTGGTATCTAGGAGAGAGGGTTATGCGGTAGTGGGCTGGCGAGACAGTGAATGGCTTAAACCAGCCGGTGCCCCGACCACCACCCAATACAATGTTTCACAGGGAGTTGACCGCTATAGAGTTGTATGATGCCTTGCAAGGGACATTTTCCGGGCAGTGGGTGGATGGTTTAATGCGGGATGTCCCGTACGGGAACTGGTGGATGGCTGAGATGCAGAAACTGAATAGGATAAAGAGGGAATTTCTTGCACCTGACATTCCTCCTCGACCACCAAAACAGAAAAGAAAACTTCAGTCGACCCAACATACACCTACTGTTCCAGCCACTACGGGTGCCGATGCCATGGCTGAGTTTGAGTTTCCATCACAGAGGATTTACATTGCAAATCTTGAGACCGGAGCAAGCGAGCCATTTCTCATACCGATGCCACCCGCCGAAGAAGTTGAAGGCTTCCCCATACCACCCACGATGACATCCGTATGTTGAAAAACGCATGTCATATGTTGTTTCCTACCTATTTCTGTCGTAAACTAATAACATACACCCTACTTTGTTTGTAGGTTCCTCTTGAAATGGCCACCCGGATGCTACGAATGATTGGTGGCTTGAAGATGGCCCTATCTGATGCAAGGAGTGCTGCAGCAACGAAAATTAGGCTGCTCAAAGGTTGCTCAAAATTAGGCAGCAAGATGGATGACCGTGTCGCGTCTTCATCCATACCAAAAACGCGGGCCAGCTCATCTGTTCCAGAAGCAAGGAACGAGGGTGCCAATGATACCAGCCAGGAAGATGCTGACAATGACAATAACCAGGAAGAAGGCAGTGCAGAGGATAAAGATAATGACACCGACCAGAAGAAGGCAAAGGCAGAGGATAAAGACAATGACAATAACGATGCCGACAATGACACCGACTGAAGAAGGCAATGATAAAGAACTGCATGCGCAGAGATATCGGGAAGCGTCCCAGATGATGGATTTCTTCATCCAAATCCACCCACAACCAAGCGTGCATGTTTCAAATGAAGGTGCCGATGAGAACGCAGCTACGGGACCGGGGAAAGTAACGTCACGTGACGACAAAGAGAGGGTGCATGATGATGCTGAGCAGGTTGTCACTACCGTTCTTAAACAGCTCCGAGAGGATGTTGACGCCGATGTGCAAGCAAGTACAAGGGATGAGGTGGGTGGAGGTGATGTTACATCCTTACAGGAGCAAAAGGACGACGACGTTCAGGCACCTAAGGGAAGTCCGCCCCGTGTGATAACGAGAGCTTATAAAAGGATGAAGAAACCATAGGGTGCTTATTTATTCGTTGTAGTATGGTCAGGTGTAGGTAAACATGTTTTCCTTTTCATGTGTGGAGCTACTGGGTAAAATAACGTTTGCATGTTGAGAAATGCGCGTTGAGATTCACAAACCGCGTCCGAATAGTGTGCAAATAGCGTCTGCCCGTACATGGCGTGCAATCTACTAGGCCCCTAAAATGGCACAGTGGAAGACTCGGTGGCCCCAAAAATGACACACTGACCGCCTCATGGCCCCCTAAAATGGCACAGTGGCCCAGTACACAAATAACGTTCCGTAGAATAACGGATCGCGTTTGAACTAACTTACAACGTCGGTCCGTACAACGAACAACGTTTCACGCAATCTGGGTCTTCGACGACTACAGAACCTCGAAGGAATGCTTACTCATTTGCACACTTCTGGTGAAATTGAAATTGATGAAGGTTGTAGGCCAACTACTAAGAACATGTACAATATTTGCGCACTGTTTTGTAATGGACTGGAAAACAAGCATTCATATCAAACATCTTAAGAGTCAGAATTCGCATCATAATGATCAGTGCTTAAAGTCCATACATATCTAAATAAGTAGGACAGGTGAAACGGACTGGAATACGCCATGAAATCCATACTGAGATAGTCACTTGACCTTTAGACATGCTGCAGCCATAGCAAACAACAACACCACGATGGATAAACTAAACAACATCATACGCATCTTAAGGCGCCTTTGGAGTAGAGCCTTCTCCTCAGCATAGGCAGCTCTCAGCTCACTTGATAGCTGTTTCAGATGAGCAACCTCCTCCTCTCTGCCAAAGAATCGAACGTGACAACTGGATTTTGCAGTGAAGAAGTATATCTCTGGAGTCCTTCAACTCATTAATCACAGAGATCGCACGAGTTGGGAATGGTGGGTCAACCCACTCCTCAAATCCGCAACCTGGATCATCGCCCTGGGTGCGCGAACAAAAGAGGAGTCATGGATTAGGAAGATCTGGGTAAGAATGTAGAGATGTCAACCGAAACCAACAAAAGTAGGCCCATTCCCTTTCAAGGGGTCAGATCCAAACTCACCTGCGCACTATGGCAACGCAGGTAGCGTCGACCTGGGTTATCCGAACTCCACGTCGTCGCGACGGCGCAACCCAACCCACATGAGCATGTCTGGCCGTAGGCTTGGTGATACAGTCTGATGTCGTCGCTCTCGTCATAGCTTGAGCCCGATGACTGGCTCACCATGGCTAACCCTAAATCCCCTCAGCTCATGACCCACGACCCAGCGACGTCTATAAATGGCTAATATACTAATACACTGGCGAGCTTGAGGGGTCAAAAATGCGTCACTGCCTCAACTAATAAACACGCGAATTGAGCCCATGCGCGGGACAATTAATTTCAAATATCCATTTCATTTAGATGTTAGTAAAGCTTTTAAGGGGTCCAAAAAATACACGACGTCCTGTACGGTCAACCAACACTCTGTTCTACATACCACGCCCGAGCGATTCAATCAAGAATTGGCCCAAGGATTAAAATTGGTGCCCGGAACTGGACAAAGACCAATGGTAAGTGACGACGATGCTGGCCCAACCTGGGCCTGCATTCCTCCATCGTATTGGTCCGGCCAAATGTTCCCACCAAAAACAGGGGCCATGTCACTTCCGGCTTCCTGGGAAAACAACCACTGCGTACATGGGTGGACAGGTTCTGGAATGTCGGATTCAGAGGCTGCCTCAGCTTCCACGGCGTCCTGCAAAGTACAGTTCCTTCGGTTGTGGCCGACCTCTTCACACTTTCTACATTTCCTTCTTGCTGTGCCAATTGATTTCTTCTTCGCGGTAGTGATAGCAACAGGATTGAGAACCAAGCATGACTTACTCCCATTTGGGTGTTGGTCCAAATTATCACTTTTCGCCCTAACTTCATCAACATGCATCTCCAAGTTTCTGAGAGCATCTTTTACCCACTCATACTCTTCCCTTGGACATCTAGAACCATTGTATACAATCTTGTTGCACAGGTTACCTAGCTCCATTTGTCTTGCCCTGGTCAACACCACGTCAGACCTCAGGTCAACTGATGGTTGGAAACATGGTTCACTGGCTGCCTTAGTCCACCTTTTTAGTATCAAAGATTTAGGAATTCTTGACGCATGCTCCGTCTTCAAGACAAAAAACATGTGTTTACAAGGGATGTCTGCCATGTCATTCAACACAACTGTAAAGATTATTCAACACTAAATACACCATTGAAACGTTATTCAACAGGACTATAAACATTATTTATAACCCAAAACGCGTTTGGTTACACCTATGACGTTAATGTACCTTTGTAATGCATAAGTGGACAAGTACATGTCACGCTACTTCTAGATGGACGCAAACTTCTCTTTTCCTCACATTCTCTTTTCGATATCGCCCCACTAAATACACCCGCACTTCATCGTCAAGCATCGTGACTTGCCTCTCGAGCCAAATAAGGGGTTTCACCCCTAATCTCTTCAGCCACCAATCAAGATTGCATCGATATACACTTCAAGAAAGATGTTTTTCCTGTTCCTAAGATGGGTTGTCAATTGTGCTCCCTTATGTTTGCTATTATAATTGTTCTGAATTACCTTCTCCTCATTCTTGCTAATGCAATATCCACATGCCTCACAACTGGAACAATTTTAACCTGCTTCTAACAAACCTTTTCTGGTAAGAGTGCATCCCTTCGCACCTTTGATTGCTTGACATACCGGCAAAGAAGTGACCCTTTATATACGCTAAAGCCCACATCTTTTTCCGCTCATACATCTGCTTCACCCAGGGGTTATCTTGCAACCCATACACAGACACATTCGCATGCCACACTCTCTCGAAATCATCGGCATCATCAATCCAGAGCATTAACTTCGCAAAAATGTCCCGGAACTCATGTCTAAATTTCCCATCTTTCACCTTCTCAGAGCAGTTACCCATTAGGTGCCACGAACACAAACGATGTATCGCATTAGGGAGGACTTTCCGTATGGCTGCACGCATGGCTGCATCTTGATTTATAATCACTGAAACGGGGGTCTTCCCATTCATACACTCCACAAAGTTCTCCAACAACCAAACAAAAGCTTCCTCACTTTGCTCATTTATAAGAGCGCATGCAAATACAATTGTGGAGAAATGGTTATTCACACCAACGAAAGTGATAAAAGGCAGTCCGTACTCATTTGTTCTGAAAGTTGAGTCGAACCCGACAACATCACCAAATGATCGGAAATCTCGTTGCATTTGGCTGTCAGCCCAGAAAAGATAGCGGAGTCTGCTCCCCTCGTCCACATGATAGGTGCAATACATGCCCGGATCTCCCTCCACAACTCTAGTCAAGTACCCTATAGCAGCCTCTGCGTCACTATCCATTATTTGAACCATTCGATCACTATCGACAAAATTGTAAAGATCTTTAATGCTGAACCCAACTCGTTGAAACCACTGCGACCAAGACCATGTAGTCCATTATAACACCGGTCTTGATGCCTACACTCTTCATCTGCTTTGTTTGCTCCTTCGCCATAAAACTTACATTTTTGTGCGATGCAACAAGGTGCATTTCAGTTCTCTCGACCATAGGGTGATTATGACCTGTCTTGAACTCCCTCACTTCATACTTACCGATTTCCTTAACACAATTGACCCGGAATGAAGCAAGACACCCACCCCTTCCAACTCTCATGGGTTTCCTTTGCCTTTCATGGGGAGCGAACTTGGGCTCATTTAGCCCATATTTGTTGCACACCCACCTCCTCCTCATGACAATGTCTGTACCCATGTACATTTTTTTCTCAACCCTCCTCGTCCCAAAACCCATAACTTTAGCATAGCATTTATAGAACCTCTCTGCACACTCAGTGTCATCAAAAAAGATATCCTTCAGATCCACAAGTTCCCACTTCTGCACTGGCTTACTCAATCAGAAAACTATTGCACTCCACTGATCATCAAAAACATCGTCATTACACAACTCCTCGTCACTCTTTTCCAGTTCCGTGTTGTCCTCTGCCGCATCCATATTTTCAAAGAATTCAACATCATTACCTTTCCAATTTGAATGTGTCGGGGGATACTAGCTTGCATTACTAGAGCTGACCCAGTTCTTTGCACCACAATCAAAATTGTTATCACCCCACGATGACGCCATGAAATCGCGAAGAGAGCCTCTGTTTTCATCCATCTGTCAACCAAATACGTCAAATGTATTATGTGTGTCGACAACCACGTTGTAGTCGAAGTTTTTCTTCACGTATGCATAAATAAATCAATGAACCATAAATACGCACCTCCTACATAGCATCAACAACCACCACCAAAGGGGACGAACGGCAGAATGAAACAGAGGAATGTTACCAGTTCTTCCACTGCGCCATACTTACATTTCATTAAATCCATCTCAAACCGTGCGTCTGGTAGTAAATAGCATTAATGAGGTTAGTTGATCAACAGTGGAATCTGAACTCTTTTTTAGCAGCGCCAGCGTTTTCTCGGGAAACTACTGTTGCACAAAAGGAACCCTAAAAGTGCCCACTGACGCCGCTCCATGCACCTAGAATTACCCTATGACTCACTAAAGCCCATTAAACAGCGTTGCATTGCTAATAAACAATGTTAGTGCAATCATTAATAGCGTCACTATCTACCCTAAAATGATGCAAACTTTATAATGAGATTAATTACTGTTTTAATCAATAAAAACAACACCTGGGCTTATAGAATAGACAAAACTACTATTTAAGAAGAGCTAAACATTTTAAATAAAACAACCACGGAATCTAGATTAAGGGTGATGACTTTAGGTATTGTCTCAAACACATACTTCAACAAGAGTTAACCTAAGAGGAATCATAAAAATCATTTCTCATACAAAACACTTAAATACACTATATTCTGTTCAGTACTAACATCTAAAACATACATTATACTTAAATATCAAATACAAAATACAAAAGTTCTAAAATTATACAATCGCGTTAAGTAAACGTTATTTCACAAAACTCCAACGCTAATTTTAACGACTCCAACGCTATTAGGTAACTCTTATACTACACTTTCATCTAGAATGTTCCAGAATGACTAACTTTAGGTGCCTCGTCAAGGACGCTGAGGAATATTTGGCTGGTTCTAGAATGACTAACTTTAGGTGCCTCGTTAGGGCCGCTGACCAATATTTCTCTGATTAAATGAACAGGGTTACAACACTAGGCAAACGGCTTCGGCCATTTAACAAACGGGGTTTCGTCAAGCCTGTAACAACATTAAAATTACGTCTTACGGTTCCACGACGAAAAAAAAAACCATCAACCATGATTTCTTTCTATACAGATTCTTTAATATATAGGCTATAACAATGGGAAACATTGCTCCTTTGCATGAATACACCCATTTTTAGCCTCAACATAGGAGAAATGCACAACAAAACTAACAAAAAAAAAATTTAGGTACTAAAATGTCAAATTTCACAAAGTACAATGATGTACTTCAAGTACTTCAGAATAGAGGGTACTTGAAAATAGAAATTGCGCCAAGTATCCGATGTTTATATGATTTTTTGGAACTTGCAATCTTTTAACAATATAAATGCATTATAGAGTGGCATGTAGTACATATACATGTTAGTACATTAGGAATTCATCAATTGAGTTTCTAATCAACCTTAAAATTAAGTGTTTTACTGTCGAGGACTTTAGGCATTAGATGACCTTGCTTATCAACCTGTTGGATTGAAGGAAATTCTTCAACTTCTGCATATAACCATATAGTCTATTTCTGTTGCTTTTTAATTTATAGTTGCAAGCTTTATTTGATGAAGTGAGCATATAAATATTCACATGTGAAAAAGTAAACAATTATAACTAATTGTATTATTTTGGTTATACCCATCCCCAAAGTAGAGGTATCACCTAGTTGTAGGAGTAAAGTAGCCATGCTTCCCTAGAAACTAGGGATAATATGAGTAAAATACTACTCCACTATTTGAGTAAAATACATTTCTTCATGGTCCAACCCTTACTAATACTCTAAGAGCATCTCCAACAGTTTCTCCATTTTATTGGAATATTCATTTTTGGAGAGTTTTGAGGTTTTTTTGTCCAACAGCTTCCCCATCCCATTCTCCAAAATGAGGAAGAAGGGAAAAAAATGGGGAGCATTCCCCAAATTTGGAGCATTCTCTCCAAATTTTGGAGAGCCTCCCCAAATTAACTTTTTTCAAACATCTCTCCTCTCTCATCTCTTTTGGCTATTTGTTATTGGTTTAAACATATTTTCTCTCTCATCTATCTCATCACTTCAAGTAATTTATTAATTATTAATAAAAATATATAATATTTTACTGTTATAATAAATGCATGATTCTCTAAAATGGGGGAACTGTTGGAGTTATAGTAAAAATAATTTGAAAAATATAGACTTTATTTTTCTATTTTTGAGAAATTTTTGAGAAAACTGTTGAAGATGCTCTAACACTCGCTAGTACCCAACAAAATCCAACCTCCCCACCAGTCCCACATGCTTCTGACTTCTATTTTCACACCAATACAAACATTTCCTAGAAAGATTGAAGAAAAAACAGTCATTGTAATTGATATCATAGAAAAAAACAACAAAAATAATTAAAAAAACGAGGTTGTTGTGAGCTTGATTCACGGAAGCGGTTTTGGGGAAAGAAAGAGCTAAGGGTTTCAACCCAAATTTTTGCTAAGGGATTAATGTCTGACGTTTTTGGTAGGGTAGTTGTAGGCATTTAATGTGGAGGAAGAAGGACGGTTCCTTCTTTCAAACGACGCCACTGTGTCAAGTGGGGGTCAGTCGGTGAAAGGTCTAATTTATACGTTGACATGATGTTTAGGGGTATTTTAGTAACTTCGTACAATTAACATCAAAACAAACGGGGGAAACTAATGATGGGGCCACGAATGAAGAAATTCTTTAAAATGGGATCTTATTGGAACAAAAATTTAAAATTGAACTATGATAAAACATGAATTAAAGTTATGGAACCATAAATGCGTTTTACCTCTGTTGTATTAGTCATATCTAGTCTCTAGGTATAAGCTGAAACTTACAACACCGCGAACTGTTTTTTCTTATTATTCCACAAAGGAACTAGATATACAATTGGCTTGCATTTGATGTCCAAATTCATTTATAGTTTGTTGATTTGGTGTGTGTACTAGGATTCATTGTTGATGAGATTTTGTTGGTTGATGCAACATTTATGGAGGATTGCTTCCTTGTCACTGAGAAGAACTTTGTAGGCAATTAGTTTACTTATTGACTAGTTATCATTTATAAATCCAAAGGTATTTTCTAAGAAATTCATACCTTCTAAATTAAAGTTATTTATACAATTTAAATAACAAAAATGTGTATGTTGATATTAAGTTACTTTTTTATGCATTTCATATGTGTTTTAAGGAAAGAAAATATCATAACGAAATTAAAAAGATTCAATCGAAATATTGTCCAGGTTGTTTAGTTTCGATCACTGGTTCAACTTCGTTTTAGTTACTATACCCATAAACATATCAGTTTTGCCTAAGTTATTACCCGAATTGACCGATTGAACATCCGTTAGTTGTGAAGATTTAAAAATTCTTCATTTGTTGTTTAGTTTCGATCACTGGTTCAACTTCGTTTTAGTTACTATACCCAGAAACATATCAGTTTTGCCTAAGTTATTACCCGAATTGACCGATTGAACATCCGTTAGTTGTGAAGATTTAAAAATTCTTCATTCTCCATTCACACATCAAACTGTCTACACAGATGAGGACTAAATTCGATACATGTTTTTCGAGATCAATCTATTAAGAGCCACCATTAAACCATCCAGCCACCATCTCTCATGCCCAAATAGGGGTGTAAAACGAACCGAGTTGCTTGTGAGCGAGTTCAAGCTCGAATTATGACAAACAAGTCAAAGTTCACAAGTCACAAACTTGAGCTCAAACAAAATGTTGATTCGAATATTAAAACGAGTCGAGCTTGAACACTAAAGGTTCGACTTGAGTCAGCTAGCGGGAATGCATTCAAGCCACCGTGTAAACCAAATTTTACCCTCACCTGCAACTCCCAACTCTCAAATAGTTCATTGTAGTCCCAATTCTGTTCGTTCTTTCAATTCCCTTCGATATCGCCGGCAATCCTCAACCCCATCCACTCCGTTTCCACTGCCTCTCTATGTGGTCGTCTCCGCCATGACCTCCATTGCTAACCCCGACTTCTTTCATCCGCTTCATCGAAGCCAAAAGTATTACTCCATCCGTCCGCAGAAAATTGCACAGTTTAACTTTACTGTTTCAAGATTCAATGTTTGACTCAAATTTTAATAAAAATCAACATTGAAAAAAATCAGATAAAATATATTTAGAAAATTTAGATTTCAAATTATGATAAACATATGAAAAATTTGATTTTCAATGTCTATAGATTCATAAAAAAAATTATAGATTAAATTCTGTGAAACTGTTAAAACAAATGGTGAAATCTTTTGTGGATGGAGGGAGTACCATCTTCTAGAACTGATATTGACTCCTGCAACGAAGCCGACCGTCCTTGAGTTGAGCCACCAAATTCCAATCCGCTTCAGGTTGCTTCGTTTCCATTCAAATTAATTCATTTTCAGTCCAGCCTATTCCAATTGATCTGGTCACAATTGACCACCACCAGAATCGAAGGAAAGAGGGAGGCGTATGTGAGCCGAAGAGAGGGGAAGCGACATAAGGCGGCGAGAAACAAAGAGGGATGAAGAGAGGGAATAGTAGGACGAGGCAGAGAGATGTGAACACCGTCACTATCGACGTCAGGGTGCGTTGCTGTTTACAAATATAGAAGACAACCACATTATGACAAATCACAAGTTTAATCCATATTCTTTATGTTTTAATTAAGTTTAGGTACTCACGTTTTTCGGGCTCGTGCACTTTCAAGCCGAACATGAACTTTAGACAAATCAAGCCCGAACCATCTTTTTTAAGCTCAATTCAAATGAACTTGGACTCGAACCGAATTTCATGAACTTAAACGAGGTCGAACTAGTAATATTCGGGCTCGTAGTAATATTCGGGCTCGACTCTTACATCGCTATGCCTATGCCTAGTATAACACAACCAAACCTATTAAATCGCCCCGAGCATAGTTTTCCTTGTTAGGCATCTCCGCACACGATCGCTCCTCCTCCTCCCGTATCCTGAGTGAATAGAATAGAATAGATTCAGTTGAAGAGTGACTCGCTCTGCTTTGTGATCGTTAAACCCTAAACATTTTCGCCGCCTCATCATCATCATCTTCTTCTCTCTCGTTTCACCGTTTGCTGGTAAGCGAATCGACCTTGCTACGCTCTTCTGTAATTGATCGTTTTATTGCTAAGCCTCTGATTTTGTTCTCATTGGTTGCTTGATTTGGTACAACATGTTTAGTATTCAATTTAATTTAGGTTTTTGAACGAATTATCTCGGATTATGTAGTTTTATGTGTGGATCGATTGTGAAGAACAAGGTTTCGATTTGAACTTTTTTTTTGTTTGATTCCAGGAAGAGTATAAACGCGATATGAATTATCCATTTTTAATGGATAATCGTGTAGCTTTATCAGCGTTTTTGTTTCCTTTCTCTTTTTCCCGTTTATCGGTATATCTTAACGGTTCTACTTATCTGTTGATTGCTTTGTTTTGACGTTTTGTTCTTGGAAAGATAAGTACAGAATCGAACATGGCAGACGATTCGGAATACCGCTGTTTTATTGGTGGGCTTTCCTGGTCAACCTCTGATAGGGGTTTGAAAGATGCATTTGACAAGTTTGGACATCTTGTGGAAGCAAAGGTGATGATCTTTCCTGTGAATAAAGATCTATGTTTGTTCATGTATTTGTTTTGACGCTGTTGATAACTCTTGTTACCTGGTGATGAGCTCAGCATAAATTCTGAAAGTTTATGCTGTTGTTTTCCCCTTTTAACTAGATTTGGAGGAACCTGATAGGATTGAAGGATTTTTGATTGATCGATTTATTTCATTGATTATGAACAACGGAGTTGTGTACATGAATACTACGCGTAGTCTGTGAAGTGCCTTGTACTTGGAAAATTTGTTTGTATTTTTTGTGATGTTGGGTTTGCCCAAGTTTGCTAGTATGGTTTGCCCAATTTTGTATTAAAACTTTAGTGTTGATTTTCTTTCTGGGAATGGAGGTGGTAGTTTTGATGATGGGAGTAAAATTTGACCTGGAAAACTCTACTTCCTAGGTGGTTGTTGATAAGGTGACTGGACGTTCTCGTGGATTTGGATTCGTAACTTTTGATGAGAAGCAAGCTATGGAAGAGGCTATTGAAGCTATGAATGGTATGGATTTGGATGGACGAAATATAACAGTGGATAAGGCTCAACCTCAGCAAGGATCAGGTAGGGATTATGATGGTGACCGTGACCGTGGCCGTGATCGCGGTCGTGATCGTGATCGTAACCGTGAATATGGTGGTGGACGTGGATCTAATGGTGGAGAATGTTTTAAGTGTGGTAAGCCTGGACACTTTGCTCGGGAATGCCCCAGTGAGGGGAGTAAGGGAGGTAAGTATGGTGGGAGGGATGATCGTTATGGTGGAGGTGGAAGAGGTGGTGGTGGCGGCGGCGGCAGTCGCTATGGTCCTGATAGGAGTGGAGACCGTGGTGGGCGTGGCAAGGATTATGGAGACCGTGGAGATCGTGGAGATCGTGGTGGAGATAAATACAGCCGAGATCGCGGTGGGCCATATGAGCGCCGTAGTTCTGGAGGTGGATTTCGTTCTGGTTGACATGTCTGTGGTACGCGTTGTCTTAACCTTTTCAGTTTCAGCTGTTTTTTTTCATTTCTATTGTCATATTTATTGAATTAAATAAGCTGATTTCTTGGTAATTGGATATTTTTGTTGCAGGTGCTGAGCTGGTGTTGCCGCTTTTACTCTTTATGAAGTACAAGTTTCCTTTGTGGGATATGGTCTCATCCATGTCAGCAGATACAATCTGATAGTTACAGTTCATCGAAGTGTGAATTTGGCACCCCTGTATCTGTTTGCTAAAATGCCTGTTCGATTGTTGGCTTACACAATGCTTTGTTGACATGCTCTCACAATTTGGTCTTGTGCTCTCTGAACGCTTCTGCTTTTGTCCCTTGTGCTCTCTGAACGCCTCTGCTTTGTTGACATGCTCTCACAATGCGTAGAAAAGTTTTTGCATGCACGTTGTCGATTGTGGGAGTAACGCTGGTATGTGTACCGAAATTTTGAGGATTTAAGGGGGAGGGTTCCACCATTGTGGTTTTGCTTCTTACTTGGGAGTAAAAGCTGTCTTTAGAAGTGAATGCCCCCTTTTTGGCTGCCTTGTTATCAGTAACATATTGAATAAACAGGAGTCAGGCGAGTAATATATCTTCATTCACTTCTATTTTCCTCAATAATGTTTTATCAGGTACATTGGCATTAATGTTGTCAACCTTTTGGCAGGGTGCTTGGCTCTTAATGCTGTTGTTGGATGGTTGGTTTCTTTGTTGCTAATTGGACATGGGTTCTAGATACGTTAAAACTTTGAGTTTTTTGGGAAGCAACGACAGAAGTTCGTATTAGTACATATTAAAGCCCCAAACACATCTTGATGCTGCCATGACTGGAGTTTCATGGACTCTAAAATGTTACAGGTTTTGGCTAACAGCTAACTTTCCGGACTTGAATGATTGGTTGAGAGATCCTATTTTTTTGGTTCTTTCTATTTGTGAATTGTTCTTGTGGTTTGTTTGATAATCCATCACAACCCGATGCAGGTAAGTTAACCATACAAATCAGTTTCAGATCTATGGTTCTCTTGCCTTCATGTACATTTGGTCAGATTTTGGAAACCGCATTGTTGTTGGTCATGCCCGATAGCCTGGGGTTGTACAAGTGAAAACATTGTTGCTTCTTAGTGTTAGTAGCTAAAACGATATGATTTATGAAGTATCTGAAAGTCTATTACTGTTAGATCTCTTCTATTTTCGTTTGATGATCCATCACAACTCAATGCAGGTAAGTTAACCATACAAATCAGAATCAGATCTATGGTTCTCTTGCCTTCATGTGCATTTGGTTTGATTTTCGAAACCACGTCGTTGGTCATGCCCAATGCCCTGGGGTTGTACAGGTGAAAACATTTAGTGCTAGACCCGAAAACGATATGATTTGTGAAGTATGAAGTCTGTTACTGTTAGATCTCTCCTATTTTGTTTGGTGTTGCTAATGTAGCTTGTTGGTCGAGAGCTTTGAGGTTTCTTTATTTAGCTTCTGTATTTTATTTTTCCACGTAAGAGTGGAAGTCTTGGAATGCAAGTTTTTACATTCTACTGTAAATTGTCAATCATGCACATTGTTCTTTTTTGGTTATTTTGGAAAATTAGAACATTTTCTTTCTAGGAAATCTTTAGCATCGTTTTTAACTTGTTGATCTTAATTTCGCTTCTCTGATTAAAAAAAATTACATTTAGCTTATATATCTATATTTTTCCCCAGTTTTTAATGCTTTGTTATTTGAGGGAATATAACCATTCATTGACCTTAGTACTTTCATGGGGCACGATTCAATCGGTTCGACTGTTGCAATCAACGGAAGAATTGTAGTCATGATTGCAATGGTCGTTTTTTTTTCCCGTTAAGAAAAGTTCCCGTTTCATTTTCAAAAAATTTCAAAGGTTTTATATTTTAATATACTTTCTGTTTCAAATGAATGGTCCGTAATCTTTTTTGGGATGTTCCCAAAAAAATTGTTGCAGTTCTCTTTTTAGTTAGCTTAGTTGTTTTATTTAATTATCCTTAACATTGATCATTTAATTTTTAATATGCATTTTCTAAGTTAGAATCAGGGGTGATTAAATTTTTTTCATTTCCATCATTTTTTAATTTTAGTGTCAAAAGAATTGACCATTTATTTGGAAACATTAATTATTTGATTGTTTTGACTAGTTTTTAGAAGTTTGAAAAATATGTTTACTTAAACTAGGGAAACTTAAGTACTAAAATACTCCATTTGTTCGTCATTTATTGATGCATTTGTTTTGTTTGTTTCATATTAATCTTACACATTGTGTGGGTGTGGGTGTGGTGATTAAATCACTAAAGTGAATGTAAAGGTTTATGTAGCTTGACATAATTGCTTTGAGTAGAGGTTGCATAGAAAATGAGATAGAAAAAGTAATAGGAATGGTTTGGTAATTTTGGAGAACAGGAGTTTCCATTAAAGAAAGTGTATAATTGTTTCAAAAAACCCCAAAAAGAAATTGTGTAATATTATTTAGGAATGAGAAAGTAATATTTAATTACCCTCATGAAAAGAAAGGAGAAGATTTTGTGGACCCCAATTTTAAGTTTAATGGGAGGAAAGAGAAAAACTTGTGGGTTCGTATGGTGTGAGATAAGATAAAATGGTAAAAATGGTGATAGAAAGTTTTGTTTTAGGAAAGTTGACATGAATATAAGAATGTTGACAACCTTTGTGGGAGGAGTATTTTTAGGAATGAGAAAGTAATATTTAATCTATGATGTATTTTCATGAATGATTAGGGATTTTTTTAAAGAAAGGTGGGGGATTGTCCCTTGTAATTTCAAAGATTTAAAAGCCCAAGCCAATAGCCATCCACAATCCGAGGAAGAAAAAAAAATCTCTCTTCCACCATTACATCTCTAGTGTGTGTGTGTATATATATAATCCGGTTTTGACCGGTTTCTACTAGCTATTTTCCTTCACTTCTCGTTTTTTTTCTTTTTTTTCTTCTCTCTTCAACATAGATGGGTCTGGGAGAAAAGTAAGGCATGTAGTGGTGGAGTTTTGGGGCTATTGGGTGTGGTAACCGTTGCGGTGGTCGTCTGGCTGTCACGGATGGTTGTTTGACCGTCTTGGCTCCTTTGTGGTCGGAGATGAGGTGTGGTGCATTGCCAACGGCGTTGGGAAAAGCATGGTGTGGAGTGGTGTGGTGTCGGTGAGGTGAGGTGTGGTATTGACGAAGGGTGATGTTGATGAAGCCGGTGGTTTCGGTGGCTAGGCCAGTGGCCTAGTAGAGGGTGGTTGTGAGGACGGAGGGTTGAGAGAGGTGGTGGAGCTTGTGGGAGTCGAATTAATTGAGGAAAACATGGTTCACGGGGGCGGTTTTGATGAGATATATTGAGGGGTTGTTTCGCTGCAACGGCGGACATGGCGAAGTTGTTGAGGACGGGGCATGTGATGGTTTAGCAGCGGTTGATCTTGTCGGTGAGCTTTGTTTGGTTTAGGTAGGAGTTGTGGAGTGAGTTTGCAGGAAGGCGTCGAGCATGGCGGTGATGTTGTGGGTTGCTGCTGAAATAGTTCCGGCGGAAGTGGTTGTGGGTGAGAGGAAGTGGTTGTGTGAGATAGTTCCGACAAGATGGAATTCTAGGAGTTATGGTCCTTATGGAGTTGTATTTTTAATTTACTTTTTTAGATTAAGATGTTCTTTTTATCTTGTTTTATTAATATATAAACAAATGGCTGTTCAGAAAAAAAGATTTAAAAGCCCAACAGCACTTACAATTAGGAATCATGAGCTATACATTTTTTCAAAAAAAGAAAATTCTGATTCAAAAGAAAAAGGGAAAAAATCGTATAACAAAATCAGGTATTATAAATCTATACAATATCTATACCAGTTCTACCTTGTACTAGCTCTATGCAGCTCTTAACAAATGTTTTTGATTTTAACACATGAGTTTTCGCCTAAGTTTTTGAAATAATGTTTTCCATCATTAAAAAAAAGTTATTACATAAACTCATTTATAAATGAGTCTTGAATCTATAACCTAATGGTTAAGCTTCCAATGACATATCCTTGTCCCCTCTACTTCTATGTATTTCATCCATCCCAAAAGTTTTGTAACAGTTTTTCCTTTTCGAACGTCCCAAATTTTTTACAACATTTCCATTCTTAGCAAAGGTTTACCAACCAAATTACCCATTTATCCCTACTATCGCTTTTCTATTCTTTACTTTAATACTATAATCTCTCCCTAGTGGACCCTCCTACGACACGCTGTAAAGCCAAATCTATGGACGCCTCCAGCCCTCCGCCGTCGAGTCCATATCGGAAGCCATGAGATTTGAGAATAATATTAGAGTTGATAGATCTTTGTGTCTCTAGCCAAGAAGGAAGCCTCCCTTTAAGTTCGTCGGTGACGGAAAAGTCCAATCGACCATACTTCGACGGTGCTTCGACAACACCACTTTTATGAACGCCGGTTGCAAACCGTGGTCCTCAAAGATTATCCCATAATATAACTGTATGGATGTCTTTCTTCATAGTTTTCGATTTTATTCTCATATCACTAATTTTTGAGTTTTTTCCCGCATAATTCATTAACAAATAGTTGAATTTTGTTGCAAAAGTTTGATTTCAGAAGACTAGTTGTTTGTTGTGAGCTCCGAGGAGAGATGAAGAAGAAAAGGGTATAAATGGAAAGTCAAAGGAAGAGTGAAATGACCTACAAATACATGCATAATCAATTTGTTACAAAATTATTGGGACAGTGGGAGTATTAACAAAACATTATCGTCGTTAGCATTATTATCGTCAATTATTGGGAAAATTGACTATAATTTTATTTGCTTAAAATGATATGAAGAAAAAAAAAACATGTCTTTTGCATTGTTTCGGGAAAAATGATTCTTAAGTTTATTTTTTACTTTCCCATTGAAGTCTAAAATGTTATCGTCGTTAGCATTATGTCATATGTGCAGTGGACTGTGTAAGGAATGGACAATTGGAGTTGTAGGATTAGGATTAAATTGGAATTAAGGTGTGACTCGAAATGGCGTGAACTGGTTTGAGCTAAACCTTTAAAGTTTTAACTTCACTTCTTTTGTAATCGAATTAAAATTTTGGTTGAGTAAATGGCTTATGAAGCTCAGTTTGTTAAGTGTGATTCAAGCTCAAGCTCAGGCTTGCTTATGAACGGTTCGATTCGTTTTACATCTCTAACCTAGGTTATAGAAGAAAGTCCCCAAACAATGGGTTGATCTAGTTTCTAAGTGAGTTACTGAGTTAATTGAATACATGAATTTGGCTTTTCACTGAGCTGTAAATTAATCATAACCAAAATGTCATCTGTCACTAAAAACGACACTCAATTTTCTCCTTACTGACGTGGCAGATGATGTGCTAATAGGTGAATGGATGATGATTAGAAAGATCAGAAATAGTAAGGATGATATGACAATATAGAAAGATTTTTAGAAAGAATAATGATGTACCCGCAACAAAACTCAGTCATATATACTCCCTTCGTCCATGAACAATTGAACATATTTCCTTTTTGGGATGTCCAAAAAAATTGATCATTTTCCTTAAAAGAAAACTTCTCACTCTCAAAGTTACTAAACAATCCTCACTTTATCTTTACTTTTTCTACCTCATTTTTTGTGCATTCTCAACCAAGAGGCAATTAAGTAAACATATACAAACATCTTACATTCACCTTAATCTTCGTGTCCGAATAAATCCTTCAATCTTTTGGGGACGGAGGGAGTATGATCCAACAAGGAAACTGAAACTCTGTTGTTCCAAATTTGTCTTTGTCGACAATACAAATTTGTTTGCAAAATTTGATCTGTCAACAACTTACCGATACAAAGAAACAAGAATCACTTTGTGGAATGACCTTTACTATGTTTCGGGGAAAGATTAATTTTAAACCTAAAACGTTTTTACATTTTTGCAAGTTAGACCTTAAACTCTTTATTTTCTCATTGAAGGTCTAAAATGTTGTCTTTGTTAGCACTTTTAGGCTTAAAACTAAAAAAAATGACAAATGACTTACCGAATGCTAATCTAGTCCATAGTTGGCACTTAACACCGTTAGATAGGTTACGCATAGACATAGTAATTAAAGCAACAATTAATTGATTAAAAAAGGGTTAAATAACACGTTTGAACTCCAATCTTTTTTCACCTTTGCACTGTAAACACCTCCTCAATCCTCTTCCATCACCGGGACTCCCTCCCTCCGGAAACCTCTACCAACATTGCCGAACCCACCGCTGTTGTTCACATCGCGTCAGCTGCGTCAACATTGTTGGCGGGCAAGGCAAGGATGTCCAATACCGGCCGAGAAGGAGATCTGAGCAATAGATTGATGGTGGATCAGAGGGTAGAATATGAGGTATATATAGTATAAGGTAATTTAGGAGGGTCCTTAAGTTAGATTTTAAGTTTTGGGGGTAATAATTGAAGGCAAAGAAAGTATGAGGGTAAATTTAATGGTTTTTCTTGGACTTGTTTAGAATTAACGGTCAATTTAACGGACTAGACTTCATTGGGACAACACATAAGACCATAACAATCATAAAAATGTTTTAGCTGACTATTCACAAAGTTTACTCATTTTATATTTAAATATAGCCAAGTTTAATTCTTCTAACAAAGCAAAATGGCTTAATATATAAAAAAAGTTAAATTTAGGTTATTGGCTTAATTATAGCTTATTCATTCCTTCTCTTGAAACTGGCGTGAGAGCTGACTTTTTATACATAGAGTGAAGTTCATTGTTGAGGTTGAAAAAAGGGGAGAAACAGATACAGAAATGACTTCTATTCACAAGCTTACTCATCATAGTTTCATCATAGTCATCTTATCCTTGCAAATTCTTCAGTTTTCTGGTGAGTCTCACATCTCTCATGGCTACTGAAGTAAATTTCATCTTTATTTTAGTCCATTTCATCATTATTTTTGATAACTAAGGTTAGGGGACAGGGGATGGTGGAGGCTTGAACTCAACCTCCACGTTGTGTCCTTTGGAGCTTAACAACTAGGCTAGATGCTCAGGACAATCCCATTTCATCATTAATTTGTCTTCAATCTTCTTAAAAATCAGAGGTACCTTAGGTATCCATGATGAATGTTGGGAATCTCCTGTTAGTCCAGAATTGTTTGTTAACAGGAGGATTCATCTTGTTTATATCATCTTTATTTCAGCCCATCACATGTTATAGTTTCAGCATTTAACAGATCCTTGTTTAAAATGTTAACAGGAGGATTCCAGGCAATTACAAATTCAGGTTCAGGATTTGAAACGTTTTATGTACCATCGTGCGATTCGATAGTTCAAGTTTCTCCTGGTACTCAAGATGCTACCAGATATGTTTCCGATTCTGAGTATCGTTACACTACTCCAAAATCTGATCTCATTCCAGTTGATCTATATGTCCAAGTTAAAGAATCTCAATATGAAGATACTACTGAAGATTCCATTGAATCCGCAGATGAAACCTATGGTTCTGATAAGGATGAAGACACTTCTAAATCTATTCCCCCTGATGATGTAAATCTTACCACTGATGAATCTACAGAGGAAGATGCAACTAGTGGTAATGGTTATCGTGGTCCTTATAGCATTGAGCAGAAACTTCCAGATAATCTTTTTGATGGTGATCAACTAAATTATGCACTTTGTACTAGATGGTGTTTTGGATTCTGCTCTGAAAATGTTATTATTAGAAGTGTATATGATCAATGTTTGCAAGTGACAGAAGCATTGAATGATGTTATTGTTAAAGGTATGAAAATTTGTTGCTGCAGCCCTGAATTCTTGCCCTTGGGTGTGTTTAATTGATGGTGTTTATTCTACATGTTGAGAGTAGAGTTGCAAAAAATGTAAGTTTGAATAATACATGATCTTAGGATTGACATTTCAGGTACTAGTGATCTTTACTTGTTATTGAGTCAGTGTTTGTTGTAATGTTTTAACTTGTAATGTTCATTTGCACTATTCTGAAACATAGTATCATGTAATGTACTCCTATTAAACCATCTAAACCCCCCATTGTCTTCATTTGTAATGTTTAATTTGAAACAATTTCCTGCCTATTGTATTCTAGTATTTCAGAAACAAACCTTGGAGAGCATTTGAAATCATCTCAGGATCTAGGTTCCATCTCATCATTGGATTAGGCATTCCTTTACAAAAGTATTTGGCCATTGATGTAGTTCTATATCCATTGCCCAAGAGGCATAGCTAATTCTTCATGAACTACAACACATGATTTGGCTAAATCTTTGCATGAATTTGCTCAACATGTTGATAACTAATGAGCAAAATATCTCAGAAATGGTGAGCCCTCCATTATGATGGTCTGAAAGGGTAAAGAAAAAAAGCAAGAAGATAATAGCCAACAAGAAAATTTGGAAATGCAGTCTGATCTATCTCATTGGCAACTGATCAAATCTATCTGATCTAGTGGGCATTCTTTTACTATTGAGCAAAATCCAAAAAATGGTGAGGCCTCCATAATGATGGTCTAAAAGGGTAAGGAGAATCCTAGGCCTAGTGGGCTGACCTTAAAGGTGGGCTTTGCCTACAGTTGACTGAACCGTTTGATCCACCCGCTGGTGATTACCCAGTCAAACAATTGGATCACCCGTCCGTCCGCAGAGTAGCCTACGCAAAGCTTGAGTGGGATGGCCAGTGTCCTCCAATTTACACCGGCTTCAACCTGTGGATTGGGTAAAAAAAAAATAGCAAGAAGAATATAAGTAAAGGAAAGTTCACCTTCAAGTTTACTTCTTCAAATGCACTGAAACAAAAGAGTGGTGTTGAACACTGCACACATTATAGTATCTGAAAATCCAGAAAAACAATATGACAATATATGAACAGAAGACAATAACACCTTAATCCCAACTATGTTAGGGTTGGTCATGAAATTTATAGTGACAATTAATTGTCAAAAATTAATTGACACTATAAATTCATACAGAAACACAGTGGAAAAATTTTATGCCGGATGCCCTCCCTGTCACAACCTTCTTTTGAAGAAATAATGAGATGAAATTTTAGACACTATTATCATAAGTTTTTCCACTTTTATGAAATATATCATGAGATGACCATGAGTTGAGATAATTACTCTAGTCCTATCCCATTACAAGGTTGATATTGCATAATCAACATGTACATCATGAAACAGAAGGCCATATTCAAAAGGAAAAAAAACATGGAAATGAGACTGATCCATTAGATTGTGAAACTCTCCCCATTATTTCAGAGCTAAAAACTCTCATTGGCAAATATTGATCAAATCTATCTGATCTACAACACTGAAATGTCTTGAAAAAGTTGATTGGAAACTTCATCCTGTGATCCTCATACGCAAAAAGAAACATAAAATCCGTAATTCTACAAAACTGAAAATATTGATGTGGGGATAATTCACTCTTCTCTCTATCAAGCACAACATTCAAAAGCTAACTCATGATCATTTAAGCTGAAACTGGTTGTTTCTGGGCAAATGCTATGCCTTTCTCAATGCTGGCTTTCAGCTCTGGCTTAAGTGCTTCAAGAGCTTTCTGCTCATACTCAGTCAACCCTTGGAGATCTGATGGAATCAGAGCTTCAACCCCATTCTTTCCAAGCTTAACCCTAGATGCGAAAAATGGAAGCTCGGTCAGATCTGACTCTACGAAAGAGCACTCATATACATCACCATCTCCATCCAGAGCGCGAAGGGATGACTCGACAAATCTGGCTGCTGCATATGCCATTGAGAGAGTCGCTGATCCTGCACCAGCCTTTGCCTCCACAACCTCTGTGCCAGCATTCTGGATCCTGACAGTAAGTTCTTCTATCTCTTCATCAGTGAAACCAACAGAGGGTTTCGTCTTTGACAGCAAAGGCAGTATGGTAATACCCGCATGTCCCCCAACAACCGGGACATCCACATCGATGAGCTTAAGGTTTTTCTTCTGAGCGACGAAAGTGTTAGCTCTTACAACATCAAGTGTGGTGACACCAAAAAGTTTCTTCGGATTGTAAACACCTTTCTGCTTCAGGATTTCTGCAGCAATAGGTACAGTAGAGTTGACTGGGTTGCTGATGATATGAATAAAGGCATCAGGGCAGTTATCAGCAACTGCAGTGACCAGATCCTTTACGATGTTGGCATTGATATTGAAGAGGTCATCACGTGTCATACCAGGCTTCCTTGGAACTCCAGCAGGAATGACCACCACATTTACACCTTTCAAACAGTTTCCTAATTCAGCAGCACCAGTGAAATCGAGAACTTGGGAAGGTGTGTTGCAGTGGCTCAGATCGGCTGCAACTCCCTTGACATTCGCTATATCATAAAGGTGCAGGGATGAAATTAATGGTGACATCTTAACTAGAAGTGCCAATGGCTGACCTATGCCTCCAGCAGCTCCAAGAACCGCCACCTTGTATGAAGCCTGAACCTGCAGGCCATTCTGAAAACTCTTGTCTGATTTCTGCACCTTAGGGGCAAAAGTGCGCCGTAGATAAGCAGTGCTTTCCTTGCCAAAGAAAGAAGATTCTGACTCAAAGCTCAAATTCGTTCCAGCCTTGAGGCCACAGAAACTTGGCAATGAATTCTGAGAGGGAAACTTTAAGCCAAACGGCTTTGATTGCATCAGCGGGCTCCCTCTGATGCCATAGGAAACGGTTGATCCAACAGAGAAGGTAGGTGCTGACGTTGCTGCCATTCTGCACTCTGCAAGAGTGGATATGACATCAAGCTAATTACTCATCACCAAACTCAAAGAGCAACAAAATCAAAACTGAAAATTTCCACAATTTAGCCCTGCAAGTTGTCCTGCAAGCTCTAGGTTACTAGGTAGAGATGATGAAAACTTAGTTGAATGCCTTGGTTTAGACTTGTGTATGTTTGCTTCTTCAAACAACAAATTTATTTAACAGAACAAAAAGGAAGCGTACTTGACAAATGAACTATGCTTAAGAATGCACCATCGCAATTAAGTTAAATAAAATTTACATCAGATGTCACACGGTTCCTACTTTCGGTCACAATTAAGTAAGGTTAATCGTTACAGATAACTGTGATGCTGTGGAGTCTTCATACTAGAAAAAGTACCGAACGAAAAATAAACAGATCATCTCAACATTTACCACTTGAGGAATTCAAATGAACAACGGAATCAAGTAGTTCTATTTTTCTTCCTAACGAATAACATTCCTCGACATCTGAAGTCTATAAGATTTTCCAATGATTTATAACTAAGCAGGATTCGGGAAAAAGGGAGAATAAATCATTTTACAACCAACTTGAAAGTTGAAACTGTCATCAGACTACATATTGATAATTTAGAATTGAAGGCAAAAACCCGAAAACATGCCGATCAAGCTATCATACACAACTTCCAAGCTGAAAAGGCAACCCGGCAGACAAAAAGAACTTAGGATACTGCATATAAACATAAGAAACTTAAATATACAATCTCAAATGCCATACTATGAACTCATATCACAGCATGCGATATAAATAAAACAATAGTTAACAGAACCAAATAGGTTAATTTCATCGAGATTATTGGCTAAGTATTTATTTCCAGAGAAAAAAAAGATCAATCAGCATTAAGCTCATAAGTGAAATAAACATCGCAATAGAGCAGTACGAAACATGAACCTCAAATCAAAACGAATCAAAAATAAAAATAACAATCCACAATCCAGGCATTCATTTTCTCATCAAAAATCCAACAGGGGTGTTCAAGAACTGGAAAAATCAACTCCCCACCAAACCCACGTCACACAAGAACTTCAAAAACCAAAACCCCTAAAATCAAAACTTCCAAGAATGAAGCAGCAGATCTAGGCGCAAGCACAGCCTACATTGGGAAGAAACGGTACCTGGCAATCTTTGAGCTGTGGTCAGCTCAAAAAGGGACGATCTTGATTTAAAAGACGATGAACGAGATTTGGTTTCTCCGCCGAACAAATCAATGGAGGTCTCTGGGAAATAATACGACCAAAATACGAGACGGGCGTTACGGAGACAGCTGCTGCTCCTACTGCGCTTTTGCGACTTTCCTTTTTCTCTGTGGTAAGTTTACATTTTACACCGTAGTTGAAGCAGAAAATATACTGGGCTGCCACTTGCATGAAGTGAATCGTGACCGTTGTGTGTCACGAGATTAACGGTCACGATTGAGTTCTATGGTTTAGCGTTCCTATTTAACCGGAATATTCCCTCTAAATTTTCTTAAGATTCTTGAGTTACTTGC
The DNA here is from genome assembly GCA_024586325.1 of Stellera chamaejasme. Lineage (NCBI taxonomy): Eukaryota > Viridiplantae > Streptophyta > Magnoliopsida > Malvales > Thymelaeaceae > Stellera > Stellera chamaejasme. The sequence goes on from CM044986.1 coordinate 9,286,115, forward strand.
ATGTTCTCTTATCATGTTACAGTTTTTATGGATCCAAATATATTTAAAATTTATATTACATCATTACTTAATTTTGAATTTAAAAGAAGAAACACATCACAAGTTTTCAGCTAGATTTGAAGACCGGTGTGGCGGGGAGATGATTGTGATGAAGGACGAAGGTCGATCTGCACGATTTCTTCTATTATTTTCGATTTACGATGATATAGTTTCAGACTTTTTGATGAGTTGCTGCAGACAGTTGTTGATATTCTGCTTGACAGTATAGATTGTTTCAATAGACAGAATACTTTTTGAAATATATACTCCGATGTGCTTGTGATTTTGTTCAGGTTGGATGCTTCTGAATCGTAGATATTGTTGTTTCTTTCTAATTTTTTGAATGGTCAATTTGAATTAGTTTAGTGAATTTTGAATGATCTCGAAATCATCCGCGATCTTTGAAATTGTGTTCTCAATATCCGTGATCTCGAGATTGCGATCTCAATCTCTACGATGTTCAAGATCTAGATTCTTCATCCTTTGTCGCGAATAGCTCCGATTGGTGATGATTCCGACGATGACAAAGAACCGATCGAACAAATCGAGCGGAAGACGTTATATCATTTCAGGTAGTTAACAAGTATTTTATTAATAAGGGTATTTTTGTCTTTAATTTTCCGTGTTAATTAGATTAGTTAATTGTGTAAGAGTAAATTAGGTAGGTGATGTACCACCTAGATAGTAGATAACCGGACCCCATCACAAGTTTTCATTCTAAAAACATGTAAATCGTTGTTAAAATAAATGTGAGTAGCAGTTTAAAAAAAAGAAGATATCAGGTGTTCTTTGAGTGATATGAAGCGGTATTGTTATGGAGTACGGAGGACGTAGATGAACAAACATTAGGGGTTTCAAACCTATATTTTTGAGGTGAATTTTTACAAATTCACCTCATTTTTTTCACGATGAATTTTTGAAAATCGGGCTCCAAAATTCTCTTCCAAAGTGAAAAAAGGTTTTTCACGTGAAAAATTTTTCACGTACAATTTCGGCCACCGCTAGCACCACCGCCGCCGCCGCCGCCACCGCCACCGCCGCCGTCACCACCGCCACCACCACCGCCGCCACCACCGCCACCACTATCGCCGCCGCCGCCACCACTCCGCCCGCCGCCGCCACCGCCATCGCCGCCACCGCCGCCACCACCGCCGACACCACCGCCGCCGCCGCCGCCGCTACCACCGCCGCCACCGTAGGGAGGAGAGGAGTGGGGTGGGATTTCGGGGTGGTGGAGTTCAGATTTTCATGAAGTTAAAAATTTAGGAGGTGAGGTGTCGTTGATTCTCACAAAAAAGTGAAAAAAATATATATTATGGGGTTTCAAACTTAGGAGGGTGGATGAGAAATTGAAGAATCACTGTGAATTCTCGTTAGGTGACAATAATAATATTTAGAAATTAGATGTTCATATATTATTTGCATAGAAATTATTAATCTTTAGTTATTAAAATATTGAATAACAAAAATTATAGATTAAATGTTGAATTCCATTTTTTCAAGGTGAAAAACTGATTTTCACACCTCAAGTGATTTTTGGAGGAGTGAAAAACTTCCAAAATCATCGTGAATTTTGGAAGTGAATTCATCATCATCACCTCTATAAAATGAAGTTTGAAGCCCCCTATTGTAGATATATAATCAATGAAAAACAATTGTAGAAAATATTTATTGCCACTGTTAATTAATGAAATGGTTGAATTTTTTATATCAATTTATCTTCAATATTTTATCCATTTATACGTCGATAGAAACAAGTTTAAATAAATACGTTCATAAAAATCACATGTTATCAATTATATACACAAAAAATAGATTTATATTTCAAATTGCTGGTAAAATAAATAATAAATTAAATACTAAAATAGTTGGTTTTAATAATTTAGGAACCGAAGAGGTATTTCGCTGGACATGACTGTGGTATAATAGAGTAAAATTGTCAAAACTCAAATCAAAAGCAGTTAAAAGACATTTTACGCAATTAAATTTTGTCCTCCACTGTCTTTCATTACCTAAATACTGATCGCTGACCTTTGTATCCTGCAAAAGCTATAGTAGCCCCTTCTCTTTTTTTAGGATACAATAGTAGCCCCTTCTTTACTCATAAAATAGTGCCCCGATTTGAGATTTTGAAGGGGCAAGTGGTAGAGCTATTTTTTAGGAAGACTTCTCATGTGAATTGATACTTTTATTTGATTCAAATTTTAAGGTGTTTAAAAGATTTGAAGATAGCAAACAAAAATATAATCATAAATGATAATAATAAAAAATCATTTTACCTTTGTTCGGTGCTCCCTCAAAACCTCATATACCGGAGAAATTAGGGTTTTGAGTAAATTCCGTCAGAGGTTCTATAAAAATAATTTGTGTCCTATTCAAGTTCTATTTAAACATTTCGTCATATTTTGGTCATATTTTATGGTATCGTGTTCTATTCCAGTTCTTTTCATCCACTGTCGCTGTTACCTTTGACGGATCTTAATGAAATTACTTGTTTACCCTCACTTTGATGACACGGTGTCCACGTGTAATTAACTTGCTTTGTCATCATCTGTTTTAATACCCCTCTAGTAGCACTTGCTCTGCTCGGCTTGTTGTCGTCTTCTTCTATCCCTTAAAAGCCAGCCCAACAGCCCCTCATCCTTTGTTCTACTCAAAAGTCCTCCTCATCATCTGGTCGTTAGCAATGTCAACTTCAGTCACGCCTTCCATGGGTTATACCGGTGAATGGGAACCTTCATGGCTAAAATGTGGTTGTGGTTTGGGGGCCATCTTGAGGGATGCTTGGACGGATAAGAATGCAAGTAGAAGATTTTATGGATGTCAGAATTTTGGGGTAAGTAATTTCTGATTTCGTTGTTAGTTTAGTAGATTGGGCTGATTCAATTTGGTTGTTGACAGAACCCTAGCTTCTGCGGATACCATGAGTGGTACGACGCGCCAACACCATCGCATCTGAAGGAGACTATTCTTGGGATGCGGGCTGATGCAAAATACTCCTGGAGGAAACTGGGTGATGCGGAGGCCGAGATGAAAAAACTAAAGGTTGTTATTGGTTCCGAGGCACAAGTGCAGAAATTGAAGAACGAGCGTGATGATGTTCTCAATGAGCTCAACTATGTGGAGTTTTTGTCTAAGGATGCGTCGAACGAGCTGAAGGTTGTGAAAGAAGAGGCATGTGATCTAAGGATTGGAGTGAAATGCCTGTAACAACAAGGTATGTGGTTTGTTGCTACAGGGTTTATTGTACTTACCATGAACTGGCTAGTTTGATGGCCATTCGAAGATGGTTATTTTGGGTGGATTTGACTGGAATGGAATGCCTTATGATGTGTTGTTTTCACTTTCATCCAAATTTGATGTCCCATTATGGTACCTTTGATATTTAATCGGTTCTCTGTAGAAAGAGACTTTTAGTTGTTTGCACTGGTATCCTCTCCTCTTCTTCTTAGGCGTTCCTCTCTACACCTTCTTCCAATTTGGCGCTTGAACTGTTGGGAAATCAGTTTCTTCCCACATCTCAGCACTACAAATAGGATTGATGATGTTGTCATAGATTGCCTTATATTTTTCCACATGATAAAACTCATCAACATATTCCTCAGGTACACTGTTGTTGAGACTCAGTGCAGCACAAACATGTTTATATGGTATACCTGTTAGCTGCCACTTTCTACATGCACATGTCCTCTTCTCAATATCAACAACAAACACCGAACTTCTCATAGTAACACCAAACTGTACACCCCCACCTTCCATTGGAAAACATTCCCTCGAATCTTCTATATTTTTGTTCAACTTCTTCAATATCTTTGGACATAGCAGATTAGTCCATTTGTTCTGAGCCTCCCTCTTCTTGGCTATCCTAACCATCATCTTGCATCTAATGATCTCAATGCAAGTCAAAATAGTTTTGTCTCTTACTTCTAATATGAACTTATTAAAATATTAACACATGTTGTTCAAGAGAATGTCACACTTCGAGAACTCCCTAAAGTATGCTCTTGACCAATATTCAGGACCTACCTCATTCATATAGGCTCATGCATTTGTGTCTATTGCCTTCAGTGAGTCCATATGCCTTTTAAATTGTGCTAAATATGATGCCCTAGCAGCAGCCCAAATAAGATCTCTGAGTCCATCCCTTAGAAATTGTTGTTTGAAGTTGGTATACAGATGTCTCACACAAAATCTGTGTTTAGCTTTTGGGAAAGTTGCCTCAACAGTTGGAATCAAGCCCTGCAAAAGATGGTTTAGTCAGTAAATCCAATAGCAAATGTTTTCAGGACTAATTGAAGGTGGTTAATTTACCTTCTGTCTATCTGTCAAGAAGGTCCAATGCCTGGAATTTGTAATCTTAAGTTCATTAGAGTGGATGCCCAAGAACTAGGTCCATGACTCTCGAGATTCTGTCTGAACTACAACCATGGCAATAGACTAGATGTAGTCATTTGCATTAATCCCAAACAGCTGTGAGTAATTGCCCACCATATCTATCCTGAAGAAAACATCCATCTAAACTTATAATTGGCTGACAGCCTACAAGAAAACCATTCTTAGATCCACCAAAACAGACAAACATTTGTTGAAAATCTAAATTATCCAACCCTAAAAACAACTTTGATCCATGATTTGTCTTCTCTAACTCATGGCCATAATCTGCAAATGTTTTGTACTGCCCTATGAACTTTAGATCTGTGAGCCTCAATGTGATGGTCACACTTGGAAGATCTACTAGAGCATTGATGGAGATATCTGACTGAGATCTAATGACATTCGTGTAAGCTCTAGCAATCCAAGTGTACTGCGCTGCAACCAAGCGCGCATGTCTTGCATAACTATGAACATCATTTTGTGTTCTGATTTGTACCCGTGGTCTTGCCTTCACCCTCATTGCTGTTAGAAGCCATGGACACCCTTTATAGCATTTCACTGTAACCCTAATCTTGTCATTCTTGTCAAACCTCACAGGTACTATGTTCTTGATGGAGTATTGCCTAACTGTCTTCTTTAGAATTTCAAAAGATGAGAACTTCTACTTCATCTTAAACTTAGGGTTGGTTAAGTCTGTGATTGGGTTGAAAAAAGGAACTCTTTTTTCACAATCACTTCCATCTAAGTGGAAGCTCCTAAGATTTTTTATCGTTGTCTTCATATTCACTTTCAAGGTCATTAAATGTCACCCCATGGCTCTGTTCGGTCTTTTGATACCAGACCCATCATTTTTATCAGCATGCCCATCTTCTTCATCAGTAGGCCCATCTTCCTCATCATCAGTAGGCCAATATTCTTCATCAATAGGCCATTCTTCCTCCACATTTCATTAGCCACAGTTTTACGGTCTGATCTATACATGGACTCATCAACTCTAACCCTGATATGAAACTCTTCATCCCCAACCTCAACATCATTTTCAAGGTCCTCAAATTCTGTACCACAACTAGCAGAATCATCATCTAACTTAACTTCAACCTCCTCATCCTCAAACTCATCACCATCCTCATCCTCATTAAGCCCCTCATCTACAACATTAGGATCCTCATCCTCATCCTTATCATAAAGATCCCCACTATATACAGACTTATCACCTCCCGCTTTTCAGGTTTCTACCCTTCTCCTCTCTTCCTCTTCTCTATCTAATCTTTGCTCCTCTCGCAACATCTGTATAACCCCAAACAATGTGGCACCAAGGTTCACACCACTTTTACCAAACGAATATGTATTATCAGGCCCTTCATCATCACTGTTCCAAGTCATAAAATTTGAATTCTTTCCACCGTATCTTGAATTTTTAGGTGCCTTGCCCTCATTTATTGACTCTTCATTCACTGGGACCTCATCATTTACTACAGCTTCCATATCAACTAATTCATCAACCTTTTCATTCTCTACTTCACCTACCTTATCAATAACTACTTCTTCAACAAGTGGTGCCTCTAAACATAACACATTCTTCCTCATTTGGATCTTCCTCTCATCAAGCTGGACTTACCCTGTCCTCTGCCCACTTGCATCAACAATGTCATCACTCTCAATCTCTTCGAGAGAGAATTGCACACGTCTGTGCCCAAATGTTGAGATATCTTCTTCATTTCTCGACTCTCATACTGTAACATCTCAAGGTGAGACATTTCCTCCAGGAAGACTACAATCACATGATTCCTGGGCAAATTGGTGTCTATCATGGTTACCAAGTCCCTCTCGTTCTTTAGCTCACATACATGCCCTTCTAAGTCAGTGGCCTCCACAGGTAACTTCCAATAGTAGTTCATGAATCCTGAATACCCTAAACCTTCAACCATCTTATCTATATCAAACATACTAATCCTATCTCTGTGACAAGAATCATACCGGTCCTCGTAATCACCCACATACGCTTTCCATGGTAAGTAGCCAAATCGTCCCCCATGTCGAAAATTGATATTGAACCACGGCTCATCAGTACCTGAAACAGGGGAGGACGAAAGCCAATGTGAAAGAAAATAGAGCACACCGCACCTACGATACCTAGAAACCAACGCATTTAGAAAAAAAATGAACAACTTCCATAAATCATATGCTTACCGTAACATGGTTCTGGTTCATCTCTCCTTTGATACCAACTTCAAGACTCGAAACCTCGGACGTTGTAGAATCTGCTTCCCCATTCTTCTTCTTGAAAAACACTAATGAGATTGTTCACGACTCATGACAAACTTAGACTTAGGGTTTCATTTAGGTTGGGGAAAGGAATAAGAACAGGTTTTCTATTGGGGAAGGAGGGAGGATATGACAACAGCAGTGCAAGGTCTACTCCGTCTAATAGAAAGAGGTTGTTGCATTAAATGCGGCCCTTCCCCTCCCTCACCTTTGATCAGTTTATTACAAGTTGGAATAAAAATGTTCACCATGTCATTAATTAATTACACGTGGACGCCGTGTCATCAAGAGGTGAGGGTAAAAAAGTAAATTCACTAAGATCCGTCAAAGCTAACGGTGATAGTGATCGGAAAGGATTGGAATGGAACACGATACCATAGGATAGGACCAAAATATGATAGAATTTTTAAATAAGACTAGAATAGGACACAAATTGTTTTTATAGGACCCACGACGGAATTCATGACTAAGTCTCCTATTATGTACAATTATTTAAAAGAACCCTAGGTTTTATAACTGTACAATCTGATCAATTCATCCGCCACTAACCATGCCCAGCTATCGCCTCCCATGCCATGCCACTCCCCTCCCCTTAAATGCCATGAGCCCCTGCCCACCATCTATATCACTGTCAAGCCTAGATAAACGCCTTGGCCTTACCACGCGCCCCTGCCCACCATTGATATCGTCGTCGAGCCCAGTTCGACACCTTGGGTTTGGGAGACCTAAATCTGATGAGGTCGACCATTGAGAGGACTTACTGAGGGAGGCTGTTGATGGGATGTGAGGGGGGAGGACAGTCAAAGATGGGCGCAATACGAGAATTGGGTGCCACCAAATTTTCAATTGGCATATTTGCCCAAGCGTGGTTGGCAGAGCAAGGAAGGATGCGCGGGGAAGGCACAAGTCAGCGGTAGGAAAGGCAAAAGGGTGACAATACTATGGGCAGGGTGGAGGTACCGATGCGGTTGTGGGCTGGTGTGCATATGTGGAGGGTAGGGAGGGGCACTTACACCAATTTAGGGAGTAATTTGACCACTTGTGAAAGTAAGAGGGTAAAGGATGATTTGAAATAATGAGAGTTGAATCTTTTTTTTAAGAAAGGAAGACATTGTATTACTAAATCATTGCTATAAATTATTATAATGCCAAAATCGACTACAAAGTCTCCATGTTAGAATACAAGACTGACCATAATGCTCCAAACTAGGATGAGCCAAAAGCAGGTGGTGGTGGCTCTATGGTAGCTACCACTGTTTGTTGCTAACGTCTCAACCGGGTCCTGGCGTTGCTGGAAGCCATTGGTCCCTTTGTGATGAATCTGTAGTCAAAGGGGTGAGCTAAAGACCAAACAAGGGGTTGCCCTCTGTCTGGTACTCCGACGCTCAAGTCAGTATTGGTGAATTTAGGAAAGGAATATGTCAGCATCAAGGTTGAGAGAGTGAATAGTTACCTTGAAATGAGTGAATGATGTGTGCTTTTATAGTCCCTTCTAATAGAGTGACATTATCGTAATATATCAAGATGAAGAGGCGGCATGTTACGGTCACCCCGAGCAGGTTGCAACCGGGTGACCCGGGGCTCCGGTTTTGGCCTGCGGGTCACGTTTTTGGACGGTTAAACGACTCCCGGGACTTATCTGAGCAGTATTTCTGGGAATCCTTCGGGTTTTGAGGTCATGTGGGTCCCCCGGACATTTTCGCCGAAAATATTTTTCGGGGCCGGGGGGTTGTCTCGGGGCGTACAGCGGGCTCGGTAGCGCTCCCGGGACCTCAGATTGGGAAACCGTTCGCATATTTGGGATCGTGAGAACGTCTTGCATCTTTCTGCGGAGTATATTTTCTGGAGCGGGACGTGCGGTCCCGGGCGACTCCCGGGGCTCTGGACGGGAATCCCGGGGCTCGGGATGGATTTTTCCAGACGGCTTCGGTGTGAGGTATGTTATATTTTAAGGCGAATTTTATGGCATTATTTGTGGATTTTTTGTTGTGGTATGATTTTTGGTTCGGGTTGGTACACGTGCACGTCGGGATTTACTCGGGTTCAGCGGGCCCGGTAGGACACTCTGATTTTCCAAATGGACTTTGGAAACATGATTTGGGTATGTTATGATATTCTGAGGATTGTGGTCAGTTTTGGTTTCATTTGGAGTTCGTTACTTGCGTTTGGGGTTTAATTGCAAAGATTTGGAGAAGTGGGGGGCTAAGTTGTTATTAACCCTAAAGTTATTAATATTTTTTTGGGCAGATTTGGAGTAAGTCGGCTGCAGCATTTGGGGTGGACACTTGTCCATTTCTTATTAAAGATGGTTAAAGGGAAGGCATATATATGGCTATTATTTCATGAAAATCATTTCATTTCTTTTCATCTTCTTCTTCCTTCCCTTCTTGCTGCCATTGCTCTTCCTCTCCAAGCTCCAAGTTCTTCATCTTTCCTTGCTGAAACTACAAGGATTTAAGCTCCAAAATTGGCAAGCTTCTCCCTTTCATTTTCTTTCCATGTTGAAAGCATGATTTGGGTGGATAAAGAGAGAGTTTTCAAGCTAAGGGTTTACTCTTCACTACATGATTGAGTGATCCTCTCCCTCCCATCTTTTAGTATGTTGTTCTTGGGTTAGAGGGGAATAGGAATCTAGGGTTGGATGTTGGAAAAACTCCATGGATGGTGGAACCCTAGAGGTGCCGAAATTATGGTGAATTTTCCAAAATTGTGTGTGTTTGTGTTCTTGAATCATGCTTCAAGTATGTTGTTCCTAGCATGATTCTAAGACTATCTATGGTTTCAATTTGATGGAAAGCATGTTGGGTAGAAAACCCCTCTTTGGCCGAATTTAGGGATTGGATTTTGTGAATGATTTTGGTGGTTAAAGGTGAAATTGATTAGTAATCTTACTTAAGTTATGTAATTGGTAGTTAAAGAGTGCAAATGGAACCTTGTTTGGATTGAAATGGAAATTGGGTAAAAATTTGGTAAAGGAGCCGAATTGTTGGATGATTCTTTTTCCATGTTAGGGTTGTGTTTTGGTTGTGTTGGTTGGTAATTCTGTATTGTGGATGGAAGTAGGTTCGTATTGATGTTTGAAACGTTGTTTTCGGGCAACAGGAGCAAAGTTCACTTTTATGCGGGATTAAGGGTGAAAGTGTCTGGAATGTGGGTTTAAAGGTTGGAAGGTGTTTGAGGTGTAGGAATAACAATGTTCAGGCTCGGTTCGTGAAATCGAGCTTTCTGTGGATTTTTGCGGGAAAGTGCGGGATTATGTGGGGTTGGTTTCTGGGGTTTGTTTGGATGTGTTCTGACTTAATTATGGTTGTTCAGCTTGATTCTGCGTGGGTGGAATAGCGTGGGACCGTAAAAGACAAGTTGCAACTTTTCGGGCCGGGAGCCGGGATTTCCCGGATTTTGTGCTGCGGGGCAGTGTATCTGAGGTAAGGGCTCAACTTCTCTCGTTATACGTTTTGGAGTTATTTGATGTGTATCGGGTTTAGTTGAGGCGGGTTCCGGGTGAGGGCGGTGGTTTGGTGATTCCGAGACCCGTCACATGGTAAAATGTATGTTTGTTCTGTCTCAAGGCCCGGATGGCCTTGGAGGCCCCGGGTTCCCATTCTGTTCTGTATATGTACCTCAGGTGATGATACTTCTGTTTATACTTATGCATTATTATTTTCTGGTTCTGTTCTGTGGCGAGACCCGGATGGTCTTAGAGGCCACGGGTACTCCTTGGATCTGTTCTGTAGTGTCCGCACTGGAGGGTGCCGACATTCTGTGTATATCCGCACTTGGGGTGCCGATATACTTCGTGACCCTACGACAGTTGGGATCGCGACCACCCTGCACCGTGCTTCGCTCGCTCTATTCTCAGATATTCGACCTCTTTGAGAGGGCTGTCGTTTCGGGTCGTTCTGGCGGTTGTACCGCATATGATAGGATTCCGTCTCATCTTATGTTTTATGTTCATATGTATATGTATATGCTTGTGTTATTCTGCTTTTGCAGTTCACTTGTTGCCACTGGGCAAACCACGCTTTTACCTCACCCTAATCGGGTCCTTCCGAGGACTCACCCTTTCATTTGTTTACCTCCTTTCAGTCCGTCTAACAAGCAACCGACGGAATAGAGATCCGCGGTGCTTCCATCACTTTTGGGGTTTCGGTTGCAAAAGATTGCAAAGTGGAAAACCTCGAGTGAGAGGCTTCTGATTCCGCGCTTAGGTATTTATAGGATTTTGTTTAATGGCTCTGTAGCTGTAGCTGCATGCATGTAGATCAGATCATGGCTTTGTATATGTTGTATATATATACTGAGATATATTCCAGTTTTGTTTGTCTTCTGAGTCGTGGGCGGAGCCCCGACTTGCCTATATTGGAATTGTTATGTTATGGATTTGGTGATGATCGATGTTACTTAGACCATGAACTGCATGTTTGGTAGGAGTCGGATTGTTATGTATGCTTGCCTTGTATAAGTTCGTAGGTTGCTAGTTGTTACTCGACCAATTTGTTAATTGAGCTCGATGCTCCGTTGCCGCGCTTCCTGCCATTTTTCCGTTCCGACGTCGCGGCCAGCTCCGCCTCCGCAACCGGGCGGGGTGGCTGTGACACGGCATGTGTTAAAGGACACGTGGCCATAGGGTCTCGAATATGTGCCTTCAGACATGTCCCTTGGCGGGTTCGGGCGACGGTGTGTTCGGGTTTTAATGGACCTCCTCTTCTGAGCTACTGACTTGGCCTTTTGCTAGGCCTTACTGGGTCGTTCTAGGCTTTGTAATTGGTTGATTGGGACTGGCGGTCATCAGCAGGGATAACGCAATGTCTTAGATGAAGGAAACAACGAGAAAAGAAAATACATTAAAAGCATGAATTACGAAAACTAAGATAGACAAATAGTCGAAAAAACAAATGTCCGGATCAGTGAATCGTCGGTTAGTTGCACACTAGAAGACCACCATGCACCAAAATTCACTCAAGCTAATCTTAAGCCGACCCTCAAAGGGTCAAAGAAACAAATACCATCCCGTAACATCCTCAAGAAGAAACGTGCCAAAATTACAAAGCTTTATAAGAGCTACCAAACACTACCACATTGCATTGATATCCATGTATGAGAAACCTGAGTAGACTTCGTATCATGGCGATAACGTAACTCCGGCCTACGAATCGTTACCAATAAGACCGCTGCGGGAGTCCATTCAGAGGCCGCCCAGCGGCTCCGAGTTGTCCAGAGGGACCTAAAACCCAGACAACTCGGCAAGCATGAACGCATAACCCCTAAAAGGGCGAGTCCTGACAAGCCTTTCCGTAGGCGAAAACACCACACCGCCCCCACCACCATTAGTCTGAGCCCGCTTATGAGCTTTGTTTTTCGGTTGAGTGGAGGGAGGAAATTGGTTTACCCCACTATGTTGATGGCCGTTGTGAGACAAAACGATAGGACTGTTCGCATAGCCACCACGGCGGGCTTCACTAGCCAAGAAGCAAAAGCTCCCTCGACGCCAGAGAGGGATCCATAATCGACGGTGGTGGTGCGACCAGTTCGAAGCCCGCAAGAGAACGGGAGTTGGAGGCCGTTACCAATAAGACCGTTGCGGGAGTCCATTCTAAGGCCGCCCAGTGGTTCCGAATTGTCTAGAGGGACCTAAAACCCAGACAGCTCGGCAAGGATGAACTCATAACACCTAGTAGGGTGAGTCCTGACAAGCCTTGCTGTAGGCGAAAACACCACACCGCCCCCACCACCATTAGTCTGAGCCCGCTTTTGAGCTTTGTTTGTCGGTTGAGTGCAGGGAGGAAACTGGTTGTACCACACTAGGCAGATGGCCGTTGCGAGACAAAACGAGAGGACCATTCGCGTATCCACCGTGGACGGCTTCACTAGCCAAGAAGCAAACGCTCCCCGAAGGAGAAACCTTCGTACCCGACACTAGAGAGGGATCCATAATCGACGGTGGTGGTGCGACCAGTTTGAAGCCCGCAAGAGAATGAGAGTTGGAGGAGGCCCTCATCACGCGACTAAGTTGAGATGGAGCAGCCTCATCGCCTTGGAGACCGAAGCCAAATGATGCCCGCCTTGCTCCCATGGGAAGAACAACAGTGCCGGCACCGCTGAACGAGGCGGCCTGCTTGGAAGGACTAGTGGTGAAAGGAAGACAGCCATACTTGGCGGCAGCATAGGCAGGGCGGAGGGCGGTGTATCAATTTTCTGGCTGTGGGAGAGAGAACAATCTAGCTGTGGGAGAAGTATCAATTTTTGCAAAATACAGAGTAATCTACAACTTTTACGTCTAAACGTTATAACCCGCTCCAAACGGCCGTCTCAAAACAAAGATACGTCCCTGCTGTTTAAATACAGGTGATACATATTACATATACATACGGAAGTCACCAAATTTAACTGATAATTCTAATCAGATCCAAATAGTCGTAATTAGGACACTTTAGTACTACTACCAACCAATACCAAGCCTGCTCATACATTTAACTTCTCCATCTCCCTCCTAAGTGCATTTGCTCTCACCAAGCTCCCAATGGTGTTCACTGCCAGCTTCAAGTCCTCCAATGGATTCCCGGGCGCAACCGTCTTGTACAAGTAGCTGTCGAACGTCATCTTCTGAACATAATCATCTGCGCACATCTCGACAAACGCTTCTCTCGCCGGATTCGACCTGTAAAACACCTTCTGCAACACATCAAGCACCTTGTAAGTAGGCCAATAGGTTTTGTCCCATTTCTCCAAGTACCTCCTCAAGTCCTTCTCCTCCACCATCTTCTTCCCGTTCTCCGACCCTTGCACGATCGCCTCTGCGCACATCCTCCCGCTCTTGGCCGCGAAGTAGATGCCCTCGCCGGAGCATTTGGTCACGTATCCGGCCGCATCGCCAACTAGGGCTACTCTCCCCGACAGCCTGCGTGGTCGGGGGTGCTCGGGGATCGGATGGGCCTCGACGCGGATGATCTTTCCACCGAGGATCTTGTCTTTGGCGCGGTTTCTTGTGGCTAGTTGGAACTTCTTTATGTCTCCCTTGTGAGTCACGGTGCCTGTGCCTACAGCTACATGATCGCATTTGGGGAAGACCCAACCGTAGAAATCTGGTGACACATCTTCTCCTACATACATTTCTGCAAGATTCTCATAATATGCCATCTTCTCATCAGGGATTTTGATCCTTTCCTGGAAGAGCAAGAAATAATCTCTCATTATTGAGTATCACAAATCAATACCAAGGTGTTGCCCATGATACCTTATGAAAAGGACTAGATACATTCCTCAAAAAGTTCTATTTAAAATAAATAACACCGGATACTGCCAAAGAACTGTGGATTTCAGTAACAATTTCAGACACTTAACACCAGCCATTGAATTTAAAGTTTGATTTTTTTTCCTTCTTTTTGAATGAAACAGATAATGCCCAAGAACTATAAAATTGAGACTACAGTAGCAAGTTCAGACACTTAACACAAGCTATTGAATTTCAAGTTTGTTTTTTTATTTATTTTTTCCCCCTTTTTCAATCTTTTCTGGATGAAACACATAATGGCCTAGGATTACTCCATAAAATTGGGATTTCAGTAACAATTTCAGACACTTAACACAAGGTATTGAATCTCAAGTTTCCTTTTTTTTTTTTTGCGTTCTTTTTGGGTGAAACAGATTATGCCCAAGAACTATAAATTTAAGATTTCAGTAGCAATTTCAGACACTTGCCCAGAACTATAGCATTCACTGTTTTTTTTTTTTTTGAACGGTAACTATGGCATTCTTATGGAAAGCTTGTAACAAAATCGAAGATGCATTCTGAAATATTTTTAAAAGAAAATAAAAAGAAAAAGACCAGTTTATGGGTAAGACGGAGGAAACGGGTACCTGAAACGCGATGGCGTATTCATAATCGCCGGCGCTAATCGATTTGGCGACGCGAGAATTGGCGCCGTCGGCGCCGATAACGGCGTCGACCTCCATCGTTTTCTTCTCGCCGGAGCCGCCCTTTGTGCCGTCGTACTCATTGTAATGCAGGACATAAGGCTGGTCCCACTGCTCCGGCAAGTCCATTTTCAGAAAGAGTCCGTTGATCACACGCGCCCCCTTTTCCGCCGCACGCTCCCTCAGGAACTCGTCGAGGACTTCCCTCCGGACCATCCCAATGTACTCGTGCGGCTTCAGCGTCCGGCCGACGTCGACGGCAATGTTCGATGGCGAGATCATCTTCATCTTGGTCACGCGCCGGTCGATGATATCGAGGGGGAGATCGAACTCGCCGACCATGCAGAGCGGGATGGCGCCGCCGCAGGGCTTGCAGTTGTCGAGCTTGCGCTCGATGAGAACCGTCTCGATTCCACCCTTAGCGAGGGTCTCCGCGGCAGCGCCGCCAGCTGGGCCGCCTCCTATGACGGCTACTCGGAGTTTGCGGTTTGAGAGCGTGGGGGAGGTCCTGGAGGCCCTGACGTAGAATTTCTTAGAATGCGGTTGTTTCAACGGCTTTTGGGCGGCGGGTTGGGGTTGCAGGGCGGAGGAACGGCGGAGGCCGACGAAAGATTTGAATGGAACGGAGCTCATCTTCTGGCTCTCCGGCGTTTAGAGTGAAACCGAGAAAGTGAGTGAGTGGCGTGAAATGTTTAAATTTAAGGGGTGTTTTTGCAAATTTGTAGAAGTTTGGCTGGATATGGATCTGAGATATGGTGGAATGTGTACCGTCGGATCAGAATATGAACGGTGGAGATTGGGGTGGGGATATTGTGGGGGATAGGTTTTGTCTTTTTGTCCGACGATAGAAAGTTTCTTTGTAACGTACTTGTTTTATTTTGCATCCAAGTAACTGGACGCTGTTGAGCCACGTCGGATGCCTATGGTCGTCCATCTTAGAGAAAGCGCATAATGGCTTCAGAAGCCCCTGAATTTATGTAACAAGGGCGAGGTACCCCCTGACGTTTAACTGAGTGAAACTCAGCACTTAAGCTTGTGGAAAAAGGGCCAGTTGGTCGGTTCCCATGGTGAAACGGTCATGTGAATCATTACTATTACTATTACTACTATTCAAATTACTATTACACTATTCAAATATGGTACTATAGTCACGGGCACAACCAATGGGTTCTATTATGTTATCAATTAATTGATTTTTTTAACTTTTCTATTTTTGATTTTAAAACGTGTTCATTTATGTTATTTATAGGATTTTTTTTTTAATTTTGAAAATTGATGTGAAATCAATTGAGTTATGTCACGTCATCTATTTTATTTTTTCAATTTTGAAAATTCATGTGAAATTTATAAAATAAAATATTTTGAAAAAAATATTTTAAATTTTATTTCTAATTATTTTGTGAATTGGTCCTCGAATTGTTGGAGCTAAAATGTGAATTTTTAATTATACTAAAGATTTTTTTTACGGGAATGACTTCATTCAAAACCAAGTGGTAATTGTTGTTAACAACCAAGATAGGGGCTCTAAGCCATGGCGAGCTTAGCAATAGGCATCACTATTTAGTTGCCGTTGGATAAAAGAAACAAGAAACAGAAGAAGTAAAAGTATTAAGCTGGAAACGAATATCATCTATAAGGACTCCAAAGTAATAGTAATAAGGAATCCGAGCACTATGTAGTTCATTGACTAACATCTGCGCATCTGACTCAAACTACATTTGACTCAAAGCCATGTGAGAAAGCAAAGATAATGGAGCCTGACTGGTTGCAGTTCGACGCGAAACCGACAAGCCGATCTAGATGCACCTACGCGCAACCTCGGCGATCCAAGAGCTCACGCCAAAAGAAGAAATTATTGGCTTTTATGACACTTCCACCTTTAATGGACCTATGACAAGGAGCCGACTAAGAAGGCTGACGCTCAACTCGCTGATGACGCCAGCAAAGTGTGAGGAAAGAAAGTGAAGATATCCACAAAGATGAAGGAAAAGTGCAAAGACTTCACTCGCCAACCCAATTCCCAAATGGTGCAAACAATTTTCAACATTTCGGTTTGCCAACCAAATGACAATTTGGCCCAAGTGCATGGTTCACGAATATCTCAACTCGTTGAGACAAAGAATGCGCATTCAATGCTTTCCCAAAGCTTCCAACCGCTTCACTTCTCTTCAAGGACGAACTTCAAGACCTTGAGGACTCAAGAGTCATCCAAAATCATCCAGAACCATTGGTGAGGAAGGAGTTACAAGCCTTGAAGCCCTCCATCAAGAGCACTTAAACGAGGATCATTTACTCCACATTTATTGGCCAAAACTCATCCCTCATCTTCCAACTCGAATTTTTATCATTTTATTTCAGTTTTCAGAGTTGTTTTGGCTAGGTCTACCCATTAGCTAGCCTAGAATAATTTTTAGAAATAATTATTTTAAATTCCCATATTTACATCTCCTTTAATTTCCATCATTAAGAATGGAGATGAAGGGACTTGTCAATAGGTTTAGAATTCCAGCCTTCCTTGTCCTATAAAAGGAGGTCTAGGTTAGTTTGCAAGACACAATTCAATCATCAAATATATTTCACCTTTTCCTTGAAATTGAGAGTGATTCTCTTTTCAACCTATCTACCTTTTTCCACTCAATTCTTGTTAAGTTTTCTTTACAAGTCTACTAAGACCAATATTGCCTTCTCATTGGAAGAAGGAGGTGTTGGCCCCATTTACATCCCCCCCACAATTTTGGCAACGAAGGCTTTCTTTGTCTTGGACCGTTTTTGGTATCAAGAAGGAGGAGTCGCCAAAGGCATAACACCATCTTTGCCCGGGCAAGGATCCAGAGGAGTTGGCGGCCATATCCGCTTCGCTTTCACAAGCTTCCGCATCGCTTTGCTTTCGCATTTCTGACCACAACCCGTTGACATTTCCGCCTCATCAATCATACCTACCCCGTGTTGCTCCTTTGTTGGCTAGATCTGCTCCTCGTGTTCCGTGATACCCTCCTAATCACATCAATTGGTATCGAGCATTCTCGACAACCACATCAATTGGTATCGAGCATTCGACAACCACATCAATTGGTATCGAGCCACTTGCTCAACAAGGAGAAGTTTTTCTACCCTTTTCTTTTTATTCCGCAACATATATCATTTTGTTATCATTGTGTTTTTCTCGGTTGTTCTTGTCATTTTCAATTTCTTGTTCCAGTGTTGTGCAATCTGCATAGAAAAAAAACGAAAAAAGCGCATCTTATTTGTTTTGAAAAAAGAGAAAAAAATCGCATCGACTCAACTCGTTTACAGATTGCGAAAAAGGCAATTTGAAGAATTCTTGGAACAATTTTCAAACAAAGGGCAAGAAAAAGAACAACCTCATAGCCTTTTCAAACCTCGTTCTTTCAAAAGTCATGGAATATCTTTTTCCAAAACCCACAAAAGAACCGTTTTGCAAAAAGTAACAACACTTCCTCAACTGTTGAGGTTTGTTTGAGGTTTTATTTTATTGTGTCTTTTGTGTCTTGTTTTGAATCAATTTTTCAAGAATTTTGAGCCGGAAAAAGTTGTTAGGTTTATAAAGAGAATCTTGTGAGTTTCTGAGTGAAAATGACTAACGAAAGATTGTTAGTACAATTCAAAATAATGTTGCAGAACAAGTTGCTCCGATAAATGAAAGGCTTGCCCGATTCGAGAATGATCAAAAAGATGAAAAGCCTCATGGCCAAGGATGTCTCAAACACCTTCAAACCATAGTCCAAGGCACTAAACGTGTTGAGGATTATCATAAAGATATGGAGACAGCCCTTTTTAAGGCAAGTGTGATTGAGAAAGGTGAAGTGAAAATGTCTAGATTCATTCAAGGACTTAGACCCGAGATTGTGGAGATCTTGAAATTATGTGAGTATAATAGTTTTCATGAGTTGTTGCAAAAGCCATCAGAATTGAAAGAAAGCTTGAGAGAGGCAACACTTCCGTCAATGTTCGACGATGCAACACTTTACCAAAAGCTCCACAAAGATCCCAACCATCACCACCAAAAGGTACCCCTTCCAAACCTTCCATTTCTATCTCTTCCACTTCCCAATACCATTTCAAAATCATCCACCTTTTAAATCTCGTCATGAGATTGAATTTCGAAGTAATGACCATGAGAAATGAAGAAAGCAAAAGTTCTCAACCTGTTGAAGATGAATTTGCACATGTTGTAGATGAATATGCCTTTCCAGTTGAAGGTACTTTGATGGAAGCAAGTGAAGTGTTACATGTTCAACAATTTCCTCCAATTTGTCAACAAAAGAATCTTATCCATTCAAGAGCACGTGTTATTGGTGTGACCAGTAAATACACAACTCAACCTGTTGACAGAAACATCACTTCAGCTTCCGTAACCCTCAAACACGCCCATGTTGACCACGTCCATGTTCAAACTGAGGTCGAGGGTAAGACGGGTAAACACATGGGAAATACTGGAAATAAAATGAAATCCCAAGTGGATTTGCAAGAGTCAAGTGTCTTTTGGGATGGTGAGAGAATAATTAGAGCAAAGAGTGGTAAAATTGAGTTTGAGAGAAAACAAGAGAGACCTCCACTAGCTCAACGTGTTGAACTAGAGAGCGCTTGCCTCCAACAATCCCAAATGATTTACTAACGTCCAATGAATTGCAAGTTTGTTCTTCTTTGATGTTTGTGCAGGAGAATGATGATGTTCAAGAAGGCAAGAACATCAACCTTAAGGAAGAGCAAGAAGTTGTTGTTGAAGTACCACTTGTGCCACCTTTGGAAATTGTTTCTACAATTGTCCAACATGTTGAAAATCAAAGTGAAAACTTGTTGTTTGAAGCATTATCCAGAAAGGAAGAAGAATCGCGTCAAGAGGAAACATCAGTTTTGAGGGATGGTAACTTCTCTCTTTACTCAAATAAATTATTTGTTAAAAATGATTATTTGAGTATTAATTTGCTTGATGTTGGAAAATCTGAAACGTGCATGAAATTATTCTATTGAATGATTTGTGCTCTAGTTTAGGATTGGTTCTGTCTTCTCAACGTGTTGAATATGTTGACTCGTATGCTTCATTGTTATTGCCTAAGGTTGATTGGAAAATTATTCTTAAGCATGCATTATTTTCACCATCTATTCTTACTATTGCTGAAAGCAAATTTGTTGTTAATTCTTGTCTAACAAATTCTCAACGTGTTGACCGTGATTTGAAAATTGCACCATTCAATTGGTCACATGCGGATGTTAAACATGTTGAATATTTCAGAAATAAATTGGACAATTCTAGAATTAGTGTTGATTTCAACTTTGTTCACGAATTGTTCTTATGTGTTAAGATGGATGATACATACATTTTGTTGTTGAATGAAAGATCCATATTCGTGTTTGATCCGGGAGTATGTTTGCATCCATTCAACCTGTTGACTAAGCATGAGGATGATGTCTTTTCTAATCTTTTTCTTAAAAATGGTGATTGTTTATCTACTACCAAACTTCGGTCTTGAAAAGGTGATGATCTGCAATATACAAGTTCTGGATTTAATTCACCTTGCTATGACATGATGTTCAATGATCACCATGCTACCATTGACTTTTCCAAGCAATTACATATCTTGTTCTCATACATTTTATGTGTTGCTATTTTTGCCCATAAAGTTTATAATCTAGCCAAAGAGAAAGGGCAACATTTCTTTTGCAGATTCAAAGGATTCATATTTGAAGTCCTGAGCTTCCAAAAAGATGTCCACATTCATGAGAAATTATTTCAACAATTTTCAAGACCTAAGCCCATTGAAATTTTCAAGAGGGCTACCCAGGGAAGTACTGTGTTTCTCAACTTCTTTATGCATTGGACGTACATGTTCGGAAGTGCTGCATCTAACCTCCTATATTTTTCTCACGAGAACATTATGATTCGAGGTCGAATCATTTTCAAGAGGGAGGGAATGACGCGAAACCGACAAGTGATCTAGATGCACCCATGTGCAACCTTGAGGATCCAAGAGCTCACATGCCAAAAGAAGAAATTATTGGCTTTTATGACACTTCCACCTTTAATGGACCTATGACAAGGAGCCGGACTAAGAAGGCTAAGGACGCTCTCAACTCGTTGATGCACGCTTTGCAAAGTGTGAGGAGCAAAGTGAAGATATCCACAAAGATGAAGGAAAAGTGCAAGCACTCCTCAATTTGGGCCAACCCAATTCCCAAATGGTGCAAACAATTTTCAACATTTCGGTTTGGGCTCAACCAAATGACAATTTGGCCCAAGTGCATGGTTCACGAATATCTCAACCTGTTGAGACAAAGAATGGCGCATTCAATGCTTTCCCAAAGCTTCCAACCGTTCACTTCTCTTCAAGGACGAACTTCAAGCAGCCTTGAGGACTCAAGAGTCATCCAAAATCATCCAGAACCATTGGTGAGGAAGGAGTTACAAGCCTTGAAGCTCCTCCATCAAGAGCACTTAAATGAGGATCATTTACTCCACATTTATTGGCCAAAACTCATCCCTCATCTTCCAACTCGAATTTTTATCATTTTATTTCAGTTTTCAGAGTTGTTTTGGCTAGGTCTACCCATTAGCTAGCCTAGAATAATTTTTAGAAATAATTATTTTAAATTCCCATATTTACATCTCCTTTAATTTCCATCATTAAGAATGGAGATGAAGGGACTTGTCAATAGGTTTAGAATTCCAGCTTCCTTGTCCTATAAAAGGAGGTCTAGGTTAGTTTGCAAGACACAATTCAATCATCAAATATATTTCACCTTTTTTCCTTGAAATTGAGAGTGATTCTCTTTTCAACCTATCTACCTTTTTCCACTCAATTCTTGTTAAGTTTTCTTTACAAGTCTACTAAGACCAATATTGCCTTCTCATTGGAAGAAGGAGGTGTTGGCCCCATTTACATCCCCCACAATTTTGGCAACGAAGGCTTTCTTTGTCTTGGACCGTTTTTGGTATCAAGAAGGAGGAGTCGCCAAAGGCATAACACCATCTTTGCCTCGGGCAAGGATCCAGGAGGAGTTGGCGGCCATATCCGTTCGTTTCACAAGCTTCCGCATCGCTTTGCTTTCGCATTTCGGATCTGTCAACCCGTTGACATTTCCGCCTCATCAATCATACCTACCCGTGTTGCTCCTTTGTTGGCTAGATCTCGCTCCTCGTGTTCCGTGATACCTCCTAATCACATCAATTGGTATCGAGCATTCGACAACCACATCAATTGGTATCGAGCATTCGACAACCACATCACAAGCTATAATACCTATAGTAGCTCTTTTTCTTTGTTTACAAAGAGGAGCGTCAACATTAATCTTGAACTAATCATCCCGTGGGGGCGTCCATCCCTGTTGCCGCGGTGGAGGGGGAAATCGATGGGCATCAAATCAATGCATGCCTGCGCTTTCTTCCAAGCTTCCACCCAATTACTAATTTTAATTGCCAAAGCATTTGGTAGTGAGCATCTTTGGTTATGAACCACAGAATTCCGGTTAGACCATAAGAACCATGCAGCAACTGAAACTAGCAAAGCAGACACCGTGATAGACATAAATTTATCCCTAAACCATATGCACCAATCCACATCATTTGGAGGACAATCTATACCAAGATCCAGCCAAACTTTCCGGGCTAGTGGGCATTCCCAGATAAAGTGGCGAATTGATTCTTCGCACTCCAAACAAACCGGACATATCACTTCTACCTCCAGACCTCTTTGAATTTTCTCCTCATTTGTTCGTAGCGGATCAGAACAAGCCCTCCAGAAAAAAGTGTGAGCTATTTGTGGCAACTTCATCTTCCAAAAACTCTTCCAAAAATTGGAAGCCACAAGGGGATTAGTCTGAAATTTTATAGCATATGTTAGGTAATATGCATAACATACCGTAAATTGTCCCGAATCCTCAATTCCTCAAGTGAAGCAATTAGTGGGAGCTCGCTAAGGGTAAGTGATTTGATTATTAGAGCATCTATCGGGTGGAAGAAAGCATCTACCTCCCCAACTTTCTAGCAATGTCAATTTTGATCAATAAAATATGCGACTCGCGGATGTAGCATGTCCACCCGGACCTGAGTAATCATATCTGTTGGAAGCCATCTATCATTCCACACCGAGACATCCACACCACTTCTAATCTACCACTGGCCTCCCTGCCTTAAAATTTGTCAACCAGCCTTTAAACCACAAACACTTGATAGTTTAGTTAATGAATACTCACCTCATTCATCTTATTTATTCACTTTTTATTCTTCTTTTTCATTGCTTTAAAGTGTGTTCTTTGATATTTGTTTAAATGGAAAACAGGTTGGCAATAATTGATACTCCCTCCGTCCGCAAAAGACTCCACCATTTGAATTTGTTGTTTCAAGGTTCAATGTTTGACTCAAATTTTAACAAAGATAAATAGTTTTAAAAAATTCAGAAAAAATATATTCAGAAAATTTAGATTTCAAATTATGATACACATATGAAATATTTAATTTTCGGTGTCTAAACATTCGTAAAAAAATCATAGATTAAATACTGTGAAACCGTCAAAACAAATGGTGGAGTCTTTTGTGGACGGAGGGAGTACTATTTTGAAAGTAGAGCATTGCCCCATAAATTGTCAAAACGTCATTAAGAGTCATGCCTTTTTTGTACAAGGGGAAACTCCACTATAATTTATAACTTTTTAGAAGCTCCATGTTGCCCCTAAAGTTTCAAATTGTATGGTATGGTTTTTTTCTTCTGAGTGTTGATGATTTTAATGAAAAGTTAATAATGTATAAGGACTAATATTTATATTTATAAATCTATATATGTACATAAAAATTTGGATGAATAGTATCCATCTAATGAGATTATGTCACCTCATCTTAATTTAGTAATTTTATTTATTTTTGCTTCAAATGGTTTAATAGACTAACTATCTCTTTTAAATTTATTTCTTACCACTCCCTCCATCTGCCAATAATTGAACCATTTATTTTCACTATTTCAGAGTATTTAATCTATGATTTAATTTCATGAATATTTAAACATTTCAAGTTAAATAATTTATATGCATATCATAATCTACATTCTTTTCTAAATATAGTTTTTGTGATTTTTTTTCAATATTTATCTATGTTAAAATTTGAGTCAAATATTGAAACTTGAAACATGAAAGTCAAACGATTTAATTATGTGTATTGGTCTCTAATGTTTTAGACTTGATTTGATAAAATGTAAAAATTCTCAGACCTAATTTTTTTACCCATACCCATAATAACAATTTATATTATCATTCGTTACATGAAATTATACAGTTTATTTTGCTTAATGTTACATCCTTATTGAATTCTTATATAACATTGCAATTTACACCGTTGTGAAGTGTGAAGCGCATACAATTGAAACTTGTTGTGTTTCATTCACCATTTCCAATTCTACTATGTGGGAAAAGGGAATTATTATATACTATTGTTTCCCAACCATGGTTACAAATATGGTTGTTAATGAACCAATCGAACTTTCTTGAACTTGAAATTTGCTCTTGTGTTACTAAATAGTGTTTAATTGAGTTCGAATGGATCACAACTCATTAATTTTATTAGAGTCAAGTTTGAGCAGACTTGAGTTAAACTTATTTTACATAACTTATATACTTTAAAGACTTACATGTTATAAGATCCTAATCTAACCCGAACAATATTCAAGTTTTCAAGCAGCTCCTGAGCTATCAAGCTGAACTCGAGCATAGTTTACATCCAACAGGCAAATTTTCGAGCAACTCGTGAGCTATTGAGTCGAGTTGAGCTTTTATCATATGAAGGCTCGTCGAGCTATTGAGCCGAGTTTAAGCTTGATAGAAAACATTCAAGCTAAGTTCGAGCAGAGCACAGTTTGAGCCCATCTTGACTCAATAATAGCCATAGTTACAAAACTTAAGGGGTAAAGTATATTTTTAATTCATTTCCTTTAAGACGTGTCACATTTTAGTCACATTTTAAGAATTCATCATATTTTAGTCCCTTAGCTTTCAATTTTATCTTACACAGTTCCTTTTGTTACAATTTCTGTTAAAGTCATTATTTAATTAAGTGCATTTATGTAAATTTCTATATTTAGCATTCCATTTTTATAAAAAATATGCAAGTTTACCCAACTATTTTCAAAAGTTACAAAAACACCCACCACATCAATCTTGCAATGCCCATCCTCCCCACCCAGCTCCCACCACCTCGCAATGCCCAACACTAAATTCTTGCAAAAGTCTACTCTTATTCACCATCACAAAGAGTAAGAAAGCCAATATCAAAGAGAATCAAACCATCGAAGATTTGCACCATCGGGACTAATTTGAAGATCAACTTTTCATTTTGGGTATCCGAGATAGCACCGACAATATGTTGTCCCAAGTAGGCTACCAAGAGGGGGGTGAATTGGTTGGCCTCAAAAACTTTTTCCTTTAACAAAACCGAAGGTATTGACTTGATGTCAGCCCATTTAGAAATACGACTTCCAGCAAAAACAAGAATGACACCAGAATTTATAGAGGTTCGGTCTGAGACCTACGTCCTCTTCTCAAGTTCACCACTTGAGAGTTCCTTTCACTATTCTTCAAAATAGTTACACAAACCACAAGAAAGCTTTTACACAAAAAAGCCTCTCCACTAGTTTTTCTCGAGACTTACTAGAAACCTATTTTAGTGTTCCCAAGGCTGACTAAAAAACCTAACAAATGGTTTTCCCAAGGCTCACCAAAAAACCTATTTTAGTTTTCCAAGGCTCACTAAAAACCTAACTTTGGTTTTCCCAAAGGCTCACCAAAAAACCTAACACTCACCAAAATAGTTTTCCCAAGGCTCACTATTAACCTAACAAAATCCCCGTTTAGTTTTCCCGAGGCTCACCAAAACAAAACCTGAAACACTTTGATTTTTACGAAAATCTAAACTTGTTGAGGTTTTAATGAAAACCTTCAAAAACAAATTTGAAACACAATTTTTCTCTCCCCAAAATATTCCAGAAAAGCTAGGACGAAGATGAAACTTGTTCTTCAGAAGATCAGCACTGGAGAGCTTTGAAACAACTTGCTTGCTAATGATATAAGTCTGATTGCTTGTGGAGAATTGAATTCTTTGAAGACTTGAGGCTCTATTTAAAGAAGGAAGGGAGGAGCGTCTGGAGCGTCTTCTCCAACGTCTCTATTGTTGTAGATCCTGATTTTTCTTCAAGGAAGTTGCTGAACGAGCTGCTGGAACGTTAGAAGAGAGATAGAGATAAAAGAGTCCTAACCAAACTCAACTTCTTAACAGACAGCTGTAAACAGGTTTACACGAGATGGGCTTACATTAAACTTTAAACCAAGACCCAACTAATGTAATAAAACGAAGCCCAAAAGTCCAATAAAATTAATAGGTAAAATACATTAAGTACATACCACACTTTTCTAAACTTTACACAAAGATCACAAAGTTTTGTTATCATCAAAATCTAAGTTATATGAGAATAAACCCAACACAATAATCGTGGAAGCTCCGTCGCCGAAAAGGGCCTCTGTTGTTCCCGGTGAGGTCCTTGACGACCAGCGACGGAGCTTCTTTAAGATCGGGGGGGGGGGCAGCTGTCACCCCCCAAAGTTTGGGGGGTATAGGGTATATATGATATTTTGAGGATGAATGTAATATTAATCCTATTCAGCCCCCTCTATTCAACCCAACAATATTTAAGCCCAATTTTAATTTAAGCCTAAATAATAAATTATCTATACAAAATAAAACCCAACCCAACTCACTTTCATTAAACTCACATCTATTTCCTCTCTCCACACATACGACACACAGATGGTCCCTCCGTCCCTACCCTGCCCTGTTGCTTATTTTTTCCCTAACCCTTGCTAATTCCAGCCGCCAACAAGCCAACAAGGTGAGTCCGTCTGTTCAACTCCCCCATTATTAATTGTTTATGACTTTTAGTTAATTGTTTTCTGTTGTGCGCAAACCACCTTGTCTTTTTCTAATTGAATTTCTCACCACTTTTCTATCAAGTATCAACCTTGTGTAGACTTTGTGCTTATACATGAATGACATGTTTATGTTGCTTGTCTATTTTGGTTAATTAACATTAGGTTTGCTTACGCTTAGGTAACTAACTAGTTTAAATTAGGAAAGGAAAGTCAACAATTTTTTATTTATGGAGTGTAATTCGGTCTATGTGGTTTTAGTAATAATTATAGTGTGTTCTAGTTAGTAAATAAAAATTGATTATATCATTAATTTTCAATTGATTGCTTGAATATTATTTTCAGTTATGCCTAACATGCAAAGGAAATTGTATGCTTTCTTTAATAAGAAAGCTTCAATCGAAAGCGAAGGTCAACACACCAATAATCTAAAAGTGATCAAGAGGTTAAAAAATGTGATAGAACTCCACAAACTCCCACTTCAAGTGCTTTAATTCGTAAGGACTATTTTATAGTGCGTGATCTAGGTGAACGTGATCCCATTTGGAAAGTGCCCGTTAATGAACGGGATGAGGTAAGAAGAGCTTACTTAGAAGCCGGTCCTTATCAATTCAAGCTTGATAATTATCCAGTAGAAAATCAACGTACTGAATTTCCTTGGTTGGAGTATTCCCCCAAAGTAGATGCTGTATATTGTTTGCAATGTTTCCTGTTTACGGATTCATTAAAAGCATAACAAGGTTCAGATGCTTTTACTGTAAAAGGCTTTCGGAAATGGAAGAAGGTTAAAGATGGTAAAAATTGCTCATTTAAGAAACATATGGGCATAGGACCTTGCTCCCCTCACAATAATGCAGTCCGTAATTGTCATATGTTGTTGAAGCAATCCAGTCACATTGACAAGGTAATTCAGAAGCAATCAAAAGAAAAGGTTGAAAAGAATAGACTCAGAGTAAGAACTTTTATTGATGTTGTTCGGTTCTTATCTTTTCAAGGAATTGCCTTTAGGGGGAATGAAGAGTCTATTGATTCAAGAAATCGAGGGAACTTTATTGAGTTGCTTAAATTTTTGGGAACTTACAATGATGATGTAGAAAGAGTTATTTTGAAGAAAGCACCTCATAATGCAAATACACATCTCCTCTAATCTAGAAGGAAATTTTGCATGTGTTTGCAAAGAAAGTTAGAAACAAAATTTGTGAGAATATTAATGATTCAAAGTTTTGTATGATTGTTGATGAAGCTTGTGATGAAAGTAGAAAGGAACAGATGGCTCTTGTTCTTCAGTTTGTTGATATCACAGGTTTTATACAAGAGTGGTTCTTTCATATTTCTCATGTGAAAGATACATCATCAATTACATTATACTCTGATATTTGTGATGTTCTGTCTCGTTATGGATTAAATGTTAAGAATATTCGTGGTCAAGGATACGATGGTGCTATTAATATGGTCGGTGAGTGGAATGGATTGCGAGTACTTTTTTTGAAGGATTGTCAACAGGCTTATTATGTCCATTGTTGTGCTCATCGATTGCAATTAGCATTAGTTGCAGCTGCAAGAGAGGTAGATGTTATACATGAGTTTTTTCTTAATGTCTCTCTAATTGTCAATACAATTAATGCCTCTGTCAAATGTCATGATCAATTAAAAGAGGTCCACTTCCGAAATATTACTCACTTGGTTGCTACAGATGAGATTGAGACTGGAACTAGTGCTAACCAAATTGGTACTTTGAAAAGGCCTTGTGATACACGTTGGAGTTCTCATTTAGCTTCCATTAGCAGTCTTCTCAGTTTGTTTGACACTATTGCAGAAGTTTTATAAAACATTAGAAAAGAAGGTAACTCTAAAACAAAAGGTGATGCTGCAACTGCTTTGAGAAGAATGACATCATTCGAGTTTGTCTTTATTGCTCACTTAATGTATGAGACTTTTGGTATCACTGAAGTTTTATGCCTAGCATTACAAGAAAAGAATCAAGACATTGTAAAGGCAATGGATTTAGTGGTGACTACTTCATTGTTGCTGCAACGTTTAAGGATGGAAGGGTGGGATTCTTTCTTTCTGAAAGTTGGATCATTTTGTTCAAATCATAAGACTAGGATTCTAGATTTCAGTGCTCCTCATTTTCTTGGGCAATATAGTCACTGACAGGATGGTGTTTATGAGGGGCGTTATTATCAGTTTGATATCTTTAATGCTGCAATTGATTTTCAGATGCAGGAGATGTCATAGAGGTTCAATGATCGTATTGTGGAGCTCTTGAAATTAAGTTCATCTTTGAACCCGAAAGATGGGTTTGAATCTTTTAACATTGAATCTATTTGCAGCCTTGCAAGGATCTATTATCCCCAAGATTTTACAAATCATGATCTGGGATTGTTGCCATTTCAACCACAACATTTTCATATTGAGGTCTGTGGTCAATCAGATTTTGTAGGATTATCTTCAATTGGTGAATTGTGTCAAGTAATGGCAGCTACAGGGAAATCGAATTACTACTTCCTTATTGATAGATTGATTCGTTTGGTGTTGACTTTACCTGTGTCTACAGATACCACTGAACGTGCTTTTTCTACTATGAAAATTCTGAAGAATAGATTGCGAAACTAGATGCACTAGTTGATGATTTTAGAAATCTCAAAGAACGTCGTGTTGAATTTTGAGTATTTTACGTGTATTAATTTGTGATATTTGTTTAAAATTTAGAGGATTTGTTTGTGCTACTTATTTTGGTTCTGTCACCCATGATTGGCTCAATATATATTTACACACCCGCCTCGGCCCCCCGACCTCAAATCCCAGGTTCTGTCACCGTTGACGATCGCAGGGATTATTACCTACACCCGGTACGTAATTAAGTTAATTACGCGTTTAAGTTTAATTACCGGGTTTTTTGATAATTTCTGTCTTGGGACTCGTATTGCTTGTTTGGTAATTATGGATTCAATTTGGTGAATTTTGGGGCAACCCGGGACGGTTTTAGAATTTATTACGCGGGTGCGCGTAATTCCCGGGAGTTGCAATTCTGAGTGACTCGGGACTTATATTTGGAGAAGAAAAATAGGGTTTATGGGTTTTATGATGTCCTGAGTATGTGGTTAAAGTTTGGTTCCAATCGGAGTAAGTTTGGTAAAAAGTTGCATTTTCGGGCTGAGCGAAAATGCAGTTTTGTAAGTGTGTGAGATATTTGGAAATTGGCAATTTTGGTAAAAAGAAAGGTAGTGGGACGGATGGGAGAGAGAAGAGAAGGACATGTGTCACTTGTTGAGTGAAGAAGAGAAGGAAAAGAAAAGAATTTTGGAAAGAAATGTATGTATTTATGTTGATAATATATATATATGTGTGTAAGTAGTAAAGAAAATGGTATTATTTGGACATTTTGGAAGAAAAGAAAGAAAAGAGGTGGATGGGAGAGGGAGAGAAGGGACACATGTCCCTTCTTGGTTGAATGTGGAAAAGGAAAAGGAATGGGTTTTATGGAGTATATATATGTATTTATGCATAATACATATAAGTAAAAAGAAAAAGAATTATTTGGTCAACTTCTTCTCCATCCGTATCACTTTCTTTCTCCCTCTCTCTGTTGCGCCATTTTTGGAGCTTGGAGCTCACAACTGATTTCCGTCGTTTGGCGACCAAACTTCGAGGTAAGGCACTTAAATCGATCATTGGGTTGTATGGATCAGTAATCTGAAGTCTGTTTTGAAAGATTCAATGTGGTTTGCAAGTTATGTGCATTTGAATTTTGGAGTGAATAGTGTCATATGCTCCTTTGTGTGATTTTTCGATTCCTAAGTGTTCTCGGCACTTCCTTGTGCGTGGTTGATAACAGGAACGTAGGAAGAAACGCACCCGAGGTAGTGCCGATTCGTGTCTGAAAATTTGGGTGTAATTTTCGACGGAGGAATTAGTGAAAGGTAAGGGTATTTCTGTGTTCATAGTAGAATTCTGATTTTGTTAGTGTAATTGGTTCTGTTAGAAGAGGCTCGGTGTGAAAGCCGTTTTTCCCGGCCCGAGCCTCGGTTTTGGCGCCATTGTTAATGATTGTTTCTGTGAATTCTGAATGCGTTTTCTGTATCTGGGATTGATTGTGAACCTGGGGTTGTTTGGAAATTGGGCTGAAACTCTGCCGAAATTTCTACCAGGACCGTCGATCGAGAATTCAGATTTAGGAGTGTGTGTTTAGGAGTATTGCTTTGCGTAGCAAGCATGCTCGGATATAGACTGAGGCTAGGTTTGGAAGAGGGGAGTGCCCCGATGACGCCGACCTAGATCCTGGTATAGACATTGTTGTGCAGGAACCGATTGGGATTCCGATATACCTACGATGGTTATCGATGAATTTACCGGGATTCCGATATACCTACGATGGTTATCGATGATTCATATTGATTGACCGATGGGGGTCGCTCCCCCGAGCTGGTACAATGCTCAACTGACCGATTCTGAATGCACGCATGGCGATGCCGGTTGGACCGGGGGAGATCTCGCCATGGTCCATAACAATGAACATTACCGTTTCGATTGTGAATTGACTGTGATTGTGATTGACTGACTGCATTGCATATGGTTGATTGTGTTGCATTGATTGAGCATTTGATTGATTGGTGAGATGCTTTGTGTATATCGTATTCGTTCTGTTTTCGATTGCAGGTACATTGTATCGACTGTTATTGTTACTGCACCATGTCTATACATGTTCTCTTACTAAGTTCTTTCGAGAACTTACCCTTATACCTACCGTTTCAGGAAAACGAAAGGAAAAGCAAGTCGCCGAGTAGAGGCGAGATTGCTAGATTGAGGTTTTGGACAGCAGCAGTAGTTTCACCTTACAGCGGTTGGATTCCGCGAGACCGCAGACTGGTTGGTTTCTTTGTATTCCGAACTTGGTTCTGGCTCTGTATATTGTTCATAACATGCATGTTTCGTTTTGTAAGGTTTGGTTGTGTAATTGGTAAGGATTGTATAAGTGTTAAAGTTCAGGTTCAGAACCGTTCGGTTTGGCGTTGAAATTTTCAGGTTTTGGGTTCAGTCGGAGGGTCAGGCGACCCCTTTCTTGAAGCAGGCGGTCGCCTGGGCCCAGTAGGGGATTTGGTAAGTCCGGGCGGAGGGCCGGGCGACCCCTCCCTTGGTGCAGGCGGTCGCTTGGACCCCCTGGGTTTTAGGTACAGGCAACTGGGCGACAGGCCAGGCGACCCCTCTCCTCAGGTCGGGCGGTCGCCAGGGCCACTCAGCAAACTGGGCAGCGAGTCAGACGATGGTTCAGGCGACCCGGGCTTGGGGCCGGGCGGTCGCCTGGACCTTGTTTTTGGAATTCTTGGTTCTTTACAACCCCATTCGCGTAGGTAAACATCTTGGGGCTTGGTTGAACACTAATGCTTGGGTTTAAGGTTTTATGTTAGGGTTGTGAGTGAACCGTCGCCCCCACTCCCCCTCTTTCCCCGGTTTGGTCCATTCTCCGTGCGCTTCCGGGAGTGCGGGGTCTGAGGGGCGGGGTGGGGTGACAAGTTGGTATCAGAGCAGGTTTACCTAGTTGCGAATGGTTATTGTGATAGTAAGGTTGCATTTCATTGCATCATGCATGTACATATACAGAGCCAATTGGAATACTGCTGCTGCTAAGTTTTGATTGTTACCATAATGTTGTGTTCATAATGATTGTTAGAAAATGGTAAACACCCGGGGAAGACCAGGAGCGAATGAAAAAGAGAGGCGGGACGAAGGTCCCGAACCTCGTCAGATAGTACAACCGGCAGGGGGACGGGCACCACAAGTCTCCCCTGAGCTAGTGCGGGTCTTAGAACAGATCCGGGATAGTTTGGCACTGATATTGCCGGAACCGACAGACTCAAGGACAGTGCAACCACTTCAAGGTGTAAGTGGAAGTGGATCGTGGCGTCATGGACCCCATACTGTGACTGATAAGGAGGAGGCTACTACAGATGAAGAGCGACGACACCCTAGAGGTAGGAAGGTGCACCGAGAGATTAGTTTTTCGATGGATCAATTCCATGTTTAAAAGGTTGGAATTCTCACCTACTGCAATGGTATCTTTGGCTACATACAACTTGGATGACCGAGCTTTGATATGGTGGGAAAGTGTGAGAAACAAGCGCCGAGCGAAGCAGTTCGCCCGGGGAGAGCCTGATACTGATATGGCGTGGGATGAGTTTACTCGCTTGTTCCACAAGCATTATGTGAGTGATGCTGTCCGGGACTTGCGACAGGCACAGTTTGATAATTTGACTCAGGGTACTATGAGCGTCTTTGCCGATCGCGAGCACGAGTTTGACCGATTGATTCGCCACGCCCCACAAAAGTATCATGGGATGGAAGAGCAGAAGGTAAAGAGATTTATCAGAGGGTTGCGACCTGATATTCGATTGGCGCTCCGACCGTTGGATATCAAATATTATCAGGAAGCAACACAGAAGGCTCAACTGATTGAGCAAGAGGATGTTGAGAGTAGATTCATACCTCAGCAGGCTGTTGGACGTGGAAGGGGTACTGGCTTCCGTGGCTTCTCTTGAAACGCCGGGAGGGCACCCCAGCCTAACCCGAGCGCTAGAGGGAAGGGAGTGGCTTCACCCTCCACTACTGTATGTCCGACATGTCAACGATCTCACCCAGGCAGAGCATGCTATCGGGAGACAGGTCAGTGTTTGGGATGCGGATCTTCAGACCACTGGGTCCGGGATTGTCCTCAAGCTGCACCGAGAAGGGATGTTGGCCATGGTCCGAGGCCTCCATTTGGGTTACCGCTGATCCGACCGGGGGCACCATGAGGTGGTGCTAGGCCGTAGTTTCTGCGACCGCAAGCACCCCCTCTGCCACCGCAACTGAGAATGGGAAGAGTATTCCAGATTGAACGCGGGGAGGCAACTCAGCAAAAGGAAGGTGAAACGGCACGACAAGGTGCCCTTAAAGGTACCATATTGTTAAATAACATTCCTCCTACTGTATTGTTCGATACTGGTGCTTTTGTGTCTATAGTGGCTCAGAAATTTGTTCTGGCTCAGCATTTATCTTTGAGTTCCATGCCTCGCGTGGCTTTAGTTAAGACTGCAGGGAGCCAGTGGTTGCTCTCTAATGATATGGTTCGAGATTGTGTGATCGATTTGGGGAAACATCAGAAGATTCTGAGTGATTTACTGGTTCTGGATATTTCGGGATATGATGTAGTTTTGGGAATGGACTGGTTGGCTAAAAATGGAGTGCAGATTGATTGTGGGAAGCGGGAGGTGACTTTATCAACCGGGAAGGTACTTTTATCCTCCGCATCTTCTGAGCAGTGATCGGAGATGAGGAGTCTAGAATTGCAAATTCTAGACGAGTTTGAAGTGATCGATGAGGACGATTACTGCGGATTGAACTCTTCGGACATCGGGGATGAGATAGACCAAATTTTGGTTGTAAGGGAGTTTCCGCAGGTATTTCCCGAAGATTTACCGGGAATGCCTCCGGAACGAGAAATTGTTTTCGAGATTTTGGTGGTGAATGGGATTATCACCTGCCATTGGTGGAATTTTCGTATAATAACAGTTATCAGTCCACCGTTGGCATGGCACCGTATGAAGCTTTGTATGGGCGGCGTTGCGTGACGCCACATTGTTGGGCAGAAGCTTTCGATCGAGTGAAATTGGGTCCCCAACTGATTGAGG
Organism: Stellera chamaejasme; assembly: GCA_024586325.1. Classification (NCBI taxonomy): domain Eukaryota; kingdom Viridiplantae; phylum Streptophyta; class Magnoliopsida; order Malvales; family Thymelaeaceae; genus Stellera; species Stellera chamaejasme. Next base: position 9,320,296 of record CM044986.1, read on the forward strand.
AAACGACGGCAAAGGTTAAGAAGATTCAGGATCGGTTGAAGGCTGCTAATGATCAAACCACCTCCTATGTAAATAAAAGGAGGCGAGATTTGGAATTCGAAGTTGGTGACAAGGTATGGCTTAAGGTAGGACCGACCAGAGGTGTTATCAGATTTGGTAAGAAAGGGAAGTTGGCTCCACGTTATGTGGGACCATATGAGATTCTGGAGCGGGTCGGTAAAGTAGCCTACCGATTGGCTTTACCTCCGCATATGTCAGCAGTACATAACGTGTTTCATGTGAGTATCTTTGAAGAAGTGTATCTGGATCCGGTTCGCATAAAGAACCGTGGAAGATATACAGATAGAACCGGATCTTTCATACAGGGAGGTGCCAGTGGCCATTTTAGAGCATGATGTGCGGAAGCTTCGTAGTAAGCTAATTCCGATGATCAGGGTGCAATGGTCTCATCATACCGATCGAGAAGCAACGTGGGAGGTCGAGCATGATATACAAGATCGGTACCCCCAAGAGTATGAGCGCCTTAAGGTTGCCTTGGAGGACCAAGGGTCTTAAGGGGGGAGGATTGTTACCCACACCCGGTACCTAATTAAATTAATTACGCGTTTAAGTTTAATTACCGGGTTTTAGATAATCTTGTTTTGGGACTTGTTTTGCATGTTTGGTAATCGTGGGTTTGATTTGGTGATTTTTGGGGCAACCCGGGATGGATTTAGAATTAATTACGCGGGTGCGCGTAATTCCCGGGAGTTGCAATTCTGAGTGACTCGGGACTTATAATTGGATAAGAAAAATGGGTTTTATGGGTTTTATGATATCCTGAGTATGTGGTTAAAGTTTGGTTCCAATCGGAGTAAGTTTGGTAAAAAGTTGCATTTTCGGGCTGAACGAAAATGCAGTTTTGTAAGTGTGAGATATTTGGAAATTGGCAATTTTGGTAAAAAGAAAGGTAGTGGGACGGATGGGAGAGAGAAGAGAAGGACATGTGTCACTTGTTGAGTGAAGAAGAGAAGGAAAAGAAAAGAATTTTGGAAAGAAATGTATGTATTTATGTTGATAATACATATATGTGTAAGTAGTAAAGAAAATGGTAATATTTGGACATTTTGGAAGAAAAGAAAGAAAAGAGGCGGATGGGAGAGGGAGAGAAGGGACACATGTCCCTTCTTGGTTGAATGTGGAAAAGGAAAAGGAATGGGTTTTATGGAGTATATATGTATTTATGCATAATACATATAAGTAAAGAGAAAAGGGATGAAATTGGTCAACTTCTTCTTCTCCACATCCGTATCTCTCTCCCTCTCTTCTCTGTTGCGCCATTTTTGGAGCTTGGAGCTCACAACTGATTTCCGTCGTTTGGCGACCAAACTTCGAGGTATTGCACTTAAATCGTTCATTGGGTTGTATGGATCAGTAATCTGAAGTCTGTTTTGAAAGATTCAGTGTGGTTTGCAAGTTATGAGCATTTGAATTTTGGAGTGGATAGTGTCATATGCGCTTTTGTTTGATTATTTGGAGTGGATTGTGTTGCATTGATTGAGCATTTGATTGATTGGTGAGATGCTTTGTGTATATCGTATTCGTTCTGTTTTCGATTGCAGGTACATTGTATCGACTGTTATTGTTACTGCACCATGTCTATACTTGTTCTCTTACTAAGCTCTTTCGAGAACTTACACTTATATCTACCGTTTCAGGAAAAGGAAAGGAAAAGCAAGTCGCCGAGTTGTGGCGAGATTGCTAGATTAAGGGTTTAGACAGCAGCAGCAGTTTCACCTTAGTGCGGTTGGATCCCGCGAGACCGCCGCTTGGTTGGTTCTCTTGTATTCCGAATTTGGCTTCTGGCTCTGTATATTGTTCATAACATGCATGTTTCGTTTGTAAGGTTTGGTCGTGTAATGGTAAGGATTGTATAAGTGTTAAAGTTCAGGTTCGGAACCGTTCAGGTTTGGCGTTGAGATTTTCAGGTTTTGGGTTCAGTCGGAGGGCCGGGCGACCCCTTCCTTGGAGCGGGCGGTCGCCTGGACCATTTCTGTAGAATACAGGGGATCAGGCGAGGGTCAGGCGACCCCTCCCTTGGAGCAGGCGGTTGCCTGGACCCGTAAGGTACAGGCAGTCGGGCGAAGGCCTGGCGACCCCTCCTTTGGTGCAGGCGGTCGCCTGTGTCAAGCGAGAGGCCAGGCGACCCCTCCCTCAGGTCAGGCGGTCGCCTCGGCCACTCGGCAAACTGGGCAGCAAGCCAGGCGATGGTTCAGGCGACCCGGGCTTGGGGCCGGGCGGTCGCCTGGACCCTGTTTTTGGGATTCTTGGTTCTTTAAACCCCGTTCGCATAGGTAAACATCTTGGGGCTTGGTTGAGCATTGTTTCTATGGTTTAAGGAATTATTTGGGGTGTTCCCAAGGGGCGGATACCTTTTAGTTGTTAAGCGTTAAGGTTGTGAGTGAACCGTCACCCCCACTCTCCCCCTTTCCCCGGTTTGGTCCGTTCTACGTGCGCTTCCGCGAGTGCGGGGTCTGAGGGGCGGGGGTGGAGTGACAAAACTAACGGAAGGACCAAATTAGGATAAAAACCGTAACTTTAGTATCAGAATAGGACGAATAGGACGGATTCTTAAAGTGAGACTAAAATAGGACACAAGTTAAAGGAAATGAACTAAAAATATACTTTACCCAAAGCTTAAGTGTTGCTGAGTTTTATTTTTTAATTGGTAATATAGATTTTTCTTACAAATGTAGAAAACAATAGTACATCTTTAACTCAAAAGAGAATTTTGGGATAGAGTTCTGTAACAAATGGCCATGCACTCTTAAATTTATAAACACCTCTAGCCGACACTTCCCTTATCATAGTAAAGCGGCTCAACAAGAGGGATAGAACCCAAGAGATAGGGGTTTATGCACAAAATAGTGAAAAGTGCTAATCTACTCAACTGTGACGATGACAATGATGTACATGATGTGAGGATGGATGATGAACAATAATCGATAAGAAACTATGACAAAAACAGTAGCGTGTGGAGCAAGTCACGAAAAGTGCAAAATATGGAAGTGCTAAAACAAGTCTCAATCAATGTAAAAAGCTCTTTTAGGGGTTGCTAAATACTATGGAGGATCACTATCATCAATTATACCATGCAAAGAAGTGGGTTTTGAATGTCGGATTACTTTCCTCTTGGACAAATAACTGCTCTCTACCAAATTAAGGTTTTAGAACTCTTATTCTCTAAAGATAATTGACCTAGGGCAAATTTCAGCAATAAAACCATATCAACAATCAATATCCACAGGCTCTCTCAGACTTCGATTCAATCAATCATCCAATTTTTAAGGTCTAAATCAATAACTTCCCTCTCGGGCTCATTATCAAACACCTAGATGACAAGCTATAAGGGTGATAATGATGTTCATGAGTAGTAACTACCTATTAGCATCCTTTTATACAAAATAAGGATATTTTGGTAAAAGGACATGGCTTTGGCAGTTGAGGTGCATGGTGTATGCAACCTAGTGCATGTGTGCACATCCCTTGGAAGTTACCAAGGCATGAACAGCCATGAGAGAGCCTCATTTACAGAAATGGTACCAATTGGAAGGCACCCTTTCGGATTTGAGGGGTGGTTACCAAGCCTTAAGGCTTGTCTATGCACAAGGGATGAATAACCACCCTCAAGGCCGAAAGTATGTGTATTTTCGGCCAAGAGGAGGTTATCTTCTCCCTTGTAACTTCCTACATCATCTATAAATAGATGATAATCTGCCACAATTCAACAGACTTCAATCCGAAACTTCTCCTCCCCTTCTCTCTTGTTTTTGGCCGAATTATTCAAGCAAATTCCTTAGAGCATTTCGGGTGAAACACTTGTGTTTCTTCAACACAAACTACTCCTTTGAATCACATGCAATCCGCCCTCATCAAACAACTTGAAGACTTGAAGATTCAAGAGGAATCTGCCACCAACTTAGAAGACTTGGAGCATACGTTTGGAGCAAAGAACAAATTCCTTTTGTTGTTTTTCCAAGGTGTAAGGTACGTCTCTTTCTTCCTTCTTCCTCCTCCTTCTCCTCTTTCTTCTTTGTGGAACCCGAGAGGCATGATTATTATGAAACTCATCATGCTGTCAGAATATCTGAATTTACAAATGGTATCAGAGCCTGTGTTGGTTTGAACTCATATGCATGTTCTATGCAAATATGCATTTCGAGTTGAAAATGTATTACATGTATTTTTCAGCCTTATCATGCAATTGTGATAATTGTTCATGAAAGTGTGAACCGTATGCATGCTTGTATGTTATGAAGATAATTAAAATCATGAAAATTACATGTATGTGTAAATTCGGTCAAGATAAAAGTATCTTGTATGAGAACCTTGTATGACGCCTCACGGCATGAGGGGTTCGCCAGTGTCCAGGCTTCACCTGACAGGCGTTCGCGGGGATTGGGTTCGCCAGTCCGTGTTCCGCTGCGGATGGGTTAGCGAGTCCGGGCGTTCGCAAGGATTGGGTTCGCCAGTCCAGGTGTTCGCAGTGATTGGGTTCGCTAGTCCGGGCGTTCGCAAGGATTGGGTTCGCCAGTCCATGTTCTGGGAGGGGCAAGGTTCGCGCTCGCAGAGGCACGCGTTCCGCGAAAGGCAGGAGTGGTCTTCGCCCCTGGACCCCGACTCGCTGATCGGGCAGCGAGACCCCCAGTTAGGTTATTCGAAGGGGTTATAATTGAGCATGTGTATCATTGTATGCTTCTGTATTTGTTCATAAGTATGATTGAATCAAAGCATGTCTGTTGCTTCTTGTGATTACTTTGGACCATGTATATGAAAGTTAGAACATGATATAATTGTGTTTATGGCATGAAATGCACAAGATAAGTTCTTGGTGTAATTCTTCAGTTGAGTTAATGGCTTTACTCGGAGATAGCCTTAATTAGATGGTAATTCTGTCTAGGAAGGAACTTAAGCAGTACCATTGTGTCCCTCCTTCCTGGGAATTATCACTATGGTGACTTGAGGGATGAGAGACTTAATTCAAGGAGGAATAAACCAAGATATATTCTTTGTGTATTTTCTACATGTTCTTACTAGTATGCATAAGTTGCATGTATGTGACATTGTCCCTTGACTTAGACTAAGAACCTCAACCCTAAGATGGTCTTAGTACTGATGATTTTTTCACCACTATGATAGACTTGAGGGAAATGAGACTTGGTTTAAGGAGGATATGATATTTCTATAAGCTAAGGTTTCTAGGGACCCTGTCAAAATGGTATAATTCTGTCTAAGGAGGTGATTTTTAAGCGCGACCAATGTGACATCTCCACCTTTCCTGAGAATTGTATCAAGGAGACTTATGGGTGATGAGACTAAGGTTTGAGAGAAATATCATATGTAATGTTACATAAGATATTCATGTATGTGTACATGAAACCATAAAGTAAGATATTTGAACCTTCTTGGAGGCTCAATTAGAACATGTATGTGAAACTATGGAAACATGTTTGTGTGTTTCTAATTGGATGCTATATGCATTCCTTTTGCCATATATGAACATGTTTGAAGTAGTTGCATGTATTTGTTGCTTTGTTGAGTCTTGTTGTTATTGATTGAACATTGATACATGTGATTTGCATCATGTAGATGACATGTAAGAATATTTTAGCTGAACTGAATAAGGACCTCAAATTGGATGGTAACAACTATCCAATTTCGCAGCAAAAGGTCAAGTTCATTCTTACTGAGCAGGACACACTTGAGGTTTTATCTGATGGAGGTCAGGTTGCTCAACCGGAAGAAGGGCAAGACCAGACAGCCTATGTGGCTTATCTGAAAAAGAATCGTTTTTACCGAGTGACCCTTCTTTCTGTTGGAATTCTTAGCGCACCAAGTACTTTTGAGTTGATGTTTGAGCTCATCTCAAATGGAGAAGTGAGTTTCAGCTCAAAGTGAGCTGAAATGAGTTCTATGGAATTCAACTATGTGAATTGTGGCTATATGGAACATTTGTGATGTTTCATGAGTAGTAACTACTTACTAGCATCCTTTTATACAAAATAAGGGTATTTTGGTAAAAGGACATGACTTTGGCAATCGAGGTGCATGGTGTATGCACCCTAGTGCATGTGTGCACATCTCTTGGAAGTTACCAAGAGATTTTCGGCCATGAGAGCCTGAAATTAGCGAAGAGGCACCTCAAGGGAAGACACCCCTTCGCCTAAAAGAGGAGTTACTTAGCATTTGAACAAAGGAGTGTACAATGAGGGAGTAACTACTCATTAGGTCGAAAGTATGTGTATTTTCGGCCGTAAGGAGTTGTGACTCTTCCTAGTAACTCGCTACATCATATATAAATAGAAGATTTGGCCACAACACAAAAAAACATTCAAGAATCCGAAACTTTTCCTTTCCTTCTCTCTTGCCGAAATATTCAAGCATTCCTAGAGCATTTCGGGTGGAAACCTTTTTGTGTCTATTCAACACAAAACAACCTCATTCCATCACATGCAATCTGCCCTCATCAAGCAATTTGAAGGCTTGAAGATTCAATCAGAAGACTTGGAGCATACGTTTGGAGCAAGGATAAAAAATCCTTACGCTGTTTTTCAAGGGTGCAAGGTACGCCTTCTATCTCTACTTCGTCCTCCTCCTTTTCCTCTTTCTTCTTTGTGAAAGTGGAGAGGCATGATTATGGAAAACACATCATGCTATGAATCTCTAAATCCACACTTTCGACCATGGTGGATGAGATCATGGTTGAGTTCTCAACCCTTGATAGTGCCAAAGAAATTTGGGACACTGTCAAGACCAAATATGGTGATGTTTTTATAGATAAACAGAGATCAATGATTCCGAGGTTTGAGAACTATCATAAATGAGTTGATCACACCATGTGTTCTCACCTTTGAGAGATGTCTCGGATGATCCACCAATTGAAGCAAGCCGGGCACGACCTCACAGATGAACAACAGGTCCAAGCTATAATCAGATCTTTTCCAGATGAGGATTGGCAGTTGATGAAGGTCAACTTGTACCACAATCCTCAGATCAAAACGTTTGATGACATAGCCCGCCATCTTTTACTTGAGGCTGAAGTAATGGCCCTCAAAAACCATTCCAAAGCATATATTGCTTCTACTTCCTCCAACAAAAGTGGAGGAAACAAAGGTAAAGGGAAATGGTTTGATAAAGGTGGAAAGAACAAGGGCGGAAATGACAAAGGTAAAGGAGGTGGAAACGGTCCCAATTTGAAGAAGTTCAAAAACAAAAGGGGCGTTTCTAAGCTCAAATGCTTCAACTGTGGAAAGAAGGGGCACTTTGCAAAAGATTGCAAAAGTCCTTCTAAGGTACATATACCTACTACTTCTTCTGATGTATATGTTGCATCTTGTTCTTTGCTAACTGAAAGCAATTCTTTGTGGATTGTAGACTCAGGAGCAACGAACCACATAGTCCGAGACAAGTCTTGGTTTGTGGCTTACTGGAAACTTCCAAGAGGTACAAAGTGTGTCTCGGTGGGAAACAACTCTGTAATAGATGTAATAGGAATTGGGACATGTAAAGTCCCCGTATCTAATGGATCTTTATATCTTATTGATACATTATATGTACCAGATAGTTGTAGAAATTTGATTTCTATAAGTAGCTTATTAAATTATAAATATAGCTTATCGTTTTCGAATGATAGTGTTACTATCTTCAAAGATAATCAAGTTGTGTGTGAATGTTTAGTAAATAATGGCTTGTATGAACTTAGACCGAGTAGCCACACTAATGCTTCATCTAGTTGCCATGTGACCGAGGTCACAAGTGAAATGACTTGGCATGAAAGGCTTGGACATGTGGGTCAAGATAGGATGAATAAGTTAACCAAAATTGGTTTGCTTGGATCTTTGACCAAAGTTGTCTTGCTATGTTGCCAAGCATGCCTTGAAGGAAAGACAACAAGAAAGCCTTTTGGGCATGGAACTAGAAGAGAAGAAGCATTAGATTTAGTTCATTCTGACTTGTGTGGACCTATGAGAGTGACATCTAGAAATGGCTATAGATATTTCATTACATTTACTGATGATTATACTCGATTCACACATATTTTCTTACTCAAGAACAAAGCTGAGGCTTTATCATACTTTGAGAAGTATGTACATTTAGTTGAGAACCAATTGGATAAGAAAATAAAATCCTTGAGAACGGATAGAGGTGGAGAGTATAACTCAAATGTCTTCAATGCTTTTTGTGACATGAAAGGAATCCAGAGGGAGTTCACTCTTTCTTTGACACCCCAACAAAATGGAGTGTCTGAAAGGAAGAACAGAACTCTAATGGATATGGTAAGGTCCATGATGGCTAAGGCTAACTTGGAAATCATCTATTGGGGTGATGCACTGCTTTGTGCAATTCAAATCCTCAATAGAGTACCAACTAAGAACATCGACTCTTCTTCATATGAGTTATGGAAGAAGAGGTCGCCTAACCTAAACTACATGCACCCTTGGGGTTTCCTTGCTTATGTGCATGTCTCGGATCATCCTTAAAACAATGGTCTTAAGAAAGCTTCAAGACAATGGTATTTGAAGTTCCATCATACAATTACAAGCTATGGCTTTGTAATGATGCATGAAGATCATTGTGTATACTTGTACTCATCTGGATCCAATTATGCTATAATGACCTTGTATGTAGATGACATACTAATTGCAAGTAGTGGAGTTGAGTTAATGACAACCATGAAAGGATGGTTATCTTCCACTTTCGACATGAAAGACATGGGAGAAGCTTCCTTTATTTTAGGTTTCAAGATACACCGAATATAAAGGAATGCTTGTTAGGCTTCTCACAGGAACCTTATATTGATAAGATCCTGGAAAGGTTTAATTTAACCAACTCCAAACCCATGAATATGCCACTTGCAGATGGATGCAAGATTGGAGGGACATGTGTCCCACAACTCCAGCAGAAAAGGAAGAGATGACAAATATACCATACCTGAGTGCTATAGGTTCCTTAATGTATGCCATGTTATGTTCAAGGCCTGACATTAGCTAAGCAGTTAGCTTATTAGCTTGATATTCTTCAAACCCTGGAATGAAGCATTAAAAGAGTGTCAAGAGGGTTCTACGGTATCTTAAAGGTACTAAAGATTATTGGCTATGCTATCAAGGCAAGAAGCTTGATTTGCATGGTTACTCTGATGCTGATTAGGGTGGAGATCGTGACTCCAGCAAATCTACATATGGTTATGTATTTCTGTTTAATGGTGGGGCTACTACATGGTGTAGTAAGAAACAAACTTGTACAACATTGTCAACCATAGAGGCTGAGTTTATCTCATGTGCCTCAGCTGTACAAGAAGCCCTTTGGCTTGGCTTCTTTCTTAAGAACTTGGAATCGGATCATGGTGGAAAGACCTATTACTATTTACAGTGATAATATGGCGGCCTTGGCTTACACCAAAGATCGCAAGTACCATGGAAAGACCAAACGCATAAGCATGAAATACAATTTCGTAAGGGATGCAATTGAAATGGGTGAAGTCAAAATTGAGTACATATCTATAGACCTGATGGTGGCAGATCCTCTAACTAAGTCATTGCCACCACTTGTATTTGCTAGACATGTCAAAGCAATGGGTCTTCGTAGATTGTAATTAAGTTGCATGTACTTCACCACTTTGGTGTCACACATGTATTATATGATGAATGATTAATAAAATTGTTTGTTTTTCATCATCTAATTTGTTCAATCTTTATGCTTTCACAACATAAAATTAGAACATGTCAAACATAGACATTAGAAAGGGTTTTCTCACACGAACCTTTCGCCCTTAATCTTGTGTAGACTTAAGGATGAGACTAGCTACGGACTCAATGTATGTTGTTTCTTAAATGAAGCATGTTACTAAGTAAAATAATACTTGAGTGGGAGTCATGATCCAACACATGACACCTTAGCCTCTTGTCGCCTTGATTATGTAAATCAAGATGAGATGACTAAGTTTCATCGAGTTTGTATACTCACCATACATCCTAGTCTATGATTGGTGTAAGCATTGGCTTACTTGATAATATTTCATGGATTGTGACATGTCCTCCTTTTAGTTGATAAAGGAAGTACACTTTTGGTGTTTTAAGAGGGAGGCAAAAAAATGACACACCTCCCAACCTTTAAGTGGACATCATTCCGAGTGGGAGTGGAGTAAGTAAAACATCAAATAATGTTCATTTGGAACTTCAGTGTTCTATAACCATGAAATGCGACCAAAGAAGAATTTAAGTAAGTTGTCTTTGTTCTTACTTAGTGTGAGGTTCTTTGGTTCAAACTCTTAGTGACTTTGACTTTCTATTAGGAAATTGTATCAATAAAACTACTTTGATTGGTTGTTGAAGGTCTTAGAAGAAACAGACTGGAATATCCTCCATTTGGGTAGTCGAGTTGGTACAATGATATTACTGGTCACCCCGAGCGGGTTGCGACCGGGTGACCCGGGCTCCGGTTTTGGCCTGCGGGTCACGTTTTTCGGCGTTCAGGCGGCTCCCGAGACCTATCCGAGTATCATTTTGGCGAACCCCTCCGTATTTGAGGTCGTGTGGGTCCCCCGGACGTTTCCGCCGAAAATATTTTTCTGGCGCCGGGGGGGGGTCGTCTCGGGGCGTACAGCGGGCGCGGTAGCACACTCGAGATCTCAGTTTGTGAAGCCGTTTGCAGTTTTTTAGTCGTGGTGAAGTCCCGGAGGTGGTTGTGGAGTTTAATGTTTGGGACGGGACGTTCGGTTGCGTGGGACTCCCGGGGATCGGGACGGGAATCCCGGGGCTCGGGATGGAAATTTTCTGACGGCTTTGGGGTAAGTTGTGTTTGAATTTAAGATGGAATTTATGGGAATTTTTATAGAATTTTGGAGTGACGGAATTTGGTTAAGTTTGACGCTCGCACGTCGGGTTCTGGTTCGGGTTCAGCGAGCTCGGTAGGACACTCCGGAAAGGTAAATGAGTTTCTGAAAAATGTTCTGTGCATGTTATAATATTCTGAAGGTTGTGTCCGAGTTTCATTAATTTTGGAATTCGGTAATTATTTTTGGGCAAAAAGAATTGGAACTTTCGGAAAAATTGGGAGTTAATTTGCAATTGGGTGCAAAATTAACAATAGTGAGTATGGGCTGTTGCAGCTGATAATTTCGGCAGGATTTTGGGAGAGGAAGGGACACATGTCCTATTTTAATTAAGGATGGGAGGCATGGGTTATAAAGTAGGAAAATATATAAGTGGCTATTATTTTCATAAAAGGAGACTTACCTTATTTCTTTCTTTTCTTCTTCTTCTTCCTTCTTTTCTTTGCTGCTGCCGACGCCTCCATTAGAGAGCTCCTCCAAGCTTGATTTCCTTCTTCTTTGTGGAAATCAAAGAGAAATTGGTTGCTAGTGGTGATTACGAGGTTACGAGGTGAGAAAAGAGGGGTTTGGAGTTTCGGTCGTGGTTTGGAAATCATCCAGAATCGGTCAAACACTCTGGATTTGTAAGGTAAGGGTTTGGTTCTGCTATTTTTGGTAAGATAGGTGTATGTTTAGTTTCACTTTCTGTTCTGCAAGTATTTCGGTATTATATGCCTAGGGCATATTCTGTAGTCTGTAGGTGTATGTGTTGTTGCATTTCTGTTTTGCAGTGTTTGAAATCTGTGCTTTAAGGTACGTTACGTAATTTGTAGGAGTATGCCTTATGGCATACTCTGTCTGCTTAATCCTACGTTTGTAGGAGTATGCCTTATGGCATACTGCATGCATTAACATTACGACAGGTTGTGGGTTCGCTACCACTGGTGCACCATGCTTCGTAATAGCTTCGGCTTCGACTCCCCTTAGTGGGAGGTCATCGTTCGATCTGTTATAAGGTTTATGGTGATTTGGAATCGCACATCCTTCGGGATTCCGATTTGTTTCGTACATGTATGTTATTACGTATTCATTGCGTATATTGCTATCTTTCTGTTTTGCAGGGTTGCATATACTTATCTTACCCCAAATCCCTTACGGGGTCCTTTTAGGACTCACCCTTCTTTGGGTTATGTTTTTGGATTTCAGGTAGGTCTGGTAAGCAGCCAGCGGGGTAGATTTCCGCGAGGCTTCTGCCTTGGTTGTGTTGAGCAGCAGTACCTTACGGGCTGGGATTTTGTCTACTTGGTCTGAATCCCGCGAGGTATTTTGATGTTTAGGTCTAGGGTCGGCTCTGTAGCCGCATGTGCATGCTTTGTTTTTATTGTTGTGATGATTGTATATATTACATTACATTTGCATGTTACAGCGCTTGGCGCTTGCTAGATACCCTAGGTTCGGTGAATTCTGTATGTATCTATATGTTTGGTGCGTAAGCACTCGTCCACGGAGGGCGGGGCTTACTCTGTTGATGCATGAATTGCATGTTTTGATTTTATTTTAGTTATATGTATGGAAATTTTGTTAGGTTGCTTCTTCTATCGCTTCTCTTTTCGGGTCCGCTACGCGTGGCGGGTCTCGATGGACCTGCCACTCCTTTCCATTCCGGCTTCCGCTTCCGGCGTCCCGGCGCCCCCGCCTCCGCAACCGGGCTCGGGCGGCGTGCGGTGACAAGTTGGTATCAGAGCAGGTAAGTGACCATATTGGTCGTCAGTGGTGACTTGTAGTGACGACTATTGTTGTACATTTTATTTTAGAATGGTTTGGTACGGAGATTGGCCACCTCCTTACTTGAACCACTTCAAAATAAAATTGTGGAACAAAGTTGATCCTTCAAGTTATCCCGATAGTTGCGATTTCGGCACTCGGGATTTCGGAATTCGTAAGATTATTACGAGTAAGGGGATTGTGGAAAAGTTTCGTACGTAAAATTGTGTGTTAGGAAAAGATTTGGTGAAATAAGCATGAACTTACGTGATTACGTGAAATGCATGATTTTATCATTCGAGAAGTAACCGTGTCAAATCTTGCATTGCACTCTGAGCCTTAGAAAGCTGCTAGTTTCGTAGAGATTAGGAGTGACCGAGTTGCGGATTCTGTTTGGTCCGGAATGTCTCGGGTTGGATTCACACGCGTAGGCAGTGTGTTTTGTGACCGGAGGGAGGGGATTGTAATCCCATGCCTCCGAGAGATAGGGTTTGAACTGTTGGTTATGGGTTGAGTTGGTACATGGTTTGGAAATCTGGTTTGGGATAAGTTGTTTTTCTGGTTGGACTTGGTTTGAGGAATTGTGTACTACACGCGAATAGCGTGATTTGGTACCGGAGGGGCGGGATCGGGATCCCACACCTCCGTGGAATAGGATACGGGTTCAGCGTAACCCGTGGTCTCGAACAACCACACTCACCGCCCGAGGTTTAGCGGTCGTAGGGACCCCTCTCGATTTGGTATTACCGCCACCCTAGCTGGTTCGGGCGGCGATGGCGGGGAAGATCTGTTTATGCCACGGTAAGGGCATTTTGATTAGGTGGTGATAGCGAGATTTAAGCCACTGCTCGCCACAACTTTGGGTTTGGTAAATGAGTGACTCTGAGGAGGATGGTCACTACGACATCTGGACTTCTCGTCGGTCCTATTAACGACGGGGAGATCTGAGGCACCAGTCTGACGAGGTCAGACTTCTGGAGAGGTTTTAGAGTTTGAACCCCCCCTAGGTTCAATGACCGAGAAGGGTCTGGGGTAGTAGAGACTTGGTTTGCAGGAATTGACAAACTCCTGGAGGGAGGCTACTCCGGTCAGATTGCTTCCAGATTCTGAACCGGAGTTCGGATTGACCCGATATCTGATTTCTAGTCTCTGGCGTGTCTAGGACATTTCGCGGAAAATATTTTTCGGGGCCGGGGGGTTGCCGTCGGACGATTTTCGGGGATTCTGGGCGGAGAAACGGCTCCCGGGAGTGACCCGGGACTCAGATTTGCAGTTTTGAGGAAGATCTGGAGTCGGGGATATAATTTACATTTTTCTGTGAAGAAAAATGTTCTGGGTCGGAAATTACGGTTTCGGGCAGTTTAGTAGAGGTAGAGAGGGAGCACCACCGGCATGATCTTATCCGATTTGTAGTAGGTATCGTTCAGGTTGAATTTGTTATCGGCAGGAGGGCCGATGTTTACGTTGCGGGTCTGACACTCACTGGGTACGGGATTGCCCTCTGACTGTAAGGCTGGGTACTTTATTTCTGAATGAGGTGTCGGTGCATGCATTATTGGATACAGGAACATCTGTTTCCATTGTAACACAGAAATGTGTTACATCTCTGTATCTGTCTGTCAGTACCTTGCCTCAAACGTATTTAGTAAAAACTGCTGGGAGTCAGTTTCCGTTTTCTAAGGAGATGGTTCGGAGTTGTGCGATATCTGTAGGCGGACATCTGATAGTATTGGATTTGTTGGTATTAGACACGCCGAACTATGATGTTATTCTTGGGATGGACTGGCTATCCAAGAACTCTGTGCACATTGATTGTGCAACCCGAACCATTATGGTTTTACGGAGAGGTACTACCTCTCACGACTCCGGCGGTTTGACTATCGCATGACGATGAGCTCTGATTACGGATCAGCCGTCGATAGTTGGTGTAGGGGAATGCTATGATCTGAATGAGGCTGATACTAGGTTGAAGTTGGATGGTTTACCATGGGTTCGAGATTTTCCGCAGGTATTTCCGGAGGAGTTGCGGATTACCACCGGGCGGGAAATTGTGCTTGAGATTTTCTGCAGTCGGGTCTTGCTCCGACATCTATTCCTCCTTATCGGATGTCCATTTCGAGATGCGGGAGTAGAAGAAGCAACTAGAGGAATTACTGACAAAAGAGTTTCATCGACCGAGCACTTCAGGCGTGGGGTGCTGCAGTTACATTTGTTAAGAAGAATGATGGGACACTCGGCGTTGTATTGATTACGACGGTTGAATGCACTTATTGTGAAGAACAAGTATCCGTTGCTAAGGATTGACGATCTTTTGATCAACTACGGGGTTCAAGAGTTTCCTCTAAGATTAATTTCCGATCTGGGTATTTTCAGCTTAGGGTGAAGGATGAGAACATACCTAAGACTGCTACGCACCGGTATGGACACTTTGAGTTTACGGTCATGCCATTTGGGCTGACCAATGCTCGGCGGCGTTCATGGATCGATGCATGGGTGTTCCACCATACTTGGATTCATTTGTAGTGGTCTTTATTGATGATATTCGATATATTATCGGGATGCGGACTCGCATCGGGAGCATCGAGGTAGTTCTGCGAGACACTTTGGGAACATCAGCTTTACGCTAAGTTCTTAAAGTGTGAGTTAAGATTCGGGAAGTCACTTTTAAGGACACATTATATCCGAGCATGGTTGGTGTGGATCCAGGAGAAGGTGAGGGCGATTCGGGATTGGAAACAACCTACCACTGTACGGAAGATTAGGAGCTTCCTGGGGTTAGTAGGATATTATCTGAGGTTTGTACTAGGATTTTCTATTCTGGCATCTCCACTTATGCAGTTGACTAAGAAGGGACAACTATATATCTGGTCTGATAAGTGTGAGCAGAATTTTCAGGAGTTGAAGCAGCGGTTGACTAACGCTCCAGTCGACTCTTTCGAGATCCGAGCTTACCGTATGTGATTTATACGGATGCTTCCACATCCGGTTTCGGGTGGGTTGGCGCGAGGCGTTTTGTGGTAGCTTATGGGTCGAGGCGATTGCGACCGCATGAGCTGAACCGGTGACACATGATCTGGAGTTGGCTATAATAGTTTATGCGCTGAAACATTGGAATCAATATCTGTTTGGTAATAAATTACTGATTCTTACCAACCATAAAAGTCTGAAATATCTGTTTACGAAGGAGCTTAGCATGAGGCGGCGCAGATATCTCGAATACATTAAGGACTATGGTTGTTGTATCGAGTACATCTCGGCATGGGCAACACGGTTGCCGATGCTCTGGCGAAGTATCTTGGCTTAATTAAGAAAGGAAATGTTGGTGACCGATCGCGAGTGATCGCGTGCCTTTGGCACAGTGGCGGCTACGGGAGCGTGCTCGGGTTATTACACTTATTATACATTCTGAGTGGCTTGATAGGATGAGAGAAGCGCAAGGTAGAGATCTGGTATTGAAGAATTTATCTGGGGAAGATAATATTTTATTTGTTACAGACGTTTCAGTATATGAAGGGATTTCTTTACTTCCGAGATTGCCTTTATGTACCGGAGGATCGGGAGTTACGGAATGAGATTTTAGAGGGCACACTCGGCGGTGTGAGCATCGAGAACCGGCGAGGACACTGCAGACTTTGCCCATTCCGATGCTGGAAGTGGGGTAATGTTATGATGGACTTTCTTGCCGCCACGACACGGTTTCATCATGATGCTATCCGGGTTTTGTGGATCGGTGACAAAGTGCGTACACTTTACGCTTATTGGTCGTAGACCCTGCGGAAAAACTTGCCCGGCTTTACATCGGGGAGATTATGCGTTTACATGGAGCACCGGACTCCATTGAATCGACCGTGATCCGCGTTTCTGACACGGTTACGGATTGCTTTTCATGAAGCATTGGACACGCGACTCCATCCGAATACTGACTTATCACCCATGACGGACGGGCGATCGGAGCGGGTGATTACGATATTGGAGGATATGTTGCAAATCTGTACTTTGAATTTTGGAGGAGTTTGCGACTAGCGATTACTTTGATAGGGTTCTCATACAACAATTGCTTTCGGACTACGTTTGACATGGCACCCTATGAGGTGTTGTACGAGAGGTGTAAGACACCATCTTGTTGGACAGATGCGTCGATGGGATTAAGTGGGACCCGAGCTTTTGAGAGTCTACGGCAAAGATCAGTTATTACGGGCGCGGATTAAAACCGCGAACGACTGCATCACTGCTTATATGAACCGCCGCGGTCGGGCTCTGGACTCTGAATTTGGTGGCGGATTATTTGGAGGTAGCACCGATCAGAGAGACAGTAAGATTTGTTAGGTGGGGCAAGTTACCCCGAATTTATCGGTTCTCGTGGGTTTCTAGAGTAAGTTGTTAGGTTGATCTTTTCCCCCCCCCAACTATTTCTGTTTTACGTGATGTCTTCCAGGATAGCCTGTTGTGGATCGGTTAGATTTAGGTTCGATGCTTGTCTGGGGTTGTCTCGGTAGAAATACCGGCAAGCTGACTCGGGTGCATAAGATGCACCGGAGGGTGGGACGCCGTGAGGCTCTGTATGGTAGTCTAAACTACCACTCCCGCCGCACCGATACGGTGGTCCGATTGTTCAGGTTAGAGGAATGTTCATATTTTCTAGTTGGTAGCGACACTGTCTGGTTGGTTCAGGCTCCTCTTGGAGGACCACGAGTTCTAAGGGGGGGAGAATGTTACGGTCACCCCGAGCGGGTTGCGACCGGGTGACCCGGGGCTCCGGTTTTAGCCTGCGGGTCACGTTTTTCGTCGTTCAGGCGGCTCCCGAGACCTATCCGAGTATCATTTTGGCGAACCCCTCCGTATTTGAGGTCGTGTGGGTCCCCCAGACGTTTCCGCCGAAAATATTTTTCCGCGCCGGGGTTTGGGGTCGTCTCGGGACGTCTGGCGGGCTCGGTAGCGCTCTCGAGATCTCAGTTTGAGAAGCCGTTTGTAATTTTGGAGTTGTGGAAACGTCCCGGAGGTGGTTGTGGAGTTTAATATTTGGGGCGGGACGTTCGGTTCCGGGCGACTCCCGGGGCTCGGGACGGGAATTCGGGGCTCGGGATGGAAATTTTCTGACGGCTTTGGGGTAAGTTGTGTTTGAATTTAAGATGGAATTTATGGGAATTTTTATAGAATTTTGGAGTGACGGAATTTCGGTTCAGGTTGACACGCTCGCACGTCGGGTTTTGGTTCGGGTTCAGCGAGCTCGGTAGGACACTCCGGACTGGTAAATGAATTTCTGAAAAGTGTTCTGTGCATGTTATAATATTCTGAAGGTTGTGTCCGAGTTTCATTAATTTTGGAATTCGGTAATTATTTTGGGCAAAAAGAATTGGAACTTTCGGAAAAATTGGGAGTTAATTTGCAATTGGGTGCAAAATTAATAATAGTGAGTATGGGCTGTTGCAGCTGATAATTTCGGCAGGATTTTGGGAGAGGGAAGGGACACATGTCCTATTTTAATTTAGGATGGGAGGCATGGGTTATAAAGTAGGAAAATATATAAGTGGCTATTATTTTCATAAAAGGAGACTTACCTCATTTCTTTCTTTTCTTCTTCTTCTTCCTTCTTTTCTTTGCTGCTGCCGACGCCTCCATTAGAGAGCTCCTCCAAGCTTGACTTCCTTCTTCTTTGTGGAAATCAAAGAGAAATTGGTTGCTAGTTGTGATTACGAGGTTACGAGGTGAGAAAAAGAGGGATTTCGGAGTTACCGGTCGAGGTTTGGAAATCATCCAGAATAGGTCAAATACGCTGGATGTGTAAGGTAAGGGTTTGCTTCTGCTATTTATGGTCAGATAGGTGGATGTTTAGTATCACTTTCGGTTCTGCAAGTATTTCGGTATTATATGACTAGGGCATATTATGTAGTCTGTAGGTGTATGTGTTGTTGCATTTACATTTTGCAGTGTTTGAAATCTGTGCTTTAAGGTACGTTCTGTAATTTGTAGGAGTATGCCTTATGGCATACTCTGTCTGTTAATCCTACGTTTGTAGGAGTATGCCTTATGGCATACTCTGTCTGTTAACACTACGACAGTTGTGGGTTCTCTACCCCAGCTGGTGCACCCTGCTTCTGTAATAGCTTCGGCTTCGACTCCCAGTAGTGGGAGGCTGTCGTTCGATCTGTTATAAGGTTTATGGCGATTTGGAATCGCACATCCTTCGGGATTCCGATTTGTTTCGGTACATGTATGTTATTCTGTATTACATTGCGTATATTGCTATCTTTACATTTTGCGGGGTTGCATATACTTATCTTACCCCAAATCCCTTACGGGGTCCTTTTAGGACTCACCCTTCTTTGGGTTGTTTTTGGATTTCGGTAGGTGCAGTAGCAGCCAGCGGGGTAGATTTCATGAGGCTTCGCCTTGGTTGTGTTGAGCAGCGGTACCTTACGGGCTGGGATTTTGTCTACTTGGTCCGAATCCCGCGAGGTATTTTGATGTTTAGGTCTAGGGTCGGCTCTGTATTGCATGTGCATGCTTTCTGTTTTATTGTTGTGATGATTGTATATATTACATTACATTGCATGTTACGCGCTTGGCGCTTGCTAGATACCCTAGGTTCGGTGAATTCTGTATGTATCTATATGTTTGGTGCGTAAGCACTCGTCCACGGAGGCGAGGCTTACTCATTCTTCGATGCATGAATTGCATGTTTTGATTTTATTTTAGTTATATGTATGGAAATTTTGTTAGGTTGCTTCTTCTATCGCTTCTCTTTTCGGGTCCGCTACGCGTGGCGGGTCTCGATGGACCTGCCACTCCTTTCCATTCCGGCTTCCGCTTCCGGCGTCCCGGCGCCCCCGCCTCCGCAACCGGGCTCGGGCGGCGTGCGGTGACAAATGACCTAAGTAGTTTTAAGTTAATAGGAAAGACACCGTTTTGATGATACACATGCTCTAATTTAATCTTGGGCCCACATACTATGTGTAGTATGATTTAGATTGAATTATGAGCACTTGTGAATGAGATCTCAACTTCTTAATACAATCATGGATTTCAAATGGTTGAAATTCAAGAAAAAGACTAATTGTGATTAAGTGAAGTGTATTATTGTGTCCGGGGTCTGTAAAGGCACCACTTGATGAGTTCAAGTGAGCTTGAAGAAGTTCAAGCATGTTTGATGAGTTCAAACAATACACCGTTGCTTGATTGGTTCAAGCCAGTGACGGAACCAGGAATTCGAAGTTGGGGGGCTGGTGGGTAGATTAAATTAGGGGTTAGAATTTGCAACCATAAAACGTCGGCCTTAACCCATTTTATAATGACCGCAGACCAACCTCCATATATAGTAATAGTTAAAGTAATGGAGGTTAGCGACGCTATTTTCCAATGAAGCCGCCATTAATCATTAACTCCTAACTCGATTGAGAACATAAAAGCGCATGTTACGGTCACCCAACATATCAAATTTAAATGACTTAGCGGGTTGCGGCCCATTTAGGGTGACCGAGGCTCGGTTTTAACTGCGGGTCACGTTTTCGGCGTTCGAGACGGCTCCCGAGCCCTATCCGAGTATCATTTTGGCGAACCCCTCCGTATTTGAGGTCGTGTGGGTCCCCCGGACGTTTCCGCCGAAAATATTTTTCTGGCGCCGGGGGGTTGTCGGGTCGCCTCGGGACGTACAGCGGGCTCGGTAGCACTCTCGAGATCTCAGTTTGGGAAGCCGTTTGTAGTTTTGGAGTCGTGGTGACGTCACTGAGGTGTTTGTGGAGTTTAATATTTGGTTCGGGACGTTCGGTTCGGGCGACTCCCGGGGCTCGGGACGGGAATCCCGGGGCTCGGGATGGAAATTTTCTGACGGCTTTGGGGTAAGTTGTGTTTGAATTTAAGATGGAATTTATGGGAATTTTTATAGAATTTTGGAGTGACGGAATTTCGGTTCGGGTTGACACGCTCGCACGTCGGGTTTTGGTTCGGGTTCAGCGAGCTCGGTAGGACACTCCGGAATGGTAAATGAACTTTTGAAAAATGTTCTGTGAATGTTATAATATTCTGAAGATTGTGTCCGAGTTTCATTAATTTTGGAATTCGGTAATTATTTTTGGGCAAAAAGAATTGGAACTTTCGGAAAAATTGGGAGTTAATTTGCAAATGGGTGCAAAATTAATAATAAAGCGTATGGGCTGCAGCAGCTGATTAATTCAGCAGATTTTGGGAAGGAGGAAGGGACACTTGGCCTTTTTTAATTAAAAGAAGAGGAGTATGGGCTAAAAGGTGATGAAAATATATAAGGCAAATAAATCAATTAAAATGCATAAGAAATTCCATTTCTTTTCTTCTCTCCTTCCTCCCTTCTCTGCCGCCATGGTTGAGCTTCTCCCAAGCTCCATGTTCTTCATTTTTCTTGGTTGATTCTTCAAGGATTTGGGTTCAAGAAATTGGTAAGCTTCCTTCCTTCTTCTCTTTTCAAGTTGATAACATGTTTTGGTGGAGAAAAGAGAGCTAAATTTGGAATTCATGGTTGTTCTTCACTACATGATTGAGTGATCCTCTCCCTCCCATCTTTTAGTATGTTGTTCTTGGGCTTGAGAGGAGTAAGAATCTATGGTTAGATTTTGGAAAAACTCCATGGAAGATGGAAACCTAGGGTGCCGAAATTTTAATGGAAAATTCTAAAATTGTGTGTGTTTGTGTTCTTGAATCATGCTCTTAGTATGTTGTTCCTTGCATGATTCTAAGACTATCTATGGTTTCAATTTGAAGGAAAATATGTTGGGTAGAAAACCCCTCTTTGGGCCGAATTGTAATGTGAAGAGGTTTTGTTGATTTTGAAGCAATTGGTTAGTAATCTTGGTTAATAATTGTAATTGGTGATTAAAGAGAGCTAATGGAACTTTGTTTGGATTGAAATGGAAGTTGGGTGAGAAATCCCTAACTTGGCCGAATTGTTAGAAAGGGGTTTGTGGGTTTTGATGCAATTGGTTAGTAAGTTGGGTTAAGAAATGAAATTGATGATTAGTGTGATTAATTAGAAGCTTGAATGGTTTGATTTGGAGGTGTGGTGAAAAATTGGTTAAGGGCCGAAATGTTCAAGTGATTCTTTTTCTATGTTGGTGATGTGTGTTGATTGAATTTGATGCTAAATTGGTAATGTGAGTGGAAGTAGGTGCGTTATGGTTTTTGAAATACCATTTTCGGGTTATAAATGAGAAAGTTGGTTTGATAAGAGTTTACCGGGAAAAGTGTATGCGGAATGCGGGTTTAAGGGTTGGAATATGTTTGTGGGAGTTGGAATAACAAGGTTCTAGCTCGGTTCGTAAAACCGAGCTTTCTGTGGAATTTTCCGGGAAGTGCGGGTTTGCGCGGAAATTGTTTTATGGGGTTTGTTTGGATGTGTTCTGATCCAACTATGGTTGTCTGACTTGATTACTGCGTTGGTGGAGTAGCGCGGACCCGTAGGAGCCAAGTTGTGCATTTCGGTCGGGAGTTGGGATTTTCCGAGTGTTGGGCTGCGGGCGGCGTTTACGAGGTAAGGGCTTAATTTGGTAAAATGTACGTTTGTTCTGTTTCAAGGCCGGATGACCTTAGAGGCCCGGGTTCCTATTACATTACGTATATGGTTATCGAGGTAATGTTACTTGTTTATGTTTATGTATTCTTACTATTATTATATGTTACATTACGTGACGAGACCCGAATGGTCGAAGAGGCCACGGGTGCTCCTTGATTACATTACGCGTATCCGCACCGGGAGTGCCGATACTTCTGATCGTGTCCGCCTTTGGAGGGTGCCGACATTACGTGTATATCCGCACTTGGGGTGCCGATATATACGTGACCGTCTGACGGCGGTTTGGGGCTCGCGACCCCGGCCCGGTACCGTGCTATACATTACATTACGATCTGTATATTCGACCTCTGTTGAGGGCTGCGTTCTGAGTCGTTACGGCGGTTGGACCGCATATGTTGGATTCTGATTTACGTTATGCTTTATGTTCATATGTACATGCATATCTTTGTGATATTCTGTTTTGCGAGTTGATTGTTGCCACAGGGCAAACCGCACTTTACCTTAAGCCCTTCTGGGTCCTTTCGAGGACTCACCCTTTTATTTGTTTACCATCTTTCAGGCAGTCTGACAAGCAACCAGCGGAATAGAGATCCGCGGTGCTTCCGGACATTTTGGGTTACATGCGGCGGCGGTACCACGTGCGGGAATTCTTGAGCGAGAGGCTTCTGATTCCGCACTTAGGTATATATATATATAGGATTTTGTTTAATGGCTCTGTAGCTGTAGCTGCATGCATGTAGATCAGATCATGAATTTGTATATGCCATATGATCGGAAATATATTCTGCCTTTGATGCCTTCTGAGTCGAGGGCGGAGCCCCGACTTGCCTATATTGGATTTGTTATGATATGAATTCGGTGTTTACGTGGTTGTTGCGATGAGCAATGTTTGGTATACCATGAAGCGCTTGGTTGGTATTTTGTCGAGTTATCATGTATACTTGCCATGTATGGGTTACGTAGGTTGCTAGTCGATACTCGTTTGTTACGTATTTGAGCTCGATGCTCATTGCCGCGTTTTCCGCCGTAATTCCTGTTTCCGGCGTCGCGGCCGGCTCCGCCTCCGCATGGCCGGGCGGGGTGGCTGTGACAAGTTGGTATCGGAGCGAGTTGGGTCGGATTGACCCAAAGGTAAAGTATGTTTGGTTTTGATATGAAATGTGGAAGGCAAGTATACAAGTCCGAGTTGGACTTTTGGAGTAAGATAAGTCTGTTCATGGTTAAGTACTGCGGAAGATGACTTGAAGGGCAAGCTCTTGGTTTACACCTCATTGCAGGTGGTTCGATGCGGAGCACGATCAACTCCTTATTTGAACCATTTCGGAATGCGTGTGGAGCGGTGGCGGTTCTTTGGAGCATTATGGAAGGTGTGGGTGTTATATGAAGTGATTAGTGATTATAAGCATGATCTGATTCTATGTTAAGGTTTATTATTTAGTTTCGGGATTCTGAAAAGAATCCTTGCATCATGCATTGCATTACACTACAGAGCCTTAGAAAACTGCTGCTAGCTTCTGTAGAGATTAGGAGTGACCGACTTTTGTCTGGATTCTGTTTGGTCTGAAATTTTTGAGATATGGTTAACACGCGTTGATAGCGTGATTTGGTACCGGAGGCGGGGTGGGATCCCACACCTCCGTGGAATAGGATACGGGTTCGGCGTAACCCGAGTGCTGAACAACCACACTCACCGCCCCGAGGCTTAGGCGTCGTAGGGACCCCTCTACGATTTGGTATTACCGCCAGCCTAGCTGGTTCGGGCGGCGATGGCGGGGAAAATCTGTTTATGCCACGGTAAGGGCATTTTGATCAGTGGTGATAGCGAGACTTTAGCCACCGCTCGCTCTGACTTTGGAATTGGTAAGTGAGTGACTCAGGAGCGTGGTCACTCGACACCTAGACTTCTCGTCGGTCCTATCAACGACGGGAGATCTGAGACACCACCGGTCAGCGAGGTTGGACTTTTGGAGAGGTTTGAGTTTGAATTCCCCGAGGTTCGGCGGCCGAGGAGGGCCGGAGGTATTAGAGACTTGGTTTGCGAGGAATTGACAAACTCACGGAGGAGGCTATTACAGGCCGGTTGGCGCGGGAATAGCGGCTACTCGGTCGGTGCTTCAGTTCGAACCGGAGTTCGGATTGACCCGATATCGATTTCTAGTGTCTGGCGATGTCGGACATTTCCGCGGAAAATATTTTTGGGGCCGGGGTTGCCGTCGGATGATTTTCGGGATTACAGGCGGAGAAAGCGGCTCCGGGAGTGACCGGGACTCAGTTTGCGGTTTTGAGGAAGATCTGGAGTCGGGGATATAATTTACATTTTTACGTGAAGAAAAATGTTACGGTCGAAATTACGGTTTCGGGCGGTTTTCGGGCTCGGGCGAGCCAAGTGTGACACTTGGCGAAATGTGATTAGTGGAAAGTATTGGACTTGGTCTCTTGTTATTTCTAGTGATTATGATTCACTATGATGTCAAAAAGGATGTCATGTGCAAAGCACATGACTTATTATTACAAGACTTAAGTTTTGGCAAGTCTTGCAAAAATGCAAACGTATTCTTCTTCCTTCTTCACTGCCGAATTCTTCCTCTCTCTAAAGCCACCATTGTTGTGTTTTACAAGCTTCCAAAGCTTGCTCTAGATTGCTTCTTGGTCCGAGAGTTCAACTGGGAAGTTGATCAGCAACTCGAGTACTACGTCTGTTTGAGGTATGGTTCGATTCTGTTGAGTATTTGGCAATATTGGAAAGTTGATGTTCTTGGCTTAGATCTGAGTTTTGATGGAATTGAACCGTTGGATCGTTGTGTGGTTCATATATGTTGATGTTGGGTAGGTAAGGATTAGGAAATAACGTTGGATCGTTGGAAACACAACACGGGTGAGAACTCACCTTTTGGTCGAATTTTTGGTGATTATGTTGGGAGTTTCTGTTGAATTTGATGTGTTACGTGGATTGATTTGTGATTATTGAAGTGAATCCTTGCATGTTACGAATCGGTTACTGAATTCGATGTTTCTGCGGAAAAGCGGAATTTTACCGAAATTCTGCGGATTTTCGATTTTGGGTCGGGGTGTAGTTTGGTAGTGTGGTTGGTAAAGTTGCTAATTCAGCTTGAATTGACAGATTCGAGGTCGAGAAGGTTGAAAAGAAAGGTTTCCGGGTTTGGTCGCGGGAAATTGTGTTTGAGATCCACTGCGGTCGGTCTTGCTCAGATATCTATTCCTCCTAATCGGATGCCAATTTCTGAGATGCGGGAGTAGAAGAAGAAACTGTAGGAATTACAGCAAAAGAGTTTCGTCCGACCGAGCACTTCAGCGTGGGGTGCTCTGGTATTGTTTGTTAAGAAGAATGATGGGACACTCTGACTTTGTATTGATTACAGACGGTTGAATGCTCTTATTGGGAAGAATAAGTATCCGTTACCGAGGATTAACGATCTTTTTGATCAACTTCGGGGTTTGAGAGTTTTCTCAAAGATTGATCTCTGATCTGGGTATTTTCAGCTTAGGGTGAAGGTAGAGGACATACCTAAGGCTGCTTTTCGCACCCGGTTTGGATACTTTGAGTTTACGGTCATGCCGTTCGGGCTGACCAATGTTCGTGGCATTCATGGATCGATGCATCGGGTGTTCCGACCGTACTTGGACTCATTTCGGTGGTTTTATTGATGATATTCGATATATTCTCGGGATGAGGATTCGCATCGGGAGCATCGAGGGTAGATCTGCGAGACACTTTGGGAATATCAGCTTTATGCTAAATTCTCAAAGTGTGAGTTCTGGATTCGGGAAGTCACCTTTCAGGGACACATTATATCCGAGCATGGTCATGCAGTGGATCCGAGAGAAGGTGAGGGCGGTTCGGGATTGGAAACAACTTACCACGGCACGGGAGATCAAGAGCTCCACAGGGTTAGCAGATTTTATCGGAGGTTTGTCTTGGGATTTTCTATTCTGGCATCTCCGCTTACGTAGTTGACCAGGAAGGGTCAACGATTTATCTGGTCTGATAGGTGTGAGCAGAATTTTCAGGAGTTGAAACGGCAGTTGACTAACGCTCCGATTCTGACTCTTCCAGATCCGAACTTACCGTATGTGATTTATTCGGATGCTTCCACATCCAGTTTGGGGTGTGTTGGTGCAGGTGTGTAATGTGGTAGCTTGTGGGTCGAGGCAGCTGCGACCGCATGAGCTGAACTTGTTGGCACATGATCTGGAGTTGGCTATAGTAATTTATGCGCTGAAACATTGGAACCAATATCTGTTTGGTAATAAATTTCAGATTCTTACCGACCATAAGAGTCTGAAATATCTGTTTACGAAAAAGGAATTAATTTGAGGCAGCATAGATGGCTCGAATACATTAAGGACTATGATTGTTGTGTCGAGTACATCTCTGGCAAGGGCAACACGGTTGCCGATGCTCTGAGCAGGAAGTATACCGGCTTAATTAAGAGAGGAAATGTTGGTGACCGATCTGAGGAGAGTGATCTGACGTGCCTTTGGCACAGGTGGCGGCTACGGGAGCGTGCTCGGGTTATTACACTTATTATACATTACGAGTGGCTTGATAGGATGCGCGAAGCGCAAGGTAGAATTTGGTATTGAAGAAGTTATCGGGAAGATAAGGGTTTATGTGTTACCGACGTTTCGGTATAGGCAAGGATTGCTATACTTACGAGATCGCCTTTATGTACCGAGGATCGGGAGTTACGGAATGAGATTTTAGAGGAGGCACACTCGGCGGTGTGAGCATCGAGGAACCGGCGGGGACACTGCAGACTTTGCCCATTCCGATGCTGGAAGTGGGGTAATGTTACTATGGACTTTCGATTACCTTTGCCCCTGACACGGTCTCGCCATGATGTTATCTGGGTTATTGTGGATCAGCTGATAAAGTGCGCACACTTTCTGCCTATTCGGATCACGGACCCTCTGGAGAAGCTTGCCCGGCTTTACATCAGTGAGATTGTGCGATTACATGGAGCACCAGACTCCATTGTATTTGACCGTGATCCGCGTTTCTGACACGGTTACGGATTGCTTTTCATGAAGCATTGGGCACGCGACTCCATCGAATACGCGACTTATCACCCACAGACGGACGGGTAGTCGGAGCGGGTGATTCTGATATTGGAGGATATGTTGCGAATCTGTACTTCGGATTTTGGAGAAGTTTGGGACTAGCAGTTGCGTTGATAGAGTTCTCGTACAACAACAGCTTTCAGACTACGATTGGCATGATACCATTTGAGGCGTTGAACGGGAGGAGGTGTATGACACCATACTGTTGGACAGATGCGTCTGATCGGGTTAAGCTGGGACCCGAGCTTTTTGAGGAGTCTACGGCAAAGATCAGATTGTTACAGGCGCGGATTAAAACCGCGAATGACTACACCACTGTTTGTACGAACCGTCGCCGTAGAGCTCTGGAATCGAGTTTGGTGGCGAGAATTTGGAATTTGCCGGAGGTAGCGCCGATCAGAGGGACAGTAAGATTTGTTAGGCGGGGCAAGTTACCCCGAATTTTATCGGTTCTTATGAGTTTCCAGAGTAAGTTGTTAGGTTGGCCTTACCCCCCCCAACTGTTTCTGTTTTATGTGGTACCTTCCAGGATAGCCTGTTGTGGATCGGTTAGATTTAGGTTCGATCTTATGCAGGGTTGTCTGGTAGAAATACCGGCAAGCTGTCTCGGGTGCAATAAGATGCACCGGAGGGTGGGGCGCCGTGAGGCTCTGTATGGTAGTCTAAACTACCACTCCCGCCGCACCGATACGGTGGTCCGATTGTTCAGGTTAGAGGAATGTTTATATTTTAAGGTTGGTAGCGACACTGTCTGGTTGGTTCGAGCTACTCTTGGAGGACCAAGAGTTCTAAGGGGAGAATGTTACGGTCACCCCGAGCGGGTTGCGGCCGGGTGACCGGGGCTCGGTTTTAGCTGCGGGTCACGTTTTCGGCGTTCAGACGGCTCCCGAGCCCTATCCGAGTATCATTTTGGCGAACCCTTCCGTATTTGAGGTCGTGTGGGTCCCCGGACGTTTCCGCCGAAAATATTTTTCCGCGCCGGGGTTGTCGGGTCGCCTCGGGGCGTCTGGCGGGCTCGGTAGCACTCTCGAGATCTCAGTTTGGGAAGCCGTTTGTAGTTTTGGAGTCGTGGTGACGTCCGGAGGTGTTTGTGGAGTTTAATATTTGGGGCGGGACGTTCGGTTCGGGCGACTCCGAGGCTCGGGGCGGGAATCCCGGGGCTCGGGATGGAAATTTTCTGACGGCTTTGGGGTAAGTTGTGTTTGAATTTAAGATGGAATTTATGGGTATTTTTATAGAATTTTGGAGTGACGGAATTTCGGTTCGAGTTGACACGCTCGCGTCGGGTTTTGGTTCGGGTTCAGCGAGCTCGGTAGGACACTCCGGAATGGTAAATGAACTTTTGAAAAATGTTCTGTGAATGTTATAATATTCTGAAGATTGTGTCCGAGTTTCATTAATTTTGGAATTCGGTAATTATTTTTGGGCAAAAAGAATTGGAACTTTCGGAAAAATTGGGAGTTAATTTGCAAATGGGTGCAAAATTAATAATAAAGCGTATGGGCTGCAGCAGCTGATTAATTCAGCAGATTTTTGGGAAGGAGGAAGGGACACTTGGCCATTTTTAATTAAAAGAAGAGGAGTATGGGCTAAAAGGTGATGAAAATATATAAGGCAAATAAATCAATTAAAATGCATAAGAAATTCCATTTCTTTTCTTTCTTCTTCCTTCTCTTCTCTGCCGCCATGGTTGAGCTTCTCCCAAGCTCCATGTTCTTCATTTTTCTTGGTTGATTCTTCAAGGATTTGGGTTCAAGAAATTGGTAAGCTTCCTTCCTTCTTCTCTTTTCAAGTTGATAACATGTTTTGGTGGAGAAAAGAGAGCTAAATTTGGAATTCATGGTTGTTCTTCACTACATGATTGAGTGATCCTCTCCCTCCCATCTTTTAGTATGTTGTTCTTGGGCTTGAGAGGAGTAAGAATCTATGGTTAGATTTTGGAAAAACTCCATGGAAGATGGAAACCTAGGGTGCCGAAATTTGAATGGAAAATTCTAAAATTGTGTGTGTTTGTGTTCTTGAATCATGCTCTTAGTATGTTGTTCCTTGCATGATTCTAAGACTATCTATGGTTTCAATTTGAAGGAAAATATGTTGGGTAGAAAACCCCTCTTTGGGCCGAATTGTAATGTGAAGAGGTTTTGTTGATTTTGAAGCAATTGGTTAGTAATCTTGCTTAATAATTGCAATTGGTGATTAAAGAGTGCTAATGGAACTTTGTTTGGATTGAATTGGAAGTTGGTTGAGGAATCCTCCTTTTGGCGAATTGTGTAGAAAGGGGTTTGTGGGTTTTGATGCAATTGGTTAGTAATGTGGGTTAAGAAATGAAATTGATGATTAGTGTGATTAATTAGAAGCTTGAATGGTTTGATTTGGAAGTGTGGTGAAAAATTGGTTAAGGGTCAAAATGTTCAAGTGAAACTTTTTCCATGATGAGGTTGTGCATTGGTTGAATTGAATCCTAAATTGCTATTGTGTATGGAAATAGGTTCATGATGGTGTTTGAAACATCATTTTCGGACAACGGTGGGAAAGTTAGGTTTATACAGGTTTACCGGGAAAAGTGTCTGGAATGCGGGTTTAAGGGTTGGAATACGTTTGTGGGAGTTGGAATAACAAGGTTCTAGCTCGGTTCGTAAAACCGAGCTTTCTGTGGAATTTTCCGGAAAGTGCGGGTTTGTGCGGAAATTGTTTTACGGGGTTTGTTTGGATGTGTTCGATCCAACTATGGTTGTCTGACTTGATTACTGCGTTGGTGGAGTAGCGCGGACCCGTAGGAGCCAAGTTGTGCATTTCGGTCGGAAGTCGGGATTTTCCGAGTGTTGGGCTGCGGGCGGCGTTTACGAGGTAAGGGCTTAATTTGGTAAAATGTACGTTTGTTCTGTTTCAAGGCCGGATGACCTTAGAGGCCCGGGTTCCTATTACATTACGTATATGGTTATCGAGTAATGTTACTTGTTTATGTTTATGTATTATTATTATTATTATATGTTCTTTTCTGTGACGAGACCCTAATGGTCGAATAGGCCACGGGTGCTCCTTGATTCTGTTCTGCGTATCCGCACCGGGAGTGCCGATACTTCGATCGTGTCCGCCTTTGGAGGTGCCGACATTACGTGTATATCCGCACTTGGGGTGCCGATATATACGTGACCGTCTGACGACGTTTGGGGCTCGCGACCCCAGCCGGTACCGTGCTATACATTACATTACGATCTGTATATTCTGACCTCTGTTGAGGGCTGTCGTTACGGGTCGTTCTGGCGGTTGGACCGCATATGTTGGATTCTGATTTACGTTATGCTTTATGTTTATATGTACATGCATATGCTGTGATATTCTGTTTTGCAGGTTCAGATTGTTGCCCTGTGGGCAAACTGCACTTTTACCTTAAGCCCTTACTGGGTCCTTTCGAGGACTCACCCTTTTATTTGTTTACCATCTTTCAGGCAGTCTGACAAGCAACCAGCGGAATAGAGATCCGCGGTGCTTCCTGACATTTTGGGTTCTGTAGCAGCAGCAGTACCACGTGCGGGAATTCTTGAGCGAGAGGCTTCTGATTCCGCACTTAGGTATATATATATATAGGATTTTGTTTAATGGCTCTGTAGCTGTAGCTGCATGCATGTAGATCAGATCATGAATTTGTATATGCCATATGATCGGAAATATATTCTGCCTTTGATGCCTTCTGAGTCGAGGGCGGAGCCCCGACTTGCCTATATTGGATTTGTTATGATATGAATTCAGTGTTTCTGTGGTTGTTGCGATGAGCAATGTTTGGTATACCATGAACTGCTTGGTTGGTATTTTGTTGAGTTATCATGTATACTTGCCATGTATGGGTTCTGTAGGTTGCTAGTCGATACTCGTTTGTTACGTATTTGAGCTCGATGCTCATTGCCGCGCTTTTCCGTCGTAATTCCTGTTTCCGGCGTCGCGGCCGGCTCCGCCTCCGCAACCGGGCGGGGTGGCTGTGACACATCTTGGCGCACCAAGTCCTTTTGAGATAACGCTTGAGCTCATCTCAGCTGGAGGAAAACTAGAAGTGGTTTCCCTCAGCTCATCTCCAGCTAGAAGTAGTCGGACATAGCTCAAGTCAGCTCAAGTTAGTTCAATGAGCTCAACTCTAACTCAAGTTAGCTAGAAGTAGCTAACACTAGCTCAAGTAGATTAGAAGTAATCAACTTCAGCTCATGGTAGCTAAAAGTAACAACCCTCAGCTCAAGACAGCTAACTCTAGTTCATGTTGACTATAAGTAGTCAACTTGAGCTCAAATGAGTTAGTCTTGATGGAGAAGTGAGTTTCAGCTCAAGGTGAGCTGAAATGAGTTCTATGGAACTCAACTATGTGAATTGTGGCTATATGGAACATTTGTGATGTTTCATGAGTAGTAACTACCTATTAGCATCCTTTTATACAAAATAAGGATATTTTGGTAAAAGGACATGATTTTGGTAGTTGAGGTGCATGGTGTATGCACCATAGTGCATGTGTGCACATCCCTTGGAAGTTACCAATGCATGAACAACCATGAGAGAGCCTCATTTGCCGAAATGGTGCCAATTGGAAAGCACCTTTTCGGATTTGAGGGGTGGTTACCAAGCCTTAAGGCTTGTATATGCACAAGGGATGAATAACCACCCTCAAGGCCGAAAGTATGTGTATTTTCGGCCAAGAGGAGGTTATCTTCTCCCTTGTAACTTCCTACATCATCTATAAATAGATGATAATCTGCCACAATTCAAATACACTTCAATCCGAAACTTCTCCTCCCCTTCTCTCTTGTTTTTGGCCGAATTATTCAAGCAAATTCCTTAGAGTATTTCGGGTGAAACACTTGTGTTTCTTCAACACAAACTACACCTTTGAATCACATGCAATCCGCCCTCATCAAACAACTTGAAGACTTGAAGATTTAAGAGGAATCTGCCACCAACTTAGAAGATTTGGAGCAAGGAACAAATTCCTTTTGTTGTTTTTCCAAGGTGTAAGGTACGTCTCTTTCTTCCTTCTTCCTCCTTCTCCTCTTTCTTCTTTTTGGAAGTGGAGAGGCATTATTATGGTGAAACTCATCATGCTGTCAGAATCTTTGAATTTACAAATCAATCATCAAGCATGCAAACATGGTTTAAAGCAAAAGAAATTAGTATCTAAGCATAAAAAGGCATGATAGATGATAGCTAACCTCTTAGGCAAGAAAACCCTATAAGATCATAACAAACTACTCACAAATAGACATACCAATCATAACAATCATCATGCTAGAAGCAGTAAACAAGATAAAATAAAAAAGAGAAGAGATAGAAATAAACTTTAATGAAGCAATCTTAAAGGTAGCTCCAAGGGCACCATTAAATGAACCTCTAAACCCTTGTATTGATGAAGAAAAGGCCAAAGTCTACACAAATCCCGAAATCATTTCTATTCTCTCCTAAAACTTACCCTAAAAGGTGTATATATAGTAGTTTAATACCCTAAAAGGCCCCTAAACATGCTGGGCACCTAAAACAACTCATTAAGGGCATTTTTATCCTAAAAAGATGGACTAGACTAAGGAAACTTCGTGGAAACTCTCGAGTAACCGCCTGGCTAACGTTGGTCGCGCCAAGGGGACGTGCTGAGTAATTTGTGAGTCACGACCCCTGCCTTCAGAAGACACGGAGCTGAAGGCGCAAGGGTGGGGGGCGCTGTGCAAAGATGTGCAACGCAACCCACGATGGTAGGGGCGCCCTGCCTTACTACTGGTCCTCCTATTTAATTTTCAAATCTTAAATTTGACCGTCCATTTAACCTGAGACTTGGTGCTTTGACCCACAATCATCTGAAATGTGTCCCAAGGTCCCAAATAGTGTAATTTCCGCTCCTTTTCACCTCCGTTAACTATCCACCTACGAAAGATCGAAAATAAAAAGTGCATCTTTAACATCTAAAATGAGCGCAAATGATAAATTTTATAGCTTAAACACTATGGAAATGTGTGTGTGTGTTTGCACACACATCACCCACCTATGTGCAAAGAAGCTACCTCGCTTGATTAAGATTGAAAAAAGCACCAAATTGATCATCACCCTATAGGAGACATTTTGGTTGTGCAAACACATTGTTATAAGGGAAAAGATCGATTTTGCAACTGATATTTACCTAAAGGTCACTTTTATCATTATTTTTTGAAAATGATTTTTTTTTCTATCGATTATTATTGCACCAAATTTACCACTAAACATGTTTTAGGGACAAAGTTTACTACTATTTCTTTTGACAAAATGAATATTTGGGAATATTTCGTAACGACATTTATGTGACGCTTCCATGTCAATATTCTAATAATCAATTGAACAAATAGGTGTGCAAAAGTGCTAAATGTTTACTTCTAAAACATGTGTTTTAACGAAATTTTGCTAGTACTTAACATGAGCTTGAGCGGTTTTTGCATAAAAATTTATGCCATGATAGTAAGCGAATCAGACACTTTTTGGGCATTTTCAGACGTGGAGGAACTCGAAAAAAAAGTAAAGTTCAGGGGCCGGAACGAAAAAAGGAGGAAAACGAAGGAAAAAGGTGGCATGAAGTGTGGGGTGACCCCTCTTGACAGGTGGGGCGATCGCCTCTTAGAGGGAATCTTCGAAAGTCAAATATGTCACTTTCACAAGGAATGGAGACTTGTGGGGGCGGCCTAACCAAAGTGTCAGGGTGATTACTCTGAGTGTCAGGCGTGTCAACAAAGATTCCACCTGCCCTGAACCTAACTCCTATATATACCACCTCACCTTTCCACCTAACCACACACCACTAGTCCATACAACTCTCTCCTTCCTCTTCCTTCCATCTCTTCTACTGCCCACTTTCTCCACTATTTCATGGAGCTTCCTTGCTACTTCATTCAATAGAAGCTGAAGATCTAGCTTGGTTCAAGTTGACCCCAGACTATCTGCAACAGATCTAAGCTTTCCCTTACTCATCTTTCTTGTTTTCCATTTATGTTGTTATTTTGTGTTGCTTCTGTAATCTCTATGTGTTGTGAGTAGTTTTATCTACTCCTATGGTTGTTTAGGATGTTGGAGGTTGTTGAATGATTTATTTTAGTTGATTTAATTTTTATGCATGATTTGAAGCCATTTTTGCTCTAAATGAAGATAATGTTAGAGTGGGAAGGCCAACCATTATCTATCAGTTGTTTGGTGATGATGCATCAGGAGACTCTCACCGAATAGACCTTTGATCTGGTTTGGTGTTCTTGGGGATTATTTGGGAAAACATCTTAAAGCATTTGGGAAACTCACTGGTTATGCCAAGGACTTTTCAGAAGGATATTAGTGAGCTTAAGGCCTTGAGGTCTGTACTAGGAAGGAGGGATCTTTCGGGCCACCAGTGGCGAGAATGGCCATGGATCGGGAGGTCATGGTGACATTTATCCAACCCTAACTTAACCTGTTATTTATCAATCACAACCCTAAGCAACCCTGGGGGATCGTCGTTATAAGTAAATTACACTCACTTCATTGTCATCATTGTAGACTAATTTGATAGATTCGTAGTAGTAGCCCGAGTTTCATCTCACTTTTATCTGATCCTCTAAGCCAAAAAATACAAAAATATTGCATTTAGTTAGAAGCTCTTTAACTCACACTTTGGCCCCTGTGGTTCGAGCCCACTCACCCTATCTACAATCGTACGCCTTGCACTTGAGGTTCAATGGCCATTTTATAACTTGAATTGAGATCTATTTTGTATACGTATAAAACACCCATCATGAATCCTAAACTTTTAAAAACGAATAAATTAACTCTAAATTTGTAAAAGTTACAATCAAACCTCTCCCTACCCATGCCCCAACTTCGCCCTCTTGGCCTTCTACTCTGCCCCTTGCCCTTTGCCACCAGAGGCCATAGATTCGCTTGCCCAACCACGCCATCCGCCGTGGTAAATGGACTATGTTCGGCAACCACATATTTATTTTGGTTAATTTTTATCTTGTTATTGTTTCCTTCTGATTCATTTTCTTTCTCTGGAATCCTCTCCAAATCTCATACTAGGATAGGAAAATATTGATGGAAGAGAAGCGAGCTTCATCAACATTTCTTGCACCATTCCATAACCGATTTTCGAAATCCCATTTCAATTCAACAAATGATATGGCCTGGCGGCATCCTCACCAGGTCCAAGGAGTTCCTCACCAAGCAGCTCGACCAAGTCCTTCGCCTTGACGATGTTGACAAGTTGCACCATGACATCTGCTTCACTCACGACCACATGATCACCAAGTACCTCGCTCATCACCCACTCACTTTAACCATCTACCGCCACACCGATCACAAAATGTGGCTAGGATTTACGGATTTGATGGAACAATATCTGTCATTGGTGAGGGCCGAGGGTTTGGGCCCAGAGGCCCAAGCCACGGGCCGGTCCCAAGCGTTGTGGCCCACAGAACCTGGGAAGGGGGCCGAGGCTTTAGGCCGAGCCGCCATCCTTGGTTGGGGATACAGTACTCCTCCATGGTGCACGGGTGACACCTGTCCCCCGGCCCATACCGCTGCCCATGTTGTTGCCCATACTCCCCAAACCACTATAAATACCCCCACCTTCGCCTCGTCACAATCACGAAAACTTAGACAGAATTCCCCTACCTTACTCTCAACTTTCTGTGCCTCGGCTACTTTGCGAAGCGAATACTGACTTGGGCGTCGGAGAATTGTACCAGGTGCACATCCAGCCTTGGAAGCAGCAGATCATAGGAGAGGAGCAGCGCGGACGAAGCAACCTAGCAGAGCCCCATTTCACCCCAACATGTCTGGATTCTTCCCCTTTGGGAGGCCCACCTTTTCGGATAACATCTCAGGTATTACACTCTAACTCCAATCTTTATTCTATTTAATGTTAATCCTTTGGCATTAACATTTGGCGCCCACCGTGGGGCCCCTTCTCAGATCCAAGGGTTACTCTACCATCTGACACCAGCTTGCCTACGGGCACGGAGGCAATCCTTACGGCCAGTTCAGGCCCCATCACTAGGAGCCCCACACCGTCTAGGTCCGAGACGGCCACCCCAGCAGGGGGGTCGCGCAACATAGCGACGGCGGCAGGTGAAGGGGTCGCTCCCCGAAACCTGCTCGCCGACTTCGCCCAAACTGCCTCCGGGCAAATGCAAACGTAAGTGCCTACGGGCCAGTACTAACGCTAGTTATGCGGGCCACGGCCCCAAACTATGCACAATGAAATGCATTCTAATTTGAATGCCCCTTCCTCGCAGGAATATCCCTGCACCAAGCGCCACGCCCTCCGTGGTTACTGTTCACGCTACGGCGCATACCACCCCGGTTTGTACTACTCCAGTATCCGCCCCAACGTCAATTCTGACGACATCTCTTGGCCCCAACGCCTTTTTGGGACCCCAGTCATTTGGCCTGAGCACAGGGATGCAGCCGAATGACCCCTTTATGAGGCTCCAAGGTTTTGGCCCCAACCCTTTCCAGACGCCCCAGATGGGGGTCGACCCGGCCATTTTGGCTGCCTTGGGTACGCCACCACAGACTACACCCTCTTTGGAGTGGTACTTTCAGGCACAGCAGGAACAGTGCCGTCAGCTTCAAGCCCAGGTGGCTTTGTTGCAAGCCCAGCAGGCCGCGGCAGCGGCACAGCAACAGTACAACAGGGCCCTGATGCCCCAGCCTATCCAGCCTATGAATCTCCCGGACTTCGGCCTCTACGACGGGACGACCGACCCTGAAGATCACGCCCAGATCTTCGAAGATAAGATGAGGTGGGTGGGCTATGACGATGTTGCTCTGGCCCGAGCCTTCCCCCAAAGTTTGAAGGGGGTGGCTCGGTCATGGTACTCCATGATCACCCCAGGGACTGCGACGACTTGGGAAGTGCTGAAGAAGATGTTCATCAGCCAGTACCTCGGGAAGAAGAGGATGAGGAGGAACCCCCTCGGTCTTAGGGACGTGGCACAGGACAAACAAGAGCCGCTCAGGGGCTACATTAACCGTTTTAACGACCGCCTCGTCGAGATGACTAATGTGTCTGATGAGGTGGCCACTTACGCGGCCTCGGCAGGCGTCAATCCCGTGACACCCTTTGGGAGGGACATTGCAGCACGAGCACCCAGGACTCTCTTGGAGTTCTATGAGCGAGCAGAACCCTTCATAAATCTGGAGGACACCTTACAGGCCAGAAAGGCCGACAATCAGGCGCAAGCCGATGATCGGTCGAAGCGTCAGCGGACGGATTCCGGCCGAGGAGGTCACTCGGGACCTGGCCGGGGAGGCCAGCGGGGGGCGAGCTCTTTTAACCCGCGCTTCCCAGCGCCTGACATGTTCACTCCCCTTAACGCTCCCAGAGAGCAAATCCTCGCCGTCCTTGAGCGGCAGCAAGGCTTTGAAAGGCCCCGCGCCATGAGGTCCCCCCCAGAGCAGAGGAACAAAAAATTGTACTGCAAGTACCACCGTGATCATGGACACTTGACGGAAAACTGTCATGAGCTCTGCAGGCTCATTGAAGAAATGATCCAACAAGGCAAACTCCCTCAGTTTGTCAAGGCCGCGCCCCTGCAGATCGCCCCGAAAAAAGAGGAGCCGGAGGGCTCACGCCCGAAGGATGTTCAAAGGAGGGAGGACAAGCGGCCCATAATCCACATGATACTTGATCATCCGGATGAGAAGGCCCGGCCGGAGCAGTTGAACAACCTCCTTGTGGCCCCTGAGTGCGCCCCAATAGTCTTTGATAACGGCCCTGAGGCCGGGGCGCTCCTCCCACATAAGAACCCTCTCACCATTGAGGCTGAGATAGCTGGGTACAGGGTAAAGAGGATTCTAGTTGACACGGGGGCTCAGCCTGACATATTGTTTTGCCATGCATTTCGCATGATGAGCCAGGAGATCCAGGGCACCCTCAGCAGGTGTACCATGCCGGTCTATGGGCCGAACAACAACCCCATACCTGTTCTGGGCACTGTCACCTTGCCGGTTTGCATCAGTCAGGATCTGGATAAAGAGGGTGCCCCCTCAGCCGTGGCGGAAGTGTGCTTTAAGGTGGTCAAGTCACCAAGCCCCTATAATGTTATCCTTGGGATACACACCCAATCTCTGTTCGACCTGCATCTCAGGCCGAAGACCATGGAAGTACGACTTCCAACCTCACGAGGGCCAATCATCATTCACACTCGACCTCCGAGTGACTCGGCCTTCCCGGCCCCTCTGGTAAAAAGTCTAGAACGATTTTATGGCTATCTAACTCCGTTGGATTTGATTGACCTGTCCACGGACAACTTCGATCTCAGGGATGAGGAGAAGAGGCCGAGGAGCTCGGCAGCCGAGGAACTGAAAGAGGTGATGATTACAGACTTGCCGGAGCAGGTCACCAGGATTGGCACCAAGTTGCCGCCCGAGGAAGAGGAGAAATTGAGGAGCTTGTTGAGAGAGTTCAAAGATATTTTTGCATGGAGCACGGCTGACATGCCCGGGGTGGACCCCAAGATCATCACTCACAAGTTGAGCATTCCGGCCGACGCCAAACCAGTCATCCAAAGAAGGCGAGGCGTCAATATGGAAAGAAGGGCGGCCATTCAGGCAGAGGTGGAGAGACTCCTAGCGGCGGGCTTCATTGTTGAAGTTTATTACCCATTGTGGCTCGCCAATGTGGTTCTTGTAAAAAAAACTGACGGGACGTGGAGAATGTGTATAGACTTCACGGACCTGAACAAAGTATGTCCAAAGGACCCTTTCCCTCTCCCTCGTACTGATACATTAGTAGACGCCACTTCTGGGCATGAGTTATTATCTTTCATGGATGCGTATAGCGGTTACAATAAAATCTTTATGGAGCCGAGCGACGTAGAGAAAACCGCTTTCATAACAGACTTAGGCATTTTTGGGTACAAAATGATGCCCTTCGGCTTAAAAAACGCCGGGGCAACGTACCAGCGCCTCGTCAACCGGATGTTTGAGAAACAGATCGGGAGGAATGTTGAAGTGTACGTGGATGATATGCTGGTAAAGAGCAAAACGAAGCCGGACCACGTCGGCGACCTCCGAGAGACCTTCACCGTGCTACGGGAGTATAAAATGCGCCTCAACCCTAAAAAGTGTGTGTTTGGGGTCGAGTCAGGCAAGTTCCTCGGCTTCCTGATAACCGAAAGGGGGATTGAAGCTAATCCCGATAAGGTTGAAGCTATCCAAGCGATGGAAGTTCCCACTCGGATTAAGGAACTTCAACAGCTGTTGGGGTGCATGGCGTCCCTTGGCAGGTTCCTCTCCAACTCGTCGAAGAGGTGCCTCCCCCTGTTTCGGCTACTTAGAAAGAAACAATACGAATGGACGGCGGAATGTGACGAGGCGTTCGCCAAGATTAAAGAGCACTTAGCCCAGCTACCCACGTTACATCCGCCCCAGCCTGGGGAAACCCTACTACTATATACTTCGTACTCCAACGATAGCTTAGCCGCGGTGCTAGTCCGAGAGGTCGGTAGAGAGCAACTCCCCGTCTACTTTGTCAGTAGGGTCCTGCAGGGGGGAGAGCCCCAATACTCCAATGTGGAAAAGGAGGCTCTCGCTGTGATTGTCAGCGCCAGAAGGTTGCGCCCGTACTTCCAGGCCCATCCCATTAAGGTGATGTCTAGCATGCCCCTCCGAGCGTGCCTCACCAAGCCTGATCTCTCTGGGCGGATGAGTAAGTGGAGCATGGAGCTCACAGAGTTCCACATCGATTTCACGCCCCCAAAAGCCATCAAGTCGCGAACTCTGGCCGACTTTGTGTGCTCGGCTACGGGGCGAGGCAAAGAAAAGGACGAGAGCCCGACGGAAGTGCAAAGATGGGTTGCCTTTGTGGATGGTTCCTCTAATAAAGCCGGGGCAGGTGTCGGTGTGATACTCCGAGGCCCTGGAAAGTATCGAACTGTCCACTCGGCCAGATTGATGTTCCCAGCTACCAATAACCAGGCGGAATATGAGGCCGTCTTAATGGCCCTGCGATTGGCCAAAATAGTTGGGGCACCTGCTTTAGAAATCTATACAGATTCAGAACTCGTAGTGGGCCAATCTGCCGAACTATACGCGACCAAAGAGCCAAAGATGGAAAAATATCAAAGGTTGGTTGCTCAGGCTCAGCAGCACTTCCGAAGCGTTACGATCACCAAAGTCCCTCGCTGCGAAAATGCCGAGGCCGACGCCTTAGCGCGCCTAGCCGCAGGGACTGAAGAAATCTCGGAAGTATATATTGAGAACCTGGGAGCTCCGTCCATCGAGGGGGAGCAGGTCGGCATTCTCTTTGCCGAAGGAGACTGGCGCGCCCCAATCGCGCACTACCTAGAGACGGGGGAGTTGTTGGAAGATGCCAGGGAGGCACACAAGCTGGTGGTCCGAGCGGCCCGCTTCTATCTCTCCCCTTCGGGCGACCTCTACCGGAAGTCCTTCGGCTTCGAGCCGTACTTAAAATGCCTGGGGGTAGATGAGGCGCAGATCGCCATTGCGGAAGTACATGAGGGGATATGTGGTAACCACCAAGGCCCTCGAACAGTTTTGCGAAGGCTGAAAAGGGCCGGCTACTTCTGGCCAAGTATGAAGGCGGACATAGAGACATACACTAAGAAATGTGACAAGTGCCAGCGTTTTGCCAACACTTCTCAGAAGCCGGCCGAGCCTCTGACCCCCATTGTGGCTCCTTGGCCCTTCGCGAAGTGGGGCTTGGACATTTTAGGCCCATTCCCCATGGCCCCACGACGCAGACAGTTCGTCTTGGTGGCCGTTGAGTATTTCACGAAGTGGGTCGAAGCAAGGGCCCTATCAAGTATCAGGCAGGACGACGTGACTGATATGATCTTTGACGACATAATCTGTCGCTTTGGGGTGCCCCGGGAGATAGTGACGGACCAGGGAAAACAATTCACGGGTCGTCGAATAGAGGCCTTTTTGGCAGGCTTGGGAATCAAGCATTGCAACGCGGCCGTGGCGCATCCCCAGAGTAACGGGTTGGTAGAGGCAGCCAACAAAACCATTAAATACGCCATCAACAAAAAGTTGGAAGAGGCTAAGGGTGCGTGGGCCGACCTCTTGCCTGAGGTTTTGTGGGCCATGAGAACGACGCCCCGCGAATCAACGGGTAACTCCCCTTTTGCTCTTACGTATGGTATGGACGCCGTGACGCCCGTAGAGTTGGCAGTCCCCTCCCTCCGGGTCAGCCAGTTCTCTGAAGGAGAAAACAATGAGGAGGTGTGTACCAGCTTGACCTTGTTGGACGAAGCCCGCGACAAAGCCGAGCTACATAGCCGGGCCTATCAACAGAGAATAAAGAGATACTATGATGCGAAGATCAGGCCGAGACGGTTCCAGACAGGGGACCTTGTACTTCGAAGCACAGCCACAACTCAACAAGATCATGCTCAGGGTAAATGTACCCCAAAATGGGAGGGCCCCTATCTGATCCTCGACGAATTGGGGAACGGGGCATATAGATTGGGAAAACCTGATGGGACGATGGTCGACCGCGCCTGGAACGCGGAGTGCCTACAAAGATACTATGCGTAGTTTTGAAGGATGAAAGATGTATGAATCGTTATTTGAAAAAACAAAAGGATGTATATAAAAAATAAATGTGCAAAAATACGAGCCTCGGTAGCTCGGCCCGATAAAAAGAGATCAACTCCAAACGCTTGAAACGATGCACGTGAACAATAAGGTCGGGCGATATGGCTCGGCCAGAAGGATAAAGAGTAAGCGAAGCGCATGAAAGTTGAATGTAAAAAAGGGGGGCAATAGTAAAAAATATTATTACAAACTTTGTTCAGAATAACGAGCCCAAACGGCTCGGATGAAATTACGCTAAGTATGAGAAGTGTCTGCGCCCTGAGGATTCCTTGGGGCCTCGTTCCTTTCCTCTTCCTCTTCCTCTGAGTTGTAGTCGTAGATAGCGTTGTAAAGGGGCGAGTCCTTGGCGATGCGGTAAGCGGCTCGGCTTTCCACCGCCTTCTCCTTTTCTGGAAGAGACTGGATGGGAGTGAGGTCCAGCCCGGGGTAAACGTCCCCGAGCACTTCGACAACGTCGGAGATGGCGAGCCGATACTTCATCCCCGTATCCTTGGCCCTCATCTGCTTGTACTGGTTGCTCTCCAGGAAGGCGGCTTTGGCCTCATCTATTTGGCCAGGGATGCTCCTCTTCAGCTCGGTAAGGGATTCCTCGGCCGCTTTCTTGAGCTCCCTTTCTTGGGCAAGGGTCGTGGAGAGCCCGAGGGCCCTGGACTCGCTCTCCAGAGCCTTGGATTCACTGCCCTTAGCCCGGCGCAGAGCCTCGTCTCTCTCTCCCCGAAGGAGCTCGGCCTCCTTCTTGGCCTTCTCAACCTCGGCCCGAGCTTCCTGCAGTGCCTCCCCATCCCGCCCAAGTTCCTCGGCACAAATTGATGCATACACGTTTTCCACGAAAATTGTTAAGCAAAAAAGTTCTTAACATAGGGGGGCAATTAACGGCGAGCGGGAAGAGTCATTCAAGAGAACTTACCCAGTAGAAGCTCTTCCAGAGAGCGTGACTCAACTCAGAGTGCCGGGGCTCGCAGGCGCGCAGTGCCTCGATGTCCCTCGTCGAGATCATTGCTTCCCAATGGAGGCGCATCGCCTCGGTGTTGGAGAGCGTCGAGCCCAAGTTGCTCGGGGCTTGCTCGAGCAGCTTCTCGGCCACAGTGAACGCCAGGTCGCGTGACTTGAAGTCAACCTGGCGAGCCCTAAGGGGCGAGCTGTGATGAGTCTCTGGCTCGCTCGGCACATCAATAGGGGCCTCGGCCGGGCCCTTACCCTTGGAGGCTGGAGGTCCTTGGCCTCCAGAACCAGCCCTCTTCCCAGCAAGCGAGGGCCTTTTGGCGAGGCGACTCCCGCTCTTCGTTTCACTGCTGCCCGAGCCTGGGCCGTGAGCGTCTGAGACGGGGCCCGGGCCATAAATCTCCCTTAGCCTGCTGGGACTTTTTCCGGCAGTACTAGGGTGAGAGGAGGCCGCGGCTCTGGGGGCGTTGCTTTTCCCACCTCATCCCCTCTTGGGCCTAGGGGGGACAGGCGACGTCATTTGGGCTCTCGTTTCGGCTTTCTCGAAGGCTTCTATGTTTGAACCTGAGGAGTCAGAAATAAACAAAACGTCAAAGGCGTTAGTCATTGCGACCGGGCGAGGTACAACATTTGGAGGAGCCGAAGTAAAAAGAAGAGGCGTATCGTCCGAGCCACTCTCGTCGGATATTTTAGCGAAGCTAGGGGTCGCTCTGGACGATTCACCCACTGATGGGGGACTACCTTGGCCCGTAGCAAGCCGATGCGCTTCTTCCGGATCGGGAAACTCTGTCCCCTCTGGGAGTTCTGCCCAGCCAGCTTCAAGAACGGCCTCAACTGGAAAAGGTCGGGCGAGCCCCTCCCTCTGCAGCTCGACCAGAGCCCGAGCCTCTTGTCCAAAAAGGACGCTCTCGCCGATCGAGTTCACGTCCTGCTCGGGCTCGACAGTCCTCCAGGAGGTCCTAAATCCAGCCGAACGAGGAGTTTGGACGAAGAGGAACTTCTTCTTCCACCCGTGGTTCGACGTCGGGCCTGGTGTTAGCAGTTGCGAGCGGTGGGCCAGATGGTACCAATGTCCCCCGCCGCTCCCACTGACCGAGATCTTGTAGGCATGGCGGAACAGCTGGGATGTGGGCTGGAAGCCCATAGACTTGGCGAAGAGCTTGAAGCCAATGATGTGCCTCCATGAGTTGGGCACCAGCTGGCTCGGCGCTAGGTCGTACAGCCGGAGCACTGAAGTCTCGAACTCTCCGAGTGGCAGGCGCATGCCCATCTCGAAGTAGACCGAGTATATACTGAACTCGCCCTCGTTAGGTCTGTTGGCCCTATCTGAGGGGCCTGGAACTCGCCAGTCCATATCTTCGGGGAAGCTGAACTTTAACGCCAGCCGGCGCGCAACCTTCCCCGTCATTCTGGATTCAATGTCGTCGGGGGACTCGGGTAGTGCTTTTTCGGCCCTCGGCCTCTTTGACGATGGGCCGCTTTCCTTACAAATCTCTTTTCCCGGGCGCTTTGACATACTGGGAACCTGGGGAGAGCCAAGGAAGCGAGCCGAGACGAATCCCCCATCAGTGGAATCGTCCGGCCATCTCCCTGAGGAGGAACCAACAGAAGAACGAATCGAATTAGAAAAAGAAATCATACTTGGAAGAAATATGGAGTTGGAGACGAGCGAGATGGACGAGCCGGTCGAGAACGGAGAAATGGAGAAAACTGAAAGAAGCCGAAGCGTGAGAAAGCAAAGAATGTGGAAAGTGAACTTGGAGGCGTTAGCTCGCTATTTATAGACCGCTGAAGAACGCGAATCGTCGCGACGAAACCAACGCGGGAGCGACACGTGGCGTAACGGTTACCCTCCTAAGCGCGTCAAGGCGCCTCGTCCTGTCTCACTGGACAAGGCGCCTCGGGGGCTAATGGTGAGGGCCGAGGGCTTGGGCCCAGAGG
Source organism: Stellera chamaejasme (assembly GCA_024586325.1). NCBI lineage: Eukaryota > Viridiplantae > Streptophyta > Magnoliopsida > Malvales > Thymelaeaceae > Stellera > Stellera chamaejasme. The sequence goes on from CM044986.1 coordinate 9,364,998, forward strand.
CCCAAGCCACGGGCCGGTCCCAGGCGTTGCGGCCCACAGAACCTGGGAAGGATGCCGGGGCTTTAGGCCGAGCCGCCATTCTTGGTTTGGGGATACAGTACCCCTCCATGGTGCGCGAGTGACACCTGTCCCCCGGCCCATACCGCTGCCCATGCCGTTGCCCATACTCCCCAACCTCTATAAATACCCCCATCCTCGCCTCGTCACAATCACGAAAACTTAGACAGAATTCCCCTACCTTACTCTCAACTTTCTGTGCCTCGGCTACTTTGCGAAGCGAATACTGACTTGGGCGTCGGAGAATTGTACCAGGTGCACATCCAGCCTTGGAAGCAGTAGACCACAGGAGAGGAGCAACGCGGATGAAGCTACCTAGCAGAGCCCCATTTCATCCCAACATGTCTGGATTCTTCCCCTTTGGGAGGCCTACCTTCTCGGATAACATCTCAGGTATTACACTCTAACTCCAATCTTTATTCTACTTAATGTTAATCTTATGGCATTAACAAGTAGTTTTCTTTCCTAGAAAATTGATATTCCTAAATGATGAATGCATAAAAGAGTAGTTTACGATGTGCTTAGGAACATGGTAAGTGCTACTAGATAAATAAGGAAGGAAGGAAGGATGGGAGGGGGGGAGTCCTTCCGCCTTTGAAGCACGAGATTCCTCATTCCTTCTTCATCTTCAACATCGATCCTTCTGGTCATAGAGAAACTAGAAGGAAGGTCTTCGTTCAATTGCATCCGGAGAAAACATAAACAAGAATCTTGTCGATCCTACTTTCTTCCATGATTAAAACATTGTAATTGGCATCATAACCGACATGAAATTCATCCTAACCCAGCTTTTCCTGAAAAATCATCTAACAACTCTGGTTCATGCACCTTAGTCGCCCTTAAAATTTATGATGCTCACAGGATAACTTATGATGCTCACATTATTGAATATGGTGATCACAGTTAAACTTTATAGAAAATGACATAATTGTCAGGGTAAAAAGATGTCACAACATGTGCATGAGAATGATGCGCACAGAGTAATGAATAATCTTCATGATGATAAGGAAGATTCCCATGGTAACAAAAGTGATGATAAGAATGATGTTCATTGTTTGTAATGATGCCAATATTGATACTCATTGTGTCAGTTAGATAGTGTCAAGTGATGCTTATGATTTCACGAATGATACTCATGCTTTCATGAACGATGCTCATAGAATGGTAGAATGATGCTCATGGTTTAATGTTTAGTGTCAAATGATGCTCATGGTGCCAGTAAGGATGCTCAAAGTGTAACTAATGATGCTCATACAATCCAGAATGAAGCTCATGATGCTAGAATAATGTACATCATTGTGTAATGATGACAAATTAATCATACATGATGTTGTGCAAATAATGATTCTCACGGGTTATACCATGATGCTCATATATAGAAAGGATATAGTTAATGTATAAGCATAAAACATCTATAACAATGATGCTCACTATACAAATAATGATGATCACTATGCAATATATGATGGTCATAGCAGAAAATACAATTAATTCATCAGCATAAAACATCAATAACAATGATCCTCACTGTAAAAATAATGACTCACAGGTTATGCTCACGGGATAACTTATGATGCTCACATTATTGAATATGATGATCACAGTTAAACTTTATAGAAAATGACATAATTGTCGTGGTAGAAAGATGTCACAACATGTGCATGAGAATGATGCGCACGAGTAATGAATAATCTTCATGATGATAAGGAAGATTCCCATGGTAACAAAAGTGATGATAAGAATGATGTTCATTGTTTGTAATGATGCCAATATTGATACTCATTGTGTCGGTTAGATAGTGTCAAGTGATGCTTATGATTTCACGAATGATACTCATGCTTTCATGAACGATGCTCATAGAATGGTAGAATGATGCTCATGGTTTAATGTTTAGTGTCAAATGATGCTCATGGTGCCGTAAGGATGCTCAAAGTGTAACTAATGATGCTCATACAATCCAGAATGAAGCTCATGATGCTAGAATAATGTACATCATTGTGTAATGATGACAAATTAATCATACATGATGTTGTGCAAATAATGATTCTCACGGGTTATACCATGATGCTCATATATAGAAAGGATATAGTTAATGTATAAGCATAAAACATCTATAACAATGATGCTCACTATACAAATAATGATGATCACTATGCAATATATGATGGTCATAGCAGAAAATACAATTAATTCATCAGCATAAAACATCAATAACAATGATCCTCACTGTAAAAATAATGACTCACGAGTTATGCTCACAGGATAACTTATGATGCTCACATTATTGAATATGATGATCACGTTAAACTTTATAGAAAATGACATAATTGTCGTGGTAGAAAGATGTCACAACATGTGCATGAGAATGATGCGCACAGAGTAATGAATAATCTTCATGATGATAAGAAAGATTCCCATGGTAACAAAAGTGATGATAAGAATGATGTTCATTGTTTGTAATGATGCCAATAATGATACTCATTGTGTCAGTTAGATAGTGTCAAGCGATGCTTATGATTTCACGAATGATACTCATGCTTTCATGAACGATGCTCATAGAATGGTAGAATGATGCTCATGGTTTAATGTTTAGTGTCAAATGATGCTCATGGTGCCAGTAAGGATGCTCAAAGTGTAACTAATGATGCTCATACAATCCAGAATGAAGCTCATGATGCTAGAATAATGTACATCATTGTGTAATGATGACAAATTAATCATACATGATGTTGTGCAAATAATGATTCTCACGGGTTATACCATGATGCTCATATATAGAAAGGATATAGTTAATGTATAAGCATAAAACATCTATAACAATGATGCTCACTATACAAATAATGATGATCACTATGCAATATATGATGGTCATAGCAGAAAATACAATTAATTCATCAGATAAAACATCAATAACAATGATCCTCACCGTAAAAATAATGACTCACGAGTTATGCTCACAGATAACTTATGATGCTCACATTATTGAATATGATGATCACAGTTAAACTTTATAGAAAATGACATAATTGTCAGGGTAAAAAGATGTCACAACATGTGCATGAGAATGATGCGCACAGAGTAATGAATAATCTTCATGATGATAAGGAAGATTCCCATGGTAACAAAAGTGATGATAAGAATGATGTTCATTGTTTGTAATGATGCCAATATTGATACTCATTGTGTCAGTTAGATAGTGTCAAGTGATGCTTATGATTTCACGAATGATACTCATGCTTTCATGAACGATGCTCATAGAATGGTAGAATGATGCTCATGGTTTAATGTTTAGTGTCAAATGATGCTCATGGTGCCAGTAAGGATGCTCAAAGTGTAACTAATGATGCTCATACAATCCAGAATGAAGCTCATGATGCTAGAATAATGTACATCATTGTGTAATGATGACAAATTAATCATACATGATGTTGTGCAAATAATGATTCTCACGGGTTATACCATGATGCTCATATATAGAAAGGATATAGTTAATGTATAAGCATAAAACATCTATAACTATGATGCTCACTATACAAATAATGATGATCACTATGCAATATATGATGGTCATAGCAGAAAAGACAATTAATTCATCAACGTAAAACATCAATAACAATGATCCTCACTGTAAAAATAATGACTCACAGGTTATGCTATGATGCTCATAAAGAAATGATATAGAAAATGCATAAGTATAAAGTATCAACAACAATGATGTTCACTTTACAAATAATGATGCTCATGGGTTATACTATGATGCTCATATATACCGAAAAGATATAGTTAATACATAAGCATAAAACATCCATGATAATGATGCTCACTATAAAATTAGTAATTTAAAATATGGATTAGTCATTTATAAGATAAAAAATAATAATCCATATTTTAATTAACTATGTGATTGAAAATAATGATTTAAAATAACTGAAAATTTTTCTTCTATGTTTATAGTATGCTTTACAAAATTTTTAAAAAATATTATGAGAAAATATTCAAAAAATTTTAAGGGTTAAATATGATTATAAACAAATGTGGGATAAATTAAAATCAGTGATAAAATTTTGGGAGTTTAGAACAAATTTCTTCAAAAAATACAAATAAAAAAGTGAATCAACAGTTTTCTGGTTCACCAATTCTTTCGATTTTTACCGGTTTTTTACCAATATACCTCAAAACAAAAAATCAGACTAGTTGCCTAACCGGTTCGCTGTCCGATCGACTGATCGGTCCAGTCCGGTTGCTTAATCGGACAAGTGAACACACCCTCTAGTCATATATCTTAGTGTTCACCATAAAAATTTTCAAAACAAATTTCCCATTTTTTCAATTGGCAACACACAAAACATTTTTAAATCCACCAGCTCTCCATCAATTATCTATCGAATCATTTTTCCTCAAACTTTCCTATTTACACACGTCTCATCCATCAATCAAAACACACATTCCCAAATTTCTAATTTTTTTATCAAATTAAATGACCACAGCCCTAAGGATTACATGGAAATGAATATTCTAAAATCCTAAACTAGAAAGTAAGGGAAATTATCAAAAACCCCCCCCTGAGATTTGTTATAATCTCCACCTTCCCCTTGCATTTTCAGAATTCTCGAAAAACCCCTCGAGGTTTGTGAAAATATATAAAAACCCCCTGACAGTAACCACCGCTAGCGATTCCGTTAAACTTTTAGGTTTAACTACAAAACTTGGACCCTAACTTTTCTAACCTTATCAATTCTACCCTAAGGTTTTTACCCCTTTACAATTTCAACCACCACCCTCTCCACCCTAATTACCTCCATAAGACTCAAACTCTTGCTCCAGTTATAATCCTCAACCATTCGCCCACTAATTACTCAACACATACATGGGTTGCTCTACCTTCAAATGCCTCGACTCCGTCGTCGCCTTCTACCACCCACCGCCAACTAGTTTTGTTGTCTTTGACATCGATGCTATCAAAGATCCATGGCTCACCTTCAACTAAGTGATGTGATCATGATATGTCTTTACATAGCATGCATTTATAGGAGTTTTGAAGAAAAATTGAGCAAAGTTTCTTCACAAATAATCATATTTTGGCAAGTTACCACAAATCTGGGCCTAATTGTCAAATTGAAGAAACTTGGAGGTCAAAGCAAGCTTAAAGAAGAAAGTCTGCTGCTCCAGCCATGGCCAAGCCATCACTGGAATCGACAATCGACAGAGAGCACCCCAGCTGTTACGGTCACCCCGAGCGGGTTGTGACATGGGTGACCCGGGGCTCCGGTTTTGGCCTGCGGGTTATGTTTTTGGTCGGTTAAATGGCTCCCGGGACTTATCTGAGCATTATTTTGGGAAATCCTTCCATATTTGAGGTTGTGTGGGTCCCCCGGACATTTCCGCCGATAATAATTTTTCGGGGCCGGGGGGTTGTCTCGGGACGTACAGCGGGCTCGGTAGCACTCCCGGGACCTCGGATTGAGAAACCGTTTGCATATTTGGAATCGTGGGAACGTCCCGGATCCTTTTACGGAGTATAATTTTTGGGTGGGGACGTTCGGTCCCGGGCTACTCCCGGGGCTCGGGACGGGAATCCCGGGGCTCGGGATGGAAATTTTCCGACGGCTTCAGTGGAAGGTATGTGTTATTTTAAGACGGATTTTATGGTTATTTTTGTGGAATTTTGGCGTGACGGGATTGTGGTTCAGGTCGATGTGTACGTACGTCGGGATTTACTCGGGTTCGGAGACCTAGTAGGACATTCTGGATCTGCAAATGGACTTTGGAAACAGGTTTTGGGTGTGTTATGATATTCTGAGGATTGTGGTCAGTTTTGGTTTCAATTGGGGTTAGGAAGTTGCGTTTGGGGCTAAATTGCAAAGATTTGGAGAGTTAGAGGACTAAGTTGCAATTAACCCTAAAGTTGGCAATATGGGACAAAGGAAGAAAAGGTAGGTCGGCTGAAAGGGAGTTGATAAGGGACACTTGTCATCATGTGGTAAAATATGGAAAGGAAAAGAATTAAAAGAGGGAAAATATATAAAGGAGATAATTAGCCATTTTTGGCATTTTCATCTTCTTCTTCCTCCTTTTGCCGCCACCATGGGAGCTCTTCTTCAAGCTTCTTGTTCTTCATTTTCTTGGCAAAAATCAACAAGGATTTGGGTTCCAAAAGTGGTAAGCTTTCCTCCTTCATCTCTTTTCAAGATTGGAAACTTGATTTGGTTGGAAAAAGAGGAAGAAAATGGATTTAAGGTTTATTTTTTGCTACTAGTTTGAATGATCATCTTGCTTCCAAATTTAAGTATGTTCTTCTTGGGATGGAGAGGAGTAAGAATCTAGGTTTAGATTTTGGAAAAACATCATGGAGGATAGAAACATATTTTGGCGAAAATTAGGGTTGTTTCTAAAGTTGATGTTTTGTTGGATTCTTGAATCATGCTTTGGATATGTTGTTCCTAGCATGATTCTAAGGCATTATGTGGTTTCATGTCACAGCCACCCCGCCCGGTTGCGGAGGCGGAGCCGGCCGCGACGTCGAGAACCGGAACCTACGGCGGAAAGCGTGGCAACGGAGCATCGAGCTCAAAACAAAACAGTCAAGTAACAACTAGCAACCTAAATACTCATGCAAGGCAAGCATACGAATAATCCAACTTTCACCACACAAGCAGTTCATGGTATATCCCACTTCAATCATCGCCACAACACAAGTACCAAATCCATAATATAGCAATTCCGAAGTAAGCAAGTCGGGGCTCCGCCCGCGACTCAGAAGACAGATAAAGCGAGAATATATTCCAGATATAGACACATATACAAAACCATGATCTGATCTATATGCATGCGATTCTGACTACAAAGCCAATAAACAAAATCTGTAAATACCTAAGTGCGGTCACTCGAGGATCTCCGCATGTGGTACTGCTACTGCTATCAAAATCCCAAATGTAGGAAGCACCGCGGATCTCTACTCCGCCGGTTGCTTGTCAGGTCGGCCTGAAAGTGGTAAACAGATAAAAGGATGAGTCCTCGAAAGGACCCAGTAAGGGCTAAGGTAAAAATGTAGTTTGCCCATAGGGCAACAATCTGAACCTGCAAAACAGAATATCACAACATATACATATACATATACATACAAACATAAAACATAAAGTAAATCAGAATCCATCATATGCGGTCCAACCGCGGGAGCGACCATGTAACGACCCCTCAATAGAGGTCGAACATACTGGTCGAGCAAGCAGATAGCACGGTACCGGCTGGGGTCGCGATCCCCAAACTGTCGTAGGGTCACAGAAGTATACCGGCACCCCAAGTGCGGATATACGCATAATGTCGGCACCCTCCAGTGCAGACACAGAACAGAATCATGGAGCACCCGTGGCCTCTACAACCATTCGGGTCTCGTCGCAGAACAGAGCATATAATAATAATACATAAACATAAACAGAAGTATCGTTACCTGATAAACATATACGGAGTAGAACAAACGTACATTTTACCAAATTAAGCCCTTACCTCAGAAACGCTGCCCCGCAACCCAAAACTCGGGAAATCCCGGCTCCCGACCCGAAACGCAAAACTTGGCTCCTACGGTTCCCCGCTACTCTACCAACGCAGAATCAAGCTGAATAACCATAGTTGAGTCGATTACATCCAAATAACCCCGTAAAGCAATTTATGCATAAACCCGCACTTTCCCGCAAAAATCCACAGAAAGCCCGGTTTTACGAACCGAGCTAGAACCTTGTTATTCCAACACCCACAAACACATTCCAACCTTAAAACCCGCATTCCAGACATTTTTCCCGATAAACCCGCATAAACCTAACTTTCTCATTTCTAACCCGAAAACGATATTTCAAACGCCATATCGCACCTACTTTCATTCACAATACCAATTTACCATCCAATTTAATCAAAATGCAACACTAACATGGAAAAAGAATCACTTGAGCATTTCGGTCCTTAACCAATTTTTCACCACACTTCCAAATCAAACCATTCAAGCTTCCAATTAATCATACTAATCACCAATTTCACTTCCTAACCAACATTACTAACCAAATACACCTAAATCAAGCAAAATCAACATAAACCCTAATTGTACTATTCACTCAATTTGGGGCTTTTCTACTCAATCAATTTTCCACCAAATTGAAACCATAGAATGCCTTAGAATCATGCAAGGAACAACATATCCAAAGCATGATTCAAGAACACAACTCTACACCATTTTAGAAATTCCAACAATAATTCAGCTAAATATGTTTCCCCCATCCATGGTGTTCTTCCAAAATCTAAACATAGATTCTTACTCCCCTCAAGCCCAAGAACAACATACTAAAATTTGGGAGGGAGAGGATCACTCAAACACATAGCAAAGAACAACTCAATTTTTCGAAAATCCCTCTCTTTTCTTCTCTAATCCTTGTTTTTAACTTAAAAGAGAGATTAAAGGGAGGAGCTTACCAATTCTTGAACTCAAATCCTTGAAGTTTCAGCAAAGGGAGATGAAGAACATGGAGCTCAAGGTGAAGGTTAATGGCGGCAGAAGGAAGGAAGAAGAAGAAGAAAAGAAATGGAATTTTTATGAATTATAATTGATTTTAGCCTTTTTATACTCCTTCTCTTTTCCAAGTTAAATGATAAATGGACAAGTGTCCAGCCCCAGCCCTTGCTGCCGACTTAAGCCCATCTCAGGCCCAAAACATTTAATACTTTTGGGTTAATTGCAACTTAACCCCCTAATTCTCCAAATCTTTGCAATTAAAACCCCAAATATAGGTAACGAACTTCAAATGAAACCAAAACTGACCAGAATCTTCAGAATATCATAACATTCAAAAAACATTTTTCAAATATTTATTTACCATTCTGTAGAGTCCTACCGAGCTCGCTGAACTCAACCGAATTCCGGCGTGGTCGCATAATAACCTGAGCCACAACCCGTCACGACAAAATTCCACAAAAATAACCATAAAATCCACTTTAAAATATAACATGACTTACCCTGGAGCCGTCGGAGAAATTCCATCTCGGGCCCCGGGATTCCGCCCAGAGCCCCGGGAGTCGCCCGGGACCGCACGTCACGTCCCGAAAAATATGCTCCGTAAAAACCTCCGGGTCGCTCCCACGATTCCAAATCCGCAAACGGTTCCTCAATCTGAGGTCCTGGGAGCGCTACCGAGCCCGCTGTACGTCCCGAGCCAACCCCGACAACCCCCCGGCGCCGGAAAAATATTTTCGGCGGAAACGTCCGGGGAGCCCACACGACCTCAAATATGAAAGCATCCGCCAGAATGATGCTCGGATAAGGCTCGGGAGCTGTCTGAACGCCCAAAATCGTGACCCGCAGGCCTAAACCGGAGCCCCGGGTCACCCGGCCGCAACCCGCTCAGGGTGACCGTAACATTTCAATTTGATGGAAAACAGGTTGTGTGGAAAAGCCCCAAATTGAGTGAATAGTGCAATTAGGGTTTATGTTGGATTCTTGGTGATTAAGGTGTAATTGGTTGGTAATCAAGATTAGGAAGTGTAATTGGTGGTTAGAATGATTGTGTGATGGCTTGAATGGATTGAATTGGAAGTTGGGTAATAATGTGGTGAAGGGCCGAAATGTTTAGAGGAAACTTTATCTATGGTTGGCTTATGTTTTGGTTGATTTGGATAGTAATTTGGTATCGGGGTTTGATTTAGGTGCGGTATGGTGTTTGAAACGTCATTTTCGGATAATAAATGGAAAAGTCACCTTTACGCAGGATTTCGGGTAAAATGTCTGGAAAGTGGGGTTTAAAGGTTGGAATGTGTTTGTGGGTGTTGGAATAACAATGTTCTAACTCGGTTCGTGAAACCGAGCTTTCTGTGAATTTTTGCGGGAAAGTGCGGGATTGTGCGGGATTGGTTTCTGGGGGTCTGTTTTGGTGAGTTCGATTTGGTTTATGGTTGTTGAAATTCTGCGTTGGTGGAGCAGTGTGGGACCATCGAGTTCAGTTTGCACTTTTCGAGCCGGAGTCGGGATTTCCCGGATTTGTCTTGCGAGCTGTTTTACGAGGTAACAGTTCAACTTCTCTCGTTATACATTCTCAGTATGGGACTTTATGTATACCGGGTCTAGTTGAGGCGTGATTCCGGGTTGAGGACGGTGGTCCGATGATCCCGGGACTGTCATATGGTAGGGTACATGTTTGTATTTGTTCTGCTTTCAAGGCCCGGTGGTCTTGGAGGCCACGGAGTTTATATCTTTATTACGCATATCCGCGCTAGGCGCTGATATTTCTGTTTATACGTTTTGATATATTATATTCTGTTTTGCATATGCATTATTATTATATGATTACATTGCGTGACGAGACCTGGATGGTCTTAGAGGCCACGGATGCTCCTTGGTTCTGTTCTGTAGTGTCTGCACTGAGGGTGCCGACATTCTGTTCTGCGTATCCGCACCGGGAGTGCCGATACTTCTGTTCTGTGTGTCCGCACTAGAGGGTGCCGACACTTTACGTATATCCGCACCGGGAGTGCGGGTATACTTACGTGACCTACGGCGGTTTGGGGATCGCGACCCTGCGGTACCGTGCTTCGCATTGCATTACGTATATTCGACCTCTTAGAGAGGGCTGTCGTTTTGGGTCATTCGGCGGTTGGACCGCGTCACGATGGGTTCGGCTCACCTCGACTTTGCATACATGCATACGTATATATATATATATGTGCTTGTGTTTGTTACATTTTTTGAGTTCGGTTCAGCAGCACATCTGCAAACTGTATCTTACCTCAGCCCTTACTGGGTCCTCCCGAGGACTCACCCATTATTGTTTACCACCTTGCAAAACTAGAGATTCGCGGTGCTTTTGGTTTTGATTTCAGCAGTAGCAGCAGTACCTCGTGCAGGAATCTTCTGAACGAGGGGTTTCCAGATTCCGCACCTAGGTATTCTAGGGTTTACTTTGGTGGCTCTGTAGGTGTAGTTGCATGCATGTATTTCGGATCATGATATGGTATATGATGTATGTTCTGGAATATGTGATGATTCTGTATCTGTCTTCTGAGTCGAGGGCGGAGCCCCGACTTGCCTATATTGGTTTTATGTACGAAATGGTTTCTGTGATTTGGTTATCATGAATAATGAAAGGTATTCCATGAACTGCATGTTGGTTTGTTAAGTTGTTTTGTATACTTGCCATGTATGTGTTCTGTAGGTTGCAGGTCGTAGTACGACCATTCTGTTATTGCAGGACGGGTCATGGGACCACTGCACGTAACGGGTTTCGGTAGTACCGTTACCGCGCTTTCCGCCGTAGTTTCCATTTCTGAACGTCGCGGCCAGCCCCGCCTCCGCAACCGGGCGGGGTGGTCGTGACACCAGCCATGGCCTGGCGATGGCTGGAACAGACAGGGAGGATCGCAGCCATGGCCTGACCATCCCGACCTCCCACTACCAGCCCAACTGATGGAGTTCCCGCGCCTACTGCTCCTAGGGTTCGCATCCCGGTTCGTGACTCTGCCACCATCTTTGGTACCCCCACTTACCTCACCACCTAATGCTGAACCTACTCCAGCTACCACCTAAGATGTCATTCCCGCCACCGCTCAAGATCTAGCCACTGTTTCTCCTCCAATAACTCAGGATCCAGCTTCATAGACAGTTTCTCTCTCTCGTTCTTTCTCTATCTTCCACAGACTTCATCGTAGTTGCTTCTTTTTGTCTTTCGAAACATTGGGGACAATGTTTAGCTTAAGTGTGGGGGTATTGTCATTACGGTTAGTACTTTTACTTGTTGCACTCGTATTTGGTTATCACTCTAACCCCTCTTATCAATTGCTCCAATGTGTGTTTGTGTCTTCTTTAGTCAGGGGTGTCATGGTAAAATTTGATCAAAGCGACATTGCAAAGGCCTTGGGGCTGACTGTTGATGACCATGTGGACAGTAAAATCTTTTCAATAGAGGAATTTGAAATAGGCAAAGAACTAGTAGGTGTACCAGCAAAGTGAAAGAAGGATGATAAGCAAAATTTGGTAGATTTTCCTATCACCGAGTGCCGCAGTTACGAGCATGGCACCATTTCCTGTGCACTTCCATTTTGCCTAATAGTCAGAGAAGTGTCGTAAATCTGCATCAAGCACGCTACTTATGTCAGATACGCCGGAAGAAGCCATTCAATGTGGCTTTTACCATTTACGAATTCTTGAAGAACCGCTCACAGGGAATGGGAACAAATTGCTTTTCCCAACTTATCACCCGATTATGTGCTAGAGTGGAGTCTGACTTTACTGCGGATGAACAAAGCGATGATTTTAGGATCGTCTTTGGTGGCGGATCTGCGCGCGTGACCGCCACGCCCGGTTTGACCGACGAGTTCGGGATTAATCGACGCGTCATTAGGTCGATTTTGCGTGCTGGGGCACGATTGCCGAGAAATAGAGAGGTCCTCTGAGGTTCTTTTGACGAGTCGCGTAGAGTATTAGTTTAATGTTACCCCTTTAGGTATGAACAGTGAATGTATTTATAGTCCTATGTCTCAGTGGCATTATTGTAATATCTCAATGTAAGGTGATTATACTTTCTAGGTCATATATGCACTTCGGGAAGTATGATTCGGGAACGTCCTTAATCTATATTCGGGTTATATGCTAGTTTTTTAATGGGGCCCTTATTTCGGGCTTATGAGTGGGCCTTTTGTTAGGCCTTTTATGCGTATCTGGGCCTGGCGGCCATCAAGTCCCCCCCAAGCCCTTTTGGCCGACTAAAAGGAGTCCAAAGTTCTTTTCTAGAAGATCCATTTTTAGAGTCTGTGAGTCATGTTCGGGAAATTGCTTGGTTCGGGATACTGTCTTTGTTCGGGCATCTGATTCATCTTCTGTTCGGGTAACTGAGTCTGTATTTTGAAAACATCGTTCGGGCATGTGGCTCCTCTTGTTATTCGGGTAACTAAGTCGTTTCCCGTACTAGTGTGTTCGGGAGACTAAAGATGTGGATTCTCCTTTTCTCGAACAATGTTCGGGCTTTTGAATCGTTTCCCGTGCTATTGTGTTCGGGAAACTGAGGATGTTGTCTCCTTTTGTCTCGAACCATGCTCGAGCTTCTGAATCGTTTCCCGGACTATTGTGTTCGGGAAACTGAGGATGTTGAGTCCCCCTTCTGTCTCGAACAATGTTCGGGCTTCTGAGTCGTTTCCCATACTATTGTGTTCGGGAACCGAGGATGTGGAATCCTCCATTTGTCCGGAACAATGTTCGGGCTTCTGAATCGTTTCCCGTACTATGATGTTCGGGAAACTGAGGATGTGGAATCCTCCATTTGTCCTGAACAGTGTTCGGGCTTCTGAATCGTTTCCCGTACTATGATGTTCGGGAAACTGAGGATGTGGAATCCTCCATTTGTCCTGAACAATGTTCGGGCTTCTGAATCGTTTCCCGTACTATGATGTTCGGGAAACTGAGGATGTGGAATCCTCCATTTGTCCTGAACAATGTTCGGGCTTCTGAATCGTTTCCCGTACTATGATGTTCGGGAAACTGAGGATGTGGAGTCCTCCATTTGTCCTGAACAATGTCCGGGCTTCAATCGCTTCGGGATTTTCATATTCGGGATCTCGTTGATATTCCCAACGGTTACTTTTTGAATCGACGGTGGAGATCGAATGACTTTTGACGTTTCATCTACCCGACCTTCTCTATAAATGTGAGTTGAGCGTCTCTTTCATTTGTATCTCTCAAGCTCTTCTCTCCTCATAATAAAAACACGACGGACAATCCGACGCTCTAGGTTTCTGTTAGTATCTTCAAGCGGTGGAGGTCTGTTGAAGAGTCTAACCCAGAAGACTTCCTCCCCCCTTTCCTCGGAGAAACCACTGTTCCGGACGGTTATAGAGGTTCGTCCGCCGTTCATCAATTCTACCGACTCCACCGCCGAGTTGTCGACGCTACTGCCGTCATCCCGCCTTTTACTCTTCTTCCAGTGAGTCGCCCTTGTCTCCTCCGGCCATTTACCCGAGGTACATGAGAATGGCCCCAACTTTTCCCACCCCTTCTACTGTTCGTCCCTCCGGTTGCCTTTTAGAAACCAAGGGCGAGGTTCCCAAGGTTGGTGGTCTCGAGATAGAGAACTACCGGAGCAAGGCCACTCCGGAGTTAATAAAGGAGTGGCAGTCCACTCATTTTTTCCCGATGACCGTCCATACTCGGGTCCCTTCCCCAGAGTGTCGGGCGTACGAGCCTGGAAAAGGGTGGTTGGTGATCTTCAAGGATCAACTACTGTGCGGGCTTCGCTTTCCCCCGCACCCGTTCGTCCGGCAGCTGGCGGAATCCCACGGGCTAGCCGTTAACCAATTCAGCCCGAACACCTACTGCCACATAAACGCCTACCTCATTCTTTGTGCTCTGTTCGAGAAAGAGCCAACCATATCCACCTTCCTTCGACTATAAGGTCAACGTGATCCCGAGGAACTGCTTTTACTTCTTCAGTGCCCGGGGTCCTCCTACTGTGAAGTTCAATTTCGTTTGGAACTTGCCATCCAGCCGCAAGGGATGGCATCGGGAATTTTTCTTCATGAAGCCTGATGCGTCATGGGGCCTGCAAACCGCGCAGAAAGTAGGGGGACTCCCGGACGCATGTAATCCTCGGCGACATCGAAGGGGCTGCCGCCAAGGAGAATTACGAACGGTTCGATAATAAAATCCGAACCATTGCTCCTTGGTGCGGGGATGGGCCGAAGGAAATCCTCCCTTTTCCTTTGTACTGGAAGCTGATTACTCAAGGGCTCCTTTCTCACTTGGGTATTATCCAGGGGGACTTGGGCGAGTTGGGCATCCGGGCTTCTCCCCCTTCGACCCGAGATATGGCCCTGGTGCACCGCCTTCGGGGCGAAATGTCCTTCGAGGACTTCAAGAAAGGTTTATATCGTTCTTCTGTTTACTTGTGCATTCGTTGATATTAACTAATTCTTTTCCTTTTCGCAGAAATGGAGCCTGAATTTGACCTCGGCGCTATCTTCCGGGACGCGAAGGAGAAGAAACCGTCTCTAAAGCCGGAGGCTCTAAGCCCGCAGCCACCGAGAAGAAGCGGAAGAGGGCCGCTTCGGTTGATGCTGAGGCCGCGGTCAAGCCCGCTGAAACAACGTCCGGGGAGGTTCCATCCCCGGTTCACATGGAAGGCAATCCCACTCGGGACGATGTCTATGACATGCTGCAGAACTCCCCAGAACAAATCAGAAGGACAAGGGGGAAGTTTGCGGCTTCAAGGGTGACCGGGCAACGTGCCCCTGATGTTGAACCTATCGAGTTCCAGTTAGGTAATCAAATTGTGAAGTTACGCTTTTGGAACCTGCTCGGGAATCTTTCTCGAATGTTTGGTGAAGACCCGCTACATGACGTGGTTCGATCTCATTTTTGTACACTAGGTCCGGACTGGAAAGAGGCCCATGAAGAGAGGCGGCGGCTGCGGGACGAGAAGCTGTTGCAGCTCGGGAATGATCTCATTCCCCGGGAGCCTGCGTGGCTGATCCATGAGGATCAAAATGTCCTCAACGATGAGGACGCCAAAGACATGGCTCCCGAGCTCTTCGACGGGACCACCACCGCCCGAACAATGGAGTGCCTGGAGCACTTCTACCCTGACTTGGACGTCGCCGCTTCAAAGGTGGCCGTCCTCGGGCACCAGGTTAGTCTTTGTTTGTTTACTTCTTAAGTCTAAGCTTTCGGGTTAATACCACGGGAAAATAATCTTGATGATGCGCAGTGGCCACAATGGGCGGGTGGATTTCACGAATCACCCGAGCATCTAACCGGATCAGGTCCGAGGCCGAGCACCGGGCGACTAAGGCCATAGCAGTGGTGGCTAAGCTGATTCAGCGAGTCCACCACTATGAGCAGTTGCTGCGGCATTGCCGTACCTCCTCCAAGCTCGAGCTTCCCGAGGGCTCACATATTCGGGAGAACCTCAGCCCGGCCGAAGCTGATGATTTTGCTTTGGCTGAGGTGGCTTTCCTAAGCGCGGTCAAAGAGCACCGCCATTCAGATGAAGCTCTTCGGGACGAAAATCGGTTGCTGAAGGCTGAAAAAGAGAAGTTCCAAGTGGACTTCGCCAACCAAGAAGAGCACCACGAGCAGGAGCTGCGGGTCAAGGATGAGGAGATTCAAAGACTTCGGGATGAGCTTTCCGCGGTTCAGGCCAAGATCCCGAAGTATCAGAAGGCGCTGAAGGATTCTGTGGATATGGCCGTTGACAAATATACCTTCGGGTTTTGTCTGGCCAGGAAGCAGATCGTCGAGCGCAACCCTCACGTTGACCTGTCCGGGCTCGACGGGAATGAGGAGCCAGAAGAGGATCCCAGCTGGTACGGGGGTGAATTTATGCATCCACCCGAACCCGTGACAGTTGATGATTTTGCTGATCCTCAGTGATGTACTCTTTTCCTTTTTGCACCCATTTTTTGTAATCCCGTCCTCGGGCGTTATTAATGAAAAATATTCAAGGATTGGATCAACACTTGTTTCCGAACTCAGTAGTGCTTTATTATTCCCGGTCATACAATATACTTCTTCAATGCTTCGGAATGGAAAGAGTTTGCCAATTCTCTTCATTCGGGATCCGATAACTTGAACACTCCTTTCCTTTCTTCGGCGATGACCTCGAATGGACCTTCCCAGTTCGGGCAACGCGCCTCCTTTTGGTCTTCGGGATCCCAGCTTGGTTTGCCAAGGACCAAATCACCCACTTTGATATTTTTACCTTCACTTTTGAATTTGCTGCAGATGCGGTTCTTTGTTGGAAAGCTTTCCTACGCAGCTCAGCTTCATCTCTTCTTCCCTCGAATAAGTCTAAATTTGCTCGTAAGCCTTGTTCGTTCGATACTTCCTCGAACACTTCGGTTCTGAGGGAGGAATTCGCTACTTCAATCGGGATCAATGCCTCGGTCCCGTATGTCAGGGAGAACGGGGTTTCTCCGGTTGACCTTCGGGGCGTTGTCCGGTAACTCCATAAAACATGGGGGAGTTCTCCGGCCATCTCCCTTTGCTGTCCCGAGTCTTGTTTTTAAACCGTCCTTCAACGTTCGATTGGATACCTCCACTTGGCCATTGCTCTGCGGGTGGGCGACCGGGGCGAAATGAATCCTGATTCCGAATTCCTCGGCGAAATCCTGGAATCCACCGTCGGTGAACTGAGCTCCGTTATCGGCAACCAGGACCTTCGGGCACCCGAACCTGCATATAATGTTTTTCCAGACAAACTTTCGGATGTTTTCAGCCGTAATTGTAGCCAGTGGTTCGGCTTCTATCCACTTGGTGAAGTAGTCTACGGCGACTACGCAATACTTCAATCCTCCCGGAGCGGTAGGTAAGGCCCCGATCAGATCGATTCCCCATACGGCGAACGGTATGGGGTAATCCGAGGACGTCACGTACTCCGAGGGAACCCTCTGTATTCGAGCGTGCTCTTGGCACCTCTTGCACTTGTTCACGAGTCTCTTTGCGTCTTCCTTGAGAGTAGGCCAGAAGAACCCTTGTCTTAGTATGACCGCAGCCAACGCGTCCGATTTAATGTGCGATCCGCATGTGCCTTCATGGGTTTCTCGAAGAATGTCCTCGGTTTCTCCCTCCGACGCATTTTTGCAGCGGGAAGGAGAATCCTTTACGGTACATGTTATCCCCGATTATGACAAATTTGCTGGCCTTTCTCCCGATGTTGGCCGCCGGTTGGATTGTCCGGAGCACCCCTTCATCGAGGTACTTCCAGTAGGGTGTCCTCCACCCCGAGGTAACGCAGCATATTCGGGAGCAATGACGCAAGGTTCATTTCTTACTTCGCCGTAAGAAGCTGACTTCGAAAGTTGGTCGGCCTCCGAATTGAGCGATCTTGGGATCTTCTCGATACACGCTTTTCAAATCCGCGGCCAACCTTCTTGCTACCTCGGCGTATTTCTTAAGACTTGGTTCTTTGACCTCGTACTCCCCATTCATCCGCTGGACGAGGAGGTTTGAGTCGCCGCATGCTTTCAAAGTGATCGGATCCCCGCCTTTTGGCTAACTCCACCAGCAATGAGGGCTTCATATTCGGCTGCGTTGTTTGTTACCGGAAATTGAATTTAATTGACTTAGTAGCCTTCATTCCTTCTCGTGCCTTCGAGAACTAGTCCGGCACCTTGTTTGTCCGATCCCAAGCTCCATCCACGCGTGGGTCCAGACCGGACTATCCTCGTTCAAAGAATCCTCACTGTCGGATTCCTTGGGCAATTCAGCGATGAAATCCGCTAATGCCTGTGCTTTGATCGCTCTTCGGGGTTCATACTTGATCTCGTACTCGCTTAGCTCGACGCACCATTTTGACAGTCTTCCGGAGTGGTCTACCCGTCTTAAGATGTCCTTGATAGGGACATTACTTCGAACGATGATGGAAAACCCGAGGAAGTATGGCTTCAACCTTCTGGCTGATAAGACCAGAGAGTACACCGCTCGGATCATCGGGTAGTTGAGTTCGCCCGCGCAAGGATTTGCTTACGTAATAGACCGCCACCGCTTTCCTTGGTCGCCTTCTTGAACAAGTACCGAACTTACAGCCTTTTTCACCCACGGCCAAGTATACAATGAGGGGTCTGTCTTCGGTTGGTTGTCGAAGCGTGGGCATCTCCGTGAGGTAGGCTCGATTTCCTCCTGTGCTTTCGCATTCGGGATTCCAACTGAACTTGGCCCTTTCCCTCTCGTTCTCTTCCTTGGATTTCTTCTCACCTTTTCGTACCCCTATTCGGCCAGGCTCCGCACCTTCTTTGATCAAGAGTTTGAAGAACGGACGGCACTTGTCTCCATATCGAGATATAAAGCGACTGAGGGCCGTAATCTTCCCGAGAAGTCTCTGCACGGCCTTTATCGATGAAGGTGATCTCACGTGTAAGAGTGCTTCGATCTTTGCGGGATTCGCATCGATGCCGCTCGGATACCATGAATCCGAGGAATTTCCCGGATGTTACTCCGAAAACGCACTTATCCGGATTCAACCGTATTCCATACCTTCGGATTTGCCCGAACACTTCCTCAATATCGCGGATGAGGTTCTCTTCCTCCTTGCTTTTGATGATGATATCGTCAACATAAACTTCGAGAATTCTTCCTATCTGCCCGGAGAATACCTTATCCATCAATCTTTGGTAGGTTGCTCCGGCATTCTTCAATCCGAAGGGCATTCTTGTATAACAATGCGTTCCGGAGTCGCTTATGAAAGACGTCTTCTCTTCATCTGCCGGGTCCATCCTTATCTGATGATACCCACAGTAAGCATCAAGGAAAGAGAGCCTCGCGTGTCCGGCCGTGGAATCCACAAGCCTATCGATCGGAGGGTTGGATATGAGTCCTTCGGGCAAGCATCATTTACGTTAGTGAAGTCGATGCACATGCGCAACTTGTCGCTATCCTCCTGGTTGCCACAACGGGATTGCTCAGCCATTCGGGATACGATACTTCCCGCATTACCCCGCATCGAGAAGCTTCAAATTTGCTCTTTGATGAAGGCTCTTTTGAACGGGCGTTATTTCTTTTCTTCCGCCTTATGGGTCTTGAATTCGGATTGATGTGCGGTGTGTTGTATTACCTTCGGTCGATCCCGGGCATGTCACTCGGAGAGTAAGCGAACAAGTCTTTATTCATTCAAGCAAGTTTACAAGATTTTCCTTACGCCCTCGGGCAAGTCTTTCGCAATTCTCGTTGTCCTATCCCCTTCCAGACAACGCCTTCGTATCCGCTTTTCCCATCGTCCTCCTTAGAGCAACCCGGAGTGGGGTCCTTCTGGGATATTGCCATGACATCCTTGGCCTCTCTGTGTCTTACGTAGATCGAGGCATCTCCTCATCCGTGGCGAACGTGATAGTCAGGTATTTCACGTCAGTCCTCATGTGAATTGCCACCTGGGTTTCTCTCCCAATGATAGCATTGTACGCCGAAGGTACGTCGAGGACGAGCCATTTGACCATCAACGTCGTGTAGCGAGGTTGGCCTTCGGGGCCGACCCCGATGAACATCGCAGGAAGCTCGATGGAGCCTAAAACTGGTATCTCGTCCGGGCCCACGCCGTAGGTTGCTGTCTTGACGGGGTTCAGCCGGCTCGACTTAAGCTTGAGGCCTTCATATGCTTTTCGAAACAACACATCCGCATTCGAACCGTCATCGCACAGAACCCTCTTGACGTCTATGGTTCCGATTCGGAGGGTGATGACGAGTGGGTCATAATGCGGGAGACGTACCTCGGACCCGTCCGCTCGTTTGACTCTCGAGGATGGATCTCCGTAGCTTAGTGAGGCTATCTCCCTCGCTTTCCTCTTCCTCGCGTTCGACCCTAGCGTGGTTGTTATGGTGTTCAGGATCCCGGTGGGTTGGGGCGGAACCATCTTCTCCTTGCCCTTCTTGTTTGCTCCCGATGAACCTTCTTCAGCCTTCCCTTTGCCTCGAGAAACTTCTTCGCTCCGAGGCATCTTCAGATACTCTCCCAGGGAGCCTTTCTTGATGAGGTGCTCTATGTACCTCTTCAGCTGATGGCACTGCTCAGTTTCATGCCCAATGTCTCTGTGGAACTGGCAATACTTGGACGAATCACGCTTTGCTCCTTCCGGCATGGCCTCGGGCGATTAATACTCCGGCACCTTGTCTCTGGAGAGCCGCGAGGATACTAGCCCGGGATGTATTAAGGGGGGTGAAGCTCGAACTTCTCTCGAAAGTTCTCTTCTGTCCTCCCCAACTTCCCGGCTGCTTGACTGGCTGGCTCCTCGGGTTCTCCTTCCTCGGCTCTCGGTTATCTCTGCTGTCCTGCTTCCCTTCGCGTTGAGACAACATTTCCTGAGCAATCATATGCTCCTGCGTGACAGCGTACATTTCCTCGACGCTGGTGAAGTTCTTCCGGGATAATTCGTAAGCCAGGCGCGAGTTAGGGATGAGGGCCTTCGTGAATGCCATGATGCGAATGTTGTCCGTCAGATCAGACGCGTGAACGGCTTCCCGGTTGAACCTCTCGACGAACTCCCGAATACTCTCGTTCGGTCTTTGTTTGATGTCAAACATCTGGATGGCCCTTTTCGCTGACCTCTTGCATCCGATAAAGTGTGTTGCGAATTTGGTGGCCAGGTCCCCGAACGATGACACCGAGTTCGGGAGCAGCGAGTTGTACCAAGCGGAGGCCGGACCTCCTAAAGCTACTTCGAAGCACTTACACAAAGCAGCCTCGTTGGCTCCTTTCAGCTCCATTGCTCTCTTATACTTGCGGACAAAAGCGTCAGGGTCTCCCGAAACCTTGGTAGACTTCCAACGGATGCGGCAAGTTGAATATTCGGGGCATCCGGGCGTCCCGAATCCTGGCCAGTGAACGGTCCTTCATCAGGGATGTCCTCGCATTTGGGCTCGGGAATGCCCGAGTTTCTCTCGACTCGCTCCAGGCGATGCAGCAGTTGCCTGATCACATCGTCCCGTGGATCACCGTGCACCAGTCTCTCCGGCCTTGGGGATCGGTCTCTCTTGTACTCCCTCGGGGACCTCGAGCGCTGCCTGCTCTGACGGTCCGGAGATGGAACTTGTTGCGAACCTGCCTGCTGGCTACCATAGCCCGATCGATCAGGCCGTGATAACTGCCTGTCGCGAGGTCGACAAGATTGACCAGTCTGGTCGTTCTGGTTTCTTCGCTCTTCCTGAAGGACCACCCGCATGCCTTGAACAAGATCAGGGTCCAAGTGCCGGATGTCGCTTCGACGGTAGCTGGAAGTAGGACGTAGGGAGGTTGCTCCATCGGACGATTCCTCTGGGGAACCCCTATAGCTGGGATCGGCCGAGCGGCCGTTGGTGGAACCTTCTCCCTCCGGCCTGGATAATTGGGAACGGGAATGGCCCCCACGTTCAAGCTGATTTTGGGGGCCACCGCGTTCCCACAGACGGCGCCATTTGGTGGCGGATCTGTGCGCGTGACCGCCACGTTCCGGTTTGACCGACGAGTTCTGGGATTAACTGACGTCATTAGGTCGATTTTGCGCGCTGGGGCACGATTGCCGAGAAATAGAGAGGTCCTCTGAGGTTCTTTTGACGAGTCGCGTAGAGTATTAGTTTAATGTTACCCCTTTAGGTATGAACAGTGAATGTATTTATAGTCCTATGTCTCAGTGGCATTATTGTAATATCTCAATGTAAGGTGATTATACTTTTTAGGTCATATATGCACTTCGGGAAGTATGGTTCGGGAACGTCCTTAATCTATATTCGGGTTATATGCTAGTTTTTAATGGGGCCCTTATTTCGGGCTTATGAGTGGGCCTTTTGTTAGGCCTTTATGCGTATCCGGGCTCGGCGGCCATCAGTCTTTAACATGCTTCTCATGTTCGCATTCTATAATAATCAAGAAAGGATTAAGGATGTGTACCTTTCTTCTGGACGCAGCTTAAGAATCTTAGAGATTCTTGCTCCTTGTTGATGTAGAAGACTCGGCTCGGGGAACACCTTAAGGGCGGATTGGAGAGGATTTGTCTCCAAAGTGAGTTCCACTCACAATGCTCCTAGAATGCCTTCTAGCTTGGAAGAGGAAGTATGAGGAGAGAAGAGAGAACCAATGCTGGTTGTGGGATGAGAATAATGGCGCCACCCTCCCTCTATTTATAGAGGAGGATGGGCTGCCAATGAGAGGGCACAATGCCTCCTCATTTGCGAAATAACATGTCCCTAGGACCAAGGGCTGCAACCAATGCCCCTTGGTCCATGAGACATGTCTCATGCCTTTTGCCTTTTCAATTAAGTAATTAATTAGAAAAGGAATAAATAAATAATTGTGTCTAATAGGAAATTAATTAACTAATTAATTAATTATCCAAATATGGTGAAGAGGTAAGGGAGGTGACCATGCCCCTTGCCCATTCGGCCATGGGACATGAGACATGTCCCTTTGGCCGAATGGTGCAAGGCATGGGGTGCACCCCCTTGCCTAGAGGCACCTAGGGTGAAGGGGCACTCACACCCCTAGGCCCATGGCCGAATGGGTGTAAGGCCACCTTAGGGTGCCCTTTGGCACCCAGGGTGCTACGCACCCTTCGTCCTAAGCCGAAGGTGTGCTTGGCCCTCTCCGACACCTTTTCACCAATTTACGCACCTTTCCGCCAAGAGACACGTCTCTTCGCCAAAAGGTGCCTAGACACATTTGTACCATGCTCACATAGAGCTAGTCCAAGACATATTAAATCATCCATTGAGCTCCTTGAGCTCATATCAGCTCACTAAGAGCAGATACACATCTCTCTAGCTCAAACACTCAGATTGAGCTGAGTTGAGCCGTGCTTAGCTACTTTAGCTAGCCCAGTCATCTTGGTGCGCAAGAATTCCAACAAACTCCCACTCGCACCAATGATGATCTTTGAGCACAAGCTCCCACTCGAATAAAACACTTCCTCATACTAAACCAAACACTTTGGCAAACTATATAAAAGGAGTTGTGAGTGCGACCTTAAGGCATCCACACTGCACTCTTCCATTGAGGTTGTTAGACTCTCAAATGGAAGATTGTCCTCTCAAACTCACTTGAACACTTCAAGTGTTTGTGTGTTATTCAAATTTTCTTGAACTTAACAAGACATGCTTGAACATCTTCAAGCTTTCCTTGAACTACTTCAAGTAGTGCCTTTAGAACCCCAAGACATATGGTACATATTCTTAACCACAACCAGTCTCTTTCATTTAAATGATGACTGTGTTAAGTGTCGAGTACTCTTTAATTCGTATTATCCCCAATTCAGACCTTATCATGTTGTACCAATGCAACATGTGAGCTCAAAGGTTGAATTTAGGACTCACGTACCAAGTTTCACTTGTCTTTCCTTTACACTCTACCTGCTTAATGATCCATATAGATTTAGTTACCCAAAAGGAGGATACTCCAGCCGCATTCATCTGCGACCTTCGACAACCAATCAAAGTAACTTTGTCAATGTGAATCATTAACAGCGAGTTAAAGTGATTAAGGGTCCAATCGAAGAATTCTCATACTACGCAAGGTTAGAGACAACTTGCTTAAATTCTTCTTTTGGTCGAATTTCATGGTCGTAGGATCTTTGCAACATACTCACAAAGATTCTATTAACACTTCTTAGGGTGTTTTACAAACACCACTCCCACTTGGAGTGATATCACTTAGAATGAGGGGTGTGTCATTTCTCCCTCTTAAAACACCTGAGTGTGCTCCTTCTAACATATAAAAGGAGGACATGTCGAAGCCATGAAATTTCTGCAAGCCCGAGCTTACACTCACACATAGGCTAGAATGTATCGGTGTCATACAAAATCGGTGCAGAGCACCTCATCTTGATTATTCAGATCAAGGCGACATAAAAGTATACCAAAGTGTCATGTGTTGTAACATGACTCCCACTCAATAGAGTAACATTGCATGTCACATGTTTCCTGAAGAAACAACACACTATTTGAGTCTTTGGTAGTCTCATCCTTGGTCTACTTAAGATCAAGGGTGAATGACTTGGTGTGAGAAAGTCATTCTCAATGCCTATGGTGGACATGTTCATTTGTTCATTGTGTGTTATTAATGGAACTAAGTAAATGACATCAAATAATTACTTTATTGATCATCATTATACATATATACATGTGTGACACCAAAGTGGTGAAAGTCATACAACAATTAGCATATTTACAATCTCCTAAGACCCATTGCTCGGACATGACGAGCAAACACAATGGGTGGCAATGGCTTAGTGAGAGGATCTGCCACCATAAGGTCTGTTGAGATGTATTCAATTTTGACTTCACCTCCTTCAACTGCATCTCGAACGAAATTATATTTCATGCTAATGTGTTTGGTTTTTCCATGATACTTGGGGTCCTTGGTGTAGGCCATAGCTGCCATACTATCACTGTAGATAGTAATGGGCTTACTTATTTTGACCATTGACTCCAAGTTTTTAAGGAAATAACCAAGCCACAGGGCTTCCTGGACAGCCGAGGCACAAGAAACGAATTTTGCCTCCATGGTTGATAAGGCTGTACAGGTTTGTTTCTTACTACACCAAGTAGTAGCGCCCCCATTTAGCAAGAAAATATAACCACTTGTAGATTTGCTAGAATCTCTATCTCCTCCCCAATCGGCATCAGAATAGAGGTTTAAACCAAGTTTTTTTCCTTGATAACATAGACAATAATCCATAGTACCTTTAAGGTATCTAAGGATCCTCTTGACATTCTTCCAATGCTCCATGCCGTGGTTCAAGAATATCTAGCAAGTAAACCGACCGCTTGACTTATGTCTGGCCGTGTACAAATCATGGCGTACATAAGGCTACCAATGGCACTAAGGTAAGGTATCTTAGTCATTTCTTCCTTGTCTTTTGGAGTCTTAGGACATAAGTCCTCTCCAATTTTGCAACCATATGCAAGTGGGGTGTTCATTGGCTTAGAGTTGGTCAAGTTAAACCTCTCAAGAACTTTATCTATATAAAGCTCTTGTGAAAGTCCTAACATATGCTTCTTTCTGTCCCGATGTATCTTAACACCTAGGATATAAGAAGCTTCCCCCAGGTCCTTCATTTTGAAGGTGGAGGACAACCATCCTTTGATGGCGAGCAACAACTCCAAGCTACTACTTGCAATTAAAATGTCATCGACATATAATGTCATAATGGCAAAACTGGTCTCTTTGAAGAACAAGTACACACAATGGTCTTCATGCATCATCACAAAACCATAGCTTGTGACTGCATGATGAAACTTCAAGTACCACTGTCTTGAAGCTTGTTTGAGACCATATATAGACTTCTTTAGTCTACATACCTTGTCTTCTTGACCTACTTGTACAAACCCTTCGGGTTGTTTCATGTAGATCTCTTCACTCAACTCACCGTTGAGGAAGGCTGTGGTTACATCCA
This sequence comes from Stellera chamaejasme, assembly GCA_024586325.1. NCBI lineage: Eukaryota > Viridiplantae > Streptophyta > Magnoliopsida > Malvales > Thymelaeaceae > Stellera > Stellera chamaejasme. The sequence continues at coordinate 9,390,924 of CM044986.1, forward strand.
TCTGATCCAACTCAAGGTCCAAGTTTGCCACTATCGTAAGTAGCAATCTGATGGAATTAAACTTAACCACGGGAGAGAAAGTGTCTTTGAAATCAACACCTTCCTTCTGTGTAAAGCCTTTGGCCACCAACCGGGCCTTGTACCTTTCGATACTCCCATCGAGTTCTTCTTTATTTTAAGAACCCACTTATTGCCGATCGCCGCCACGAGGAAGATCGGACAATTCCCATACCTCATTTTCATGCATTGAATGCAACTCATCATTCATTGCCTTTAGCCACTCTTCTTTCTCGTGCCCCTTCAAGAGCTTCTTTGACATTACTTGGCTCATCGATCTCGCACGAGACCAAGTATGTCTCACCTTCCGATAGTCCCCACCTTTTAGGTGCTTTGGACTCCCGAGTTGATCTTCTCAACCTGGGGAGGTGTTGGCTCTTGAAGTACCTCAACTCCCTCTTGAACAGATCCCTCGCCTGTGGATCCTGTTCATTCGAGTCCATGTTTATGGGCTCATTCTGGAAAGCCTCACTTGTTCCGGTTGAGGTACTCCTCCGGAGTAGGTACAGCCTTGGAACCGCACTTGTGAAGTGCCCGGTTGACCTTCTTCTAGGATCGGGCCTATTGAGGCTAAATCATCACTTTCGCTAACTTTTGGAAACTCCGTTTCCACAAACTTGGCGCTTTCTTGCATCAAACACCAAACCCTTCTTTAAACCGAGATCCAAGAACACATAGCCCTTGGATTCCGTACAATATCCGAGAAAAGCACACTTCTTTCCTCTTGGTCCCAATTTTCCCAACGGATGGTCGGGAACATGTACGTAAGCTAAGCAACCCCAAGGCCGCAAGTAGCTTAAGTTCGGGGTCCTCTTCATCCATAACTCATATGGAGAGGATTCGATGTCCTTGGTAGGTACCCTATTGAGAATGTGCACCGCACATAGCAGCGCATCACCCAATAGGTCACATCCAGGTTGGCTTTAGCCATCATGGAACGTACCATGTCCATCAAAGTTCGGTTCTTTCTTTCGGACACACCATTTTCTTTGGGGTGTCCAAGAAAGGGTGAACTCTCTAGCAATGCCTTTTGACTCACAAAAGGCCTTGAATGCAAGTGAACCGTACTCACCACCTCTCGTCAGTCCTTAAGGACTTCACCTTCTTATCTACTTGGTTCTCAACCAAGTGTACATATTTCTGAAAATATGTTAAGGCCTCTGCCTTGGTTTTGAGTAAGAAGACGTGGGTGAATCGTGTACAGTCATCAGTAAAGTGATGAAGTACTTGAACCCATTTCTGGATTCAATTCTCATAGGTCCACAAAGATCAGAATGGACTAAACTTAGTGCCTCGGTTCTCCTAGTTGCCCTCCCAAAGGGCTTTCTCGTTGCCTTGCCTTCTAAGCAAGGTTGACAAGTTGGCAGGACAACCTTGGTCAAGGATTCAAGCAAGCCACTTTTGGCTAACTTATTCATCCTATCTTGTCCTATATGTCCCAACCGTTCATGCCACAGATTTTGATCTATGACTTTAGTCACGTGGCAACTAGGAGTTGCAATGTAATGGCCATCGGGCCTTAACTCATACAGTCCATTATTAACTAAGCATTTTGTGAGAACTTGATTATCCTTTAATATAGTTACACTATCATTAAAGAATTGAAAGCAATAATTGTACTTCAACATGGCAGAAATAGAAATTAAATTTCTACAAATATTAGGTACATATAATGTGTCCACAAGATACAAATATCTATTACACAAGGGAACCTTACAGGTTCCTATACCAAATACTTCTAATTTTGCATCATTCCCCAACGAGACGTGATTCACAACTCTTGGGAGCTTGCGGTACGCCAAAAACCAGGACTTGTCCCGATCTATGTGGTCTGTTGCTCATGAGTCTACAATCCTCATAGAATTTTTTTCAGTTAGCTTAGTAAATGAAGTTACATGTGCTATTGAAGTAGTAGGTTCAAAATGTACATTATGTTCACTTTTTCAATCTTTTGCAATGTTTACTTTCTTGCCACAGCTTGAAGCACTTGAGCTTCAAACGTCCCTTTTCTTCTTTCCGGCCCGTTTCCTTTTCCCTTTCCCTTACCCTTGCCTTTGAAGCCGCCCTTTTTCCCACCCTTGAACCACTTCTTCTTTTTACCCCCGTTGTTATCGGAGGTATTGGCAACATATGCCTTGGAGTGGTCCTTGAGAGCCATTACTTCAGCCTCAAGTAAAAGGTGACGGGCGATGTCATCAAAGGTCTTAATCTGAGGGTTGTGGCGTAAGTTGACCTTCATCAACCGCCACTCCTCATCGTAAGGACCTTATTATTGCTTGCACTGCCGCTCGTCGGTGAGGTCGTGCCCAGCTTGTTTAAGCTGATGAATCATTCGTGACATCTCACGAAGGTGGGCACTCATGGTGTGATCTGCTCGTTTACCATAGTTCTCAAACCTTAGTATCATTGAGCGTTGTTTCTCCACGGAAACATCTCCATACTTGGCCTTCACAAAGATCCCGATGCCTTTGGCCGAGGGTAGCATGGAGAACTCCACCATGATCTCATCCACCATTGTGGACAAGAGTGTGACTCTACACATAGAGTTCTTTTTAAGGTAGGCTTCATAAGCCACCCTACTTCCCCTTCCCGCGGGGTTGACCTCGATCGAGCACCTCAAGTGTCTCTTGCTCGCTTAAGATGAACTTGACCTTCTGCGCTAAATTAGATAGTTTTCACCATCCAATTTGAGGTCACGGTTCAACTCGCTACTATGTTCTTAGTAGCCATCTACAAATATGCAATTCACATGTTTTAGATTCCAATTCACACAATTAGACTTATTCAAGCAATATGTTCATGAAATAACTTAGTTTATACCCAGACGTAGCAAAAGGTATGCATATAGCATCCGATCAGAAACGCCTAAGCATAACTTTGCCATTTTATGAACATACCCTTAACAAGCCTATACATTCAATCAATCAAGGGCAACCAAGCATACATCAGTTTATAACCTCACTTGACCTTCCAAGAAGGCCTGAATCACGCACTCATGCGCTATCGTAACAACCATAGCACTTCACTTAAACCTTAGTCTCATCACCCATAAGTCTCCTTAATACAATGCCCAGGTCGTTGGTGGAGTCACAAACGGTCTCACTTAAGTACCACTTCCTTAGACAAAGATTATATCAGCTTGACAGGGTCCCTAGAGACCTTAGTTTAATGAAGTGTCTCATCAATTGAATCAAGTTTCAAGTCCTTCAAGTTCACCGTACAAGTACTTGAACTATCTTAAGGTAGAATCTCTTGTTTCAATAGACGTATGTTCCCTCACTTAATTTAAGCTTCAATTCCCTCAAGTCCATGATAGTGGTACAAAACCAGATTAAGAATATCAAGGGGCTGAAATTCTTAAATTGGGTAAAGAATAAATGTCACATGCATGCCAAGTCTACGTCACACATGGACCTTAGGAACCACGAGAGGAGAGCTCCCAGGAAAGATGGAGGGGTCACAGACGGTCCCACTTAAAACCCACCTCCTAGACAGAGCACATTCCGGCAATTACCTCAAGGTATAATGTGATATAGAACTTTGGCACACATTTTCTTTAGGTTCATTTAATCATTCATGGAACAAATAGGCAAGTCAACATGTTATACAACCATTTTCATCATACAACATTCATGCTTCCCTTTTCCATTTAAACATTCAATGTTTCATTTAAACTTGCATGTTTCAGCCGAATTTTACATGTATTCATGTTTAGTCCGATTACATACAATCATACATTCATACATGTTATTTCGAATTCAACTAACATGTATCATACTTCATATAAACATGTCGAACAAGTAAGCATGTATTACAAAGAGAAACCGAAAGCTCTGATACCATTTGATGATTTTAGGATCGTCTTTAACATGCTTCTCATGTTCGCATTCTATAATACTGAAGAAAGGATTAAGGATGTGTACCTTTCTTCTGGACGCAGCTTAAGAATCTTAGAGATTCTTGCTCCTTGTTGATGTAGAAGACTCGGCTCGGGGAACACCTTAAGGGCGGATTTGAGAGTATTTGTCTAAAAAGTGAGTTCCACTCACATTGCTCCTAGAATGCCTTCTAGCTTGGAAGAGGAAGTATGAGGAGAGAAGAGAGAACCAATGCTGGTTGTGGGATCAGAATAATGGAGCCACACAAACAACCCACAAAGTAGACACATTTGTACCATGCTCACATAGAGCTAGTCCAAGACATATTAAATCATCCATTGAGCTCCTTGAGCTCATATCAGCTCACTAAGAGCAGATACACATCTCTCTAGCTCAAACACTCAGATTGAGCTGAGTTGAGCTGTGCTTAGCTACTTTAGCTAGCCCAGGTCATCTTGGTGCGCAAGAATTCCAACACAAACAACCCACAAAGCTGTCTTCATTGATATCAAAAAATTCGTAAAAAACAAGTTCTACCACCTATAAGATCATATGCATATTAATCAATTGCAGATTCCAAGCCATAACTCAATTCATTGGAGCATCGGGGTCCTAAATGCAACCTAAATTCTATATGCTCATAATTCTAAAACCAAGTGGAAAACAATTAAATAAATATGAATCTATCTAATGCACAAGAGGACATGCGAAATAAGAAGTTCAAATGTTCAAATTCCCTCATACTTAATGTCAAACACACTCAAAAGGCCAAAAATATTACTTCATGCTCAAGACAAGGAATTGAAACTAAAGTACCGCCCTGATTTCAAGAAAGCCCTTTGTTGCACCATTTCCCTGTAGCAAACATCGTGTACAGCCAGCTCTTTCTTCCTGGAAATGTGGTACATTCAAACTATCATCGCATCAAGACTCAAGCATCACAAAATCAATCATTCAAATGTTCACATCGTTCAAACTATCATTCATTCATTCTCAATCACTCATGGCAGAATACTCAATGAAACATCCAACTAAAGAAAGAGATAAGAAAAGTGATACCGCCCTTTTTGAGTGAGAGAAAAATAGAGAGGATAGAGAGATGAGGAGGCTTCGCTCCTTTTGCGCACTAACTAAAGAAGACACAAACACACATTGGAGCAATTGATAAGAGGGGTTAGAGTGATAACCAAATACGAGTGCAACAAGTAAAAGTACTAACCGTAATGACAATACCCCCACACTTAAGCTAAACATTGTCCCCAATGTTTCAAAAGACAAAAAGAAGCAACTACGATGAAGTCTGTGGAAGATAGAGAAAGAACGAGAGAGAGAAACTGTCTATGAAGCTGGATCCTGAGTTGTTGGAGGAGAAACAGTGGCTAGATCTTGAGCGGTGGCGGGAATGACATCTGAGGTGGTAGCTGGAGTAGGTTCAGCAATAGGTGGTGAGGTAAGTGGGGAGGGTACCAAAGATGGTGGCAGAGTCACGAACCGGGATGCGAACCCTGGGAGCAGTAGGCGCGGGAACTCCATCAGTTGGGCTGGTGGTGGGAGGTCGGGGTGCTGCTGTAGCTGTCCTCTCAATATGTTTGCATTAAGTGTGTCATGATGGTTGGCCATATAGATGGTGGCATTCCGAAGCCGATGGTCAAGCCTTGGCTGCGATCCTCCCTGTCAGTTCCAGCCATCGCCAGGCCATGGCTGGGGTGCTCTCTGTCGATTCCAGCCATGGCTTGGCCATGGCTGGAGTGCCCTCTGTCGATTCCAGCGATGGCTCGGCCATGGCTGGAGCAGCAGACTTTCTTCTTTAAGCCTGCTTTGACCTCCAAGTTTCTTTAATTTGACAATTAAGCCCAGATTTGTGGTAACCTGCCAAAATATGATTATTTGTGAAGAAACTTTGCTCAATAATTCTTCAAAACTCCTATAAATGCATGCTATGTAAAGACATATCATGCTCACATCAAATACCCCCACACTTGAGCATTTGCTTCTGAAGCTATCAAATGTTGCTTCAGGAGACGGGGAACGTTCTATTCGAGGACGCTTCTTATCAGTTTTCTTGGCAGTGGAAGGTTGCTTGGATCTTCCCATTGTGATTTCATACAAGAACACAAGGTTGCAGATTTCAATTGAATGGAAAAATATTTTCAGATGAGGTTTCCTTTACTGTTTTGCATGAAAAGATATGATGCTGCAACTTTAGAACATCAATGAACATGGTTGATCACTAGAGCACAACATTACTGCAGGTGAACTAGTCTCGGCCATGGTAAGTCAATTTCCACTATGCAACACATGAGCAATTGGGCAAAAGGAACAATCAAGTAAATTTCAATTTCTAGCACCAAAGAGTTTGCATGAGAAATTAGCCAAATGCACTAGTTAACAAGCCTGAACAATGTCAACTTTAAGAGAAACACATTCCAATAAGCCGTATTCACCAGAGTCAAGCAAATTTGAGCATCATTACAGCAATTAAAGAACACTACAGCACCACAATTTCAACACTAGCCTCTGAAGTCATCAATGCTAGCATGATTTCAAATTAGTTCCATCATTCTAAACTAAATCAATCATGAATGCACAACCAAAATTTCAACTGTAGAACAGAATGAACCTGTAAGCTACTGATTTCTCCATAAATCAGCACACATACGTATCCAAAGCACAAATTCAAATCAATAGCAACATTCCCATTTAAGATCATCAATAATTTAGAATAAATATCCAAGCATTAGCACAAATTGACCCCTAATCCACTCATAAATCATATATCAGGACATGAACGTAATGCAACCACCCATAAATATATTGTCAGGCAAGTAAATCAGGTAGCTTTAGGGCGTACCTGGCCGGCGAGTTATAAGGTAGAACAAAATAAGAAAATCTGAAAAGTTTACCTTGATGCGACGAAATTGGTGAGAATCGGAAGGGTTCGGTGATGATTTCGAGTTTCAAATAAGGAGAGAGGGTGCTGCGGTGGTTGTCAGAGCAAGTCCGCTGGCGAGATAGGAGGTGATCATGACCGGCGAGCGTCGACTTGAGTTCAGTGGGGCTTTGAGCTTGCTGGCCGATTTGCTGCTCGAGGATAGACCAGAGGAGCTTCGCGAGGTGGAAGGGTGGAAGTCGATGGTGGCGGAATCAGCGATGGTGAAAAATGGTGGTGGCCGGCGCTTTGGAGCAGGTTAGGGAGGAATTTGGCGGACGGCAAGGGCGTGCGGCTGCTGGGTCGACGGATTGGGACTTGGGTGGGGGCTTTCAGATTGAGGTAAGTTTGGGTAAAAAACAAAATTAATAATAAATAAATATAAAAACTTACCTGATCTGATCCAACGGCTGTGATTCGTGGCTGGTGATGAGCCCAGCAATGGCTTGGCTATCGCCGAGATAGCCTCTGTCTTGTTCAGCCATGGCTAGGCCATGGCTGGAATGGCTAGGCTTTGGCTGGAATTGGCTCATGGCTTCCAGGCCATGGCTAGGCCATGGCTGGATGGATGATTGGAAACGCCCACGCTTTCTCTTCAAGTACCTGCATAGAAAAATTCCAGCCAAGACAAAATTTCAATCTAACCTTGATCACAAACCAATCCACAACAATTCATTCATCCTTATCAAATCATTCATTTTCATGATCACTCCTCAGATTCTCATTATGCACATGTCATACCCAGAAAATAAAATTCAAACTCTCTAAACCCATTAGTTCTAAACATGTGGAATGCATTAATGCTAGGAACGAACTCATGCTGCATTAAAGTGAAGGATACTAAATAGCTTGATTTAATCGTCGCTAGCTCGACGCCTCAAGCATGGAGATCATCATGGGTTGGGGTTGGCCAAAGAGATGTTGGCCAATTTCTGGATTTCTTCACCAAAATAAGGCTTCACCCTTTGAATGTTGACCTTGAATGGCTCCCCACTAACTCCTCTCAATTCAATAGCACCCCATGGAAAAACATTTGACACTGTAAAAGGTCCGGACCACCTTGACTTTAACTTTCCCGGAAAAAGCTTCAAGCGAGAGTTAAACAATAAGACTTGTTGACCTGGCCGGACTTCTTTCTTCTCAATGCGAGTGTCATGCCATCTTTTTGTTTTCTCCTTGTAAATCCGGGAGTTTTCATATGCTTCAGTACGGAACTCATCAAGTTCATTGAGTTGAAGACTTCGGTGAGCGGCCGAATCTTCCCAATTTAAGTTCAACTTTTGATGGCCCAAAATGCTCGATGTTCCAACTCAACCGGTAAATGACAAGCTTTTCCGTACACCAACCTAAATGGAGACATCCCAATGGGCGTTTTGAAAGCGGTTCGATAAGCCCATAATGCATCATCTAACTTCATTGCCCAATCTTTCCGGGTTGGATTCACCGTTTTCTCCAAGATATTCTTGATTTCCCGGTTTGATACTTCCGCTTGCCCATTTGCTTGAGGATGGTATGCAAGTGTAATTTTGTGCCGAACACCATACTTTGTCAACAATTTTGTGAAGAGCTTGTTGCAAAAATGACTACCTTCATCACTCACAATGGCACGGGGGACTCCAAAACGTGCGAAAATGTTAGACTTGATGAATTTCACCACTACCTTGGCATCATTGGTTGTAGTTGCAATCGCTTCTACCCATTTTGAGACATAGTCCACCGCAACCAAAATATAAGATTTTCCAAACGAGGTTGGGAACGGTCCCATGAAATCCATTCCCCAAACATCAAACAACTCCACTTCAAAAATATTTTGGAGTGGACCCTCTTGTCTTTTTGAAATATTCCCCAATGTTTGACATCTACCACAAGTCTTCACAAAAGTGTAAGCATCCTTGAACAACGATAGCCAATAAAATCCACTTTGTAGAACCTTCGCGGCGGCTTTCGATGGTCCAAAGTGTCCTCCGGCGGGCATAGAATGACAGTGTTCTAAAATACTCAAAAATTCTTCATCTGGAACACATCTTCTAATGATTTGGTCAGCGCACTGACGGAACAATAACGGTTCATCATAATGGTAATGCTTGGCCTCACTTAGAAACTTCTTCTTTTGGCCCGGTAAGAAGTCTAGTGGTCAGGACATTGGACTCTGAATCCAGTAACCTGAGTTCAAATCTCGGTGGAACCTCAATAAAAAACTTGACAGTGACTCACCGCAAGTGTACGGTGGTCGCAAGTAATAAATCCGGGAGTACCGGGTCGAACCACAGGGACTTTTAATTCTAAGTGTTCCAAATACTAGCTAATTCTAAATTAAAATGGAAGAAAGTGATTAAATTAGACTAAATCGAGGCGGATGGAATTAATTTACCAAGTAATAAAGTTATCTCCTAGGAATTTTTGCTCCACTTGGATCATGGATACATTGATTATAATTTGGCTCATAAACATTCATGGATATTGTTCGGATTTATGTAGGAAAATATATTGGGTCTAAACCCATCTCTCAAGAGTTTTTAGAGATAAATTAGCCACAATGTCTTGCATCCTAATTTATTTTGAATTAATCAATTTTCCTCCTAGATTAACTATGAATTTTCATTCTATAATTAACCTAACTTGCATTTCTCTACGATCTAACATAAGTAGCTTATGTCTAAGTCTAATCATGCCAAGATTAATCCTCTCTCAAGGTATTTAATCAATAAATTCAGAGAAACACAAACATAAATCATCAACAATATCCATTCATCAAAAATATTATATACCCATAATCCAAGTTTTGCTAAAACCTAAGAAATAATAGGAAATTAGCTACCCATGATAATAAACACCATAAATATAGAGAAATATGAGTGACCCACATCCATGGTGGGATTTGAGTTTAATTTAACCTAATGCTAAAAAGATGGAGGAATTGAGAAAACTAACAAATTCTAGGTTTAGAAATGGATTCTACTCAGAAAATGGAAGAAAACCCTAGACTTAATTACAAAATGATGGAGAAATCAAGCCTGAATGGTGGTGTTCTTCCTCTTTTGCTCCTTGTCTTGCTATTGCTCCTGAAAGAAAATGTTGGGCTGCTGCTTCTCACGAATAATCTTTGTTGCTCCAAAAAAATGTCCGAATTACTTTTCACTTCTCAGCTCTTTAGGTTTTAAAACCCCCTTTCAATTAGATGGACGGCTGAGATGATAAGAAAATCTCGGCGCCCAGCCATGGCTGGGGGAGTTGTGTGGCGTTCTCAGCTATGGCCAGGCCTTGGCTGCGATCCTCCCTGTCTGTTCCAGCCATCGCTTGGCCATGGCTGGGGTGCTCTCTGTCGATTCCAGCCATGGCTTGGCCATGGCTGGAATGCCCTTTGTCGATTCCAGCGATGGCGTGGCCATGGCTGGAGCAGCAGACTTTCTTCTTTAAGCTTGCTTTGACCTCCAAGTTTCTTCAATTTGACAATTAAGCCCAGATTTGTGGTAACCTGCCAAAATATGATTATTTGTGAAGAAACTTTGCTCAATTATTCTTCAAAACTCCTATAAATGCATGCTATGTAAAGACATATCATGCTCACATCACTAAGACAACCCCAAACCCGCCCTCTGGACACAAACCTCACGTCCGAGCCAAGACGCCGTCCCCTCTGTCCTTCACGTCCGACCATCGTCGCACTTCCCACACCGCCTCACACCTCCCAAATCTAGCCTATGGTTGAAATCGAAAACAGAGAGAAGAAGATGTGAACATTGTCTGGGTTCGCAGGTCACTGCTTGAATTCAAGGAGAAATTGGTCGTGATTGTTAGTCGAACGTATAAAAAAGGATGCAACGGTGAACAGAAACTTCGGAGTTGGTCCTGGCGTGCCTGATTGGGACAATGAGCGGGCTAGAGGCAACAAATCAGATTTGCGAGTTGCTGTTGATTCTGCTTTAATCAGAGTAGGAGTAGACTTTGGAACGACAAGTTGTTTCTCAGCATGTTGGGGATTTTGGGCGGAGGACCAACGACAGTCGGTTGTGAACGGTGGTGGTTGGAACAAGGCCAATAGTTGGAGCGGCTTGCTGCAAAAAGGGTGGGTCTGCTGGTCTGGGCCCTGGGTTGGTGGGAGAGAAGAGAAGGAGATGGTAAATATGTAAGGGATAAAAAGGTTTGGGTATAATTGTCAAGGTTAAAAAACTAAGGTTTCAAATCTTGTAATTATACCTAAAAGTTAATAGATATTCAAATGGATGTTACTCTCCAATGGGGCATTTGTATATTTCTTCAAACCTCAGGGGGTAGAAGAACGAATTCTACAAATACGGGAGGCAAAGTGAACATTATGACAAATCTTAGGAGGATATTTGTTAAATTCCCATAAAGTAATCATACTATTATTTTTAGAAATGTAATGAAATAAAACAGAAAGTATTTTCATCTTTTTTATAATAAAAAATTGAAAGCAATACTAGCTTAGAGCGATGAAAACCACGATTACTGGCCCAATACTAATGATGGACCATCTAAGGAGACAACCCACGCCAAAAGCCCAAATAAACGTTTGTAGGAATCAAATGTCCAGGTCGAATGACAAGATCACACACGACACAAGGAAGACTTGGGTTGCTGTCACCCGTGACCCTGAAATACTCCTTCATTTCTAAAAAATTGGACACATTTTTTTTGTTCTAAAAAAATTGATCACTTTCATTAAAAAAAAAATTTCTTCAAAATTACTCAACTATCTCCACTTTATCTTTACTTTTTCTACCTTTTTTTTTGTGCACTTTCAATCAAGGGGAAATTACGTAAACTTGTTAAAAATCTTATATTCACCTTAATCTTCACGTTCAACCAAATTCTTCAATCTTTTGGGGACGGAGAGAGTAAAACCCAACCCCTTCAAAAAAAAAAAAAACCCATCCCAAAGGAAAGTTGTCCATTTTAAGGGACAAAAAGGGACATCTAAAAATCTAAAATAGGATGTACCATATTTTATCCCCTCTATGTTCTCTGTTGTAATTACTTAAGTGTTAATTAATTATAACAGAGGATATGGTAGAGACATCAAAAAGGGACAAAATATCTACTCTCCTTTGATAGAAAGTGTATACTATCTTCGTCCCCAAAAAATTGGTGCGTTTCGTTTTTAGCATTTAATTAATTTATGATTTTATTTTTTCAATACTTTAATATGTAAAATGAAATATTTTAAATGAAGATTATAGATTAATGCGTATAGTTTCAAAATATATATTTTTTCAAAAAATTTTAATGAATTTTTTCTAATAATAATTTAAATCTCTCACAATATCAGAAAAGAAGCACACCAATATTTTGTGGACGGAGGAAGTATTTCTTTTGTATTTTTAGAAAGGAAAGTGGACAAAAATCATTTAGTACAATGAATTTTGATACTCCCTCTAATTGGTATGTATTCCCTTTAAGAAGTTCCAAAATAATAGTTACATCTCCTTTTTAAGAAGCTTTACACTTTTATCAACTATTTTTACTTTATTTATCTTTTTTTTTCATACAAAAAACGTATCAATTATTTCAGAACCAAGAAAATATTAAAATATGATGATAATAACCGTGTGGGCTAATTTCATGTTTAGTGAAGACTTTTGTTTTCATATTAATGCTTTAATGAAGACTTTTGTTTTTATACCAAGGAAGCCCACAAGAACTTGTGGCTGAGAATCAAAGTGTGTGTTACTGAGGTGGCATCCACCTCCTCATTTAAACGGCTAAAAAACTTGGACGATACTGAAACTGCGAACCCCGAAATCCCAAACCAAAAACACGGTTAAATGACACCACTTAAAGAAGCAGAGATCAAACTTTTCTGCCGCAATATCCCTCTTCCGGCAGACGGCGACGCCGAGATCGTCGCCGGCGACAGGAAGTTTCTTACAGAATCAGAGGAAGAAGAGACAGAGAAAACAGAGCAGGTACAGAAACAAGAAAAATTTGGTCCCTGTTTTTATTTCTCTTAACTTAGCATCCGGGATAACCGTTTCAAATAGGTATTGCTTTTTGTATAAATTTTTCGGTTTTGTTAATGGGTGCTTGTATCATTACAATTATCACAAAAATAAGAAAAGGAAAGAAACTCACTCTTAAGAATTGTACCTAAGACACCCGTTAACATTTCCCTAAATTTTTAACGGTTAAAATCGAATAATACAGCTAAATGATAAAAACTACTATATATAGTTTTTCCAAAATGCGAAAGCTAAGCTACTTTAAAAATAGTTGTCAAATCTACCCTAATACATTTTTGAGTAATTCATAGTAGCATAGTTATTTCTTTCTTTCATTTTTCATAAAACAAGGAGAAAACTTTGGTAGTGTGTTTAGAGTTTGGCTGGCTAATTTCAGTCAAGTTTTTGAACTTTCTTCCATTAGATTTGGGAATTGGTTATTTCAATCAATAAAATCTTACATGAGATTTGTGAGTTTATGTTAAATACTATCTCCGTCCCAAAAAATGGTGTATTTCTTTTTCAGCATTTAATTTATGATTTTATTTTTTCACCATTTTAATATACAAAATCAAATAATTTAAATGCTAATTATTGACTAATGTGTGTAGTTTTTAGATATATTTTTCTAAATTTTTCCAATAAGTTTTTTCTAGTAATAATTTGAATATCGCACATCTAAAAAGAAACGCATCAATTTTTAAAGGACAGATGGAGTATATACTCTAAACACTTGTTTCTTCTAAATCAAGAGATCCTCCTCTGCTTGGAAATACGCTCGTTTGGTAATAGTTTTACAGTTAACTGAACAGTTCTGAAATGATTTATTTATAGGTCGTTTAATTGGATTTTTTTTAATCTAAAATGCTTACAATTAATTGGAACTGTGTTTCCTAAAGGGGACTAAGGTCTATCAATCTTAAATTCAAGCATTTTGTTTTGTGGCTATGAAATAAAGATGTACTTCAGCCAGACAGTTAAGGGTGGGTTAAAGAAGCAATTTTTTTCTTTGAAACATAGATGAGATGTTCATGATAAAAAATAAAAATAAAAAAATGGAGGGAAAGTTGTGTTATAAATACTTTGTGATAAAAAGTTAAACAAATTGGTGATTTGAACACACCCTAAAGGTATCCAGTAGCTACATTAAGCTCTAATTACTTTAAAACTGAAGCAGAAAGTTATTCACAATTAGTTTTAACAGAAACTTCTTTCTTTTTGATAGCTTGATGGAGAAATCTTGTTTGGATTTGTCCTTTTATTAGAATCCTTATAACTGTCTAGATGGTTCTCTCAGAGTAACATTTGCTTGCTGAGAATGATGTCAAAACTTCAGGTTATTGAAGAACTTGTGCTAACCCTAGAGTAAAACTGCAGAATGATTCAGAAAACTCTCAAAAGAAGCCAGATAAGATACTTCCATGTCCGCGGTGCAGTGGCATGGACACCAAGTTCCGCTACTACAACAACTACAACATCAACGAGCCACGCCATTTCTGCAAGGCTTGCCAACGGTATTGGATCGCATGGGGCACGATGAGGAATGTCGCGGTGGGGGCTGGGCGGAGGAGGAAGAACTCGGGTTCGCAAACCAGGCACTTGAGAAGCATTGAAAGAGTGGTTAGCTTTGCCTTGGGAGAGAAGAAACTGCATAGTGTTACTCGAGATTGCTTGCATGACAAGCTTCGAGATAGGGTCGATGAATGGTCAAGCGGATCCTCTATAACAATCTCTAATTCGACGGATGAAGGAGGTACAATGAGTATGACAGAACCCGGGACTCGAAAGTTACCATGTCTGTCTGCAGCTCCTTGGCCTTATCAATGGCAATTTCATCCAAAACCTCTTTGGAATGTGCCATTGTTGTCACCGAAATCTTCACCGGTCCAAGCAAGTCCTAAATCTGATCCAAGTCCTGCGCAACTAGGCAAACATTCAAGAGAAGATAATGAAGAACAGTTGGATAATGAGAAGCTTAGGGAACAAGTAAGCAATGGATGTGTTTTGGTCCCTAAAACACTCAGAATTGGTGACCCAGATGAACCTGCAAAGATCAGTTCCATATGGGCAGCACTTGGAATCAAGAATGAGTAATGCGCCACGCCGGGATTTGTTGGGGATCAGTGAGCTCGGTAGGACGCTACGGAAGGGTAAATAAATATTTGAAAAATGTTTTATTAATGTTATGATATTCTGAGGATTCTGGTCAGTTTTGGGTTCATTTGGAGTTCGTTACCTATAATTGGGATTTAATTGCAAAGATTTGGAGAATTAGTGGGTTAAATGGTAATTAACCCAAAAGTAATAAAATTCTGGGCCAGAATTTGGGCTTGAGTCGGCAGCAGCAAAGGGCTGGGACACTTGTCCCATTCTTATTAAGTGTGAAAAAGAGGAAAAATATAAAAGGCCAAAAATCAAAAATAATTCAATCAAATTTCATTTCTTTTCTTCTCTTCTTCTTCCTCCCTTCTCATCCTCCGAAATTACTGTTCACAGCAGCTCCAAGACCTTCATTTTTGCTGAAACTTCAAGGGATTTGGCTCCAACAATTGGTAAGCTTCCTCCTTTCTTCTCTTTTCAAGTTGGAAGCATGATTTGGTGGAAGAAAGAGAGGATTTTGGAAAGATTGGTTTGTTCTTGGCTAGGTGTTTGAGTGATCCTCTCCCTCCCAAATTTTAGTATGTTGTTCTTGGGCTTGAGGGAGTAAGAATCTATGTTTAGATTTTGGAAGAACACCATGGATGGGGAAACATATTTATTCGAATTATTGATGGAATTTCTAAAATGGTGTAGAGTTGTGTTCTTGAATCATGCTTTGGATATGTTGTTCCTAGCATGATTCTAAGGCATTCTATGGTTTCAATTTGGTGGAAAATTGGTTGAGAAGAAAAGCCCTAAATTGAGTGAATAGTACCATTAGGGTTTATGTTGATTTTGGTTGATTTAAGTGCAATTGGTTAGTAATGTTGGTTAGGAAGTGAAATTGGTGATTAGTATGATTAATTAGAAGCTTGTATGGTTTGATTTGGAAGTGTGGTGAAAAATTAGTAAAGGGCCGAATTGTTGAAGTGGTTCTTTTTCTATGTTGGTGATGTGTGTTGATTGAATTGGATGCTAAATTGGTATTGTGGATGAAAGTAGGTGTGTTATGGCGTTTGAAATACCATTTTCGGGTTAGAAATGAGAAAGTTAGTTTTATACGAGTTTACCGGGAAAAGTGTCCGGAATGCGGGTTTAAGGGTTGGAATATGTTTGTGGGTGTTGGAATAACAATGTTCGTGCTCGGTTTGTAAAACCGAGCTTTCGTGGGATTTTGCGGGAAAGTGTGGGTTTGTGCGTAAATTTCTTTCTGGAGTTATTCGATGTGTTCGACTCAACAATGATTATCCACTTGATTCTACGTTAGTGGAGTAGCGTGGAACCATAGGAGTCAAGTTTGGCGTTTCGGGTCGGGAGCCGGGGTTTCACGAGTTTTGGGCTGCGGGGCAGCGCTTCTGAGGTAAGGGCTTAATTTGGTAAAATGTACGTTTGTTCTGCTCCATATATGTTATCGTGTATGATATCTCTCGCTGTATTTGTATATTTTATTTATATGTTCGATTCTCGTGGCGAGACCCGTATGGTTGGAGAGACCACGGGTACTCCTTGGTTCGTTTCGTATCCGCACCGGGAGTGCCGATAATTCTGTTCTGTGACCCTACGACAGTTTGGGGATCGCGACCCCACTGCACCGTGCTATCTGCTCTGCTCGACCAGATATTCTGACCTCGCCGAGGGCCGTGCATGGTCGCTCGTGGTTGGACCGCATGCGATGGATTATGATTCACTATATGCTTTATGTTCGTATGTATATGTATATGCTGTGTTATTCTGTTTTGCAGGTTCAGATTGTTGCCCTGTGGGCAAACTGCACTTTTACCTTAAGCCCTTACTGGGTCCTTTCGAGGACTCACCCTTTTATCTGTTTACCACTTTCAGGCCGTCCTGACAAGCAACCGGCGGAGTAGAGATTCCGCGGTGCTTCCTTCTTTTGAGGTTGGGTTGCAGCAGCAGTACTACGTACGGAGGTCGCTTCAGATTCCGCGCTAGGTATTTATAGGATTTTGTTACTGGCTCTGTAGTCAGAATCGCATGCATATAGGTCGATCATGTTTTGGATATGTATATATATATATGAGATATATTCGCTTTGTTGTCTTCGAGTCGTGGCGGAGCCCGACTTGCTATATAGTGGATATGGGGATTTTGTGTTGTGGCAATGAATGAAGTGAGATTTACCATGAATTGCTTAATTGGTGAAAGTTGGATTATTCGTTTGCTTGCCTTGCATGAGAATTTAGGTTGCTAGTTGTTACTTGATCGCTTTGTATTTGAGCTCGATGCTCCGTTGCCACGCTTTCCGCCGTGGGTTCCGGTTCACGACGTCGCGGCCGGCTCCGCCTCCGCAACCGGGCGGGGTGGCTGTGACAAGTTGGTATCAGAGCAGGTCGGGTCGGAGTGACCCAAGAGGTAAAGTATGGTTAGTTCAGTATGGGTTGTGGAAGGCAAGCATACAAGTCCAAAGATGGACTTCAAGTAAGTCATGCTAGTTCATGGGTAAGCTTTACAAGTAATGACTTCAAGGGCGAAGCATCGGGTTTACACTTCATTCTGGAGTGGTTCGGTACGGAGCCTGATCAACTCCTTATTTGAACCATTTCGGAATGCGTGTGGAGCAGTGGCGGTTCTTTGGAGCATTTTGGAGGAGGTGGAGTGTTATATGAAGTGATTCTGTGTTATGAACATGATCTGATTCTATGCTTAAGGTTTATTACTTAGGTTGTGATTCAAAAGAATCCTTGCATCATGCATTGCATTACACTACTGAGCCATAAAATGCCGCCGCTAGCTTTAGGAAGAGAAAGTTTATTGTTGGATTATATGGTTTTGGGTTGATCCATTTTCGTGTATGGCTAGAACACGCCGCCGGCGTGAGCAAGAACAGGAGGGTCGGGACCGGGATCCCACACCTCCAAGGGGTTAGAAGGCGGGTTCGAGAAACCCGGGATCTCGAGCGATCACACACACCCCCGAGTGATCAGCAGCCGAGGGACCCGCTCCCGATATACTACAGGTGTTGGGTCGCATGCATTGTTGGGTACATTGTTGCCAGCCCAGCGGATTCAGGGGCAGCAGCAGGCACCGGGAGGTCCGGCCAGGTCACAGCGGAGACAGCCGGTTCAGGAGGTGGGCAGCAGCCACCTCAGTGCGCAGGATCAGCAGGATAGTGATTCTGAGGAGGGAGATCTGCGCAGGCCGAGAGTTCTCGTCGGTCCCACCATCGACGGAAGAGTTGAGACGCCACCGACGAGATCAGCTTTGAGCGGTTTCAGCGCTTGAACCCCGAGGTTCAACGGCCGTGGAGGACCCGAGGCGGCCGAGGCATGGTTTGCGGGGTTGACAAGCTCCTTGGGAGGCTACACCTTCCATCCGAGGTTAGAGTTTCATTGGCCACGTTCAACTGGGCAGTGCTGCAGATCATTGGTGGAGGAGCCTGTGGCCGTCGAGAGCCGAGGCAAGACGTGATGGGGGCATGATTCGGACTGACACAGGGAGCAGTTTGCTTACTACTTCCATCAGCAGTACATTGGGGATGCCGTCAGGGACCTCCGTCAGGCACAGTTCGATGATCTGGAGCAGGGGACTCGGACTGTAGCAGAGTACGAGCGGGAGTTTGACCGATTGGTCCGCTACGTGCCACAGTATTACGGCATGGAGCAGGAGAAGGCCAAGCGGTTCATTCGCCGCCTACGCCCGGAGTACAGGTGGGCTCTGAGGCCTCTGGATATCACTTCTTACCACGAGGCTGTGCAGAAGGCCCAGCTCCTCGAGCAGGAGGAGGTTGAGAGTCGGTACCTACCACACCGACCCAGTGACAGAGGGAGGGCTCCTGCACAGCAGAGTTCAGCGAGGTCTTCAGGTAGATCAGGCAGGTCTGGGCAGAGCAGCAGAGGCAGCAGGACTACGCCGGCCGTTCCGACCTGCGCGAGTTGTGGCGGGCAGCACCCCGGCCGGCCGTGTTACAGGCAGTCGGGGCAGTGTCTACGATGCGGGTCTAGCGATCATTGGATTCGTGATTGTCCTCTGACACTGGGACAGGGGTCCAGCAGTGCTGCACGCCCGCAGCCTCGGTTTCAGCCCAACGCACCCCGGGGGCGCGGTTCACAGAGGGGCGGACCGAGGCCATCACAGCCGCAGAGACGACCGTACCAGCCACCCCCTCCGCCACAGCAGCCTGGAGTAGGACGTGTATTCCAGGTGGAGCGGGGTGAGACATCACAGCGTGAGCCTCCACCACAAAGGGCCGGAGCAGTCGGGTGTTTCAGATTGAGCGTGGAGAGACTTCGCAGCGCGGGGCACTCCAAGGTACATTACTTCTGAACGATACACCTATTCGTGCATTGTTTGATACTGGAGCGTCTGTTTCGATTGTGGCACAGAAATGTGTCGAATCTCTTCACCTGGCTACCAGTGGGCTTCCGAGCGTCTACCTGGTACAGACGGCTGGGAGTCAGTTTTTGTTCACCAATGAGATGGCACGAGACTGCGTGCTATCCATTGGTAGGCATCGGATTCGGTCTGATCTACTGGTGTTGAATACACCGAAGTACGATGTGATTCTTGGGATGGATTGGCTATCCAAGAATGCTGTGCACATCGACTGTGCAAACCGTAGTGTTACGGTTTCTGGAGAGGTGTTACCCCTCTCAGCTTCTGATGGGTTGGAGGCAGTTAGTAGCAGTATGGAGCTTCAAGTTCTGGATCAGGTTCCGATAGTGGACTCGGAGGAGTGCTATGACCTGAACCCAGCAGATACTCGGCAGGAGTTGGAGAGGATCCCTGTTGTTCAGGATTTTCCGCAGGTATTTCCTGGAGGACTTGCCCGGGATGCCACCAGAGCGGGAAATCGTGTTTGAGATTCATTTACAGCTGGGTTCTACTCCCATCTCTATTCCTCCCTATCGGATGCTGATAGTAGAGATGGTCGAGCTGAAGAAGCAGCTGGAGGAGCTGCAGGAGAAGGGGTTTATCCGTCCGAGCACTTCGCCGTGGGGTGCTCCAGCTCGTCGTTAAGAAGAAGGACGGATCACTCAGCCGTGTATTGATTACAGCGGTTGAACGCCATCACCATCAAGAACAGTACCCACCGCCGAGGATCGATGATCTCTTCGATCAGCTGAGAGGTGCGAAGATCTTTTCAAAGATCGATCTACGATCTACTTTCAGCTACGAGTGAAGGAGGAAGACATTCCGAAGACAGCTTTCCGTACACGGTATGGACATTATGAGTATACGGTGATGCCATTCGGTTTGACCAACGCACCGGCGGCGTTCATGGACATGATGAACCGGGTGTTCCGACCGTATCTGGACTCCTTTGTGGTAGTGTTCATCGATGATATTCTGATCTACTCTCGGGATGAGGTCTCACACCGGGAGCATTTGAGGATTGTTCTGCAGACACTTTGGGAACACCAGCTTTACGCTAAGTTCTCAAAGTGTGACTTCTGGATCCGAGAGGTGTCTTTTCTGGGGCATATCATAGGTGAGCACGGTTTGTCAGTGGACCCCGAGAAAGTTAGGGCGGTGCAGGAGTGGAAGCAGCCAACCTCAGTACGGGAGATCAGGAGTTTTCTGGGTTTAGCAGGCTACTACCGGCGGTTTGTGCCGGGGTTCTCCGTTTTGGCTTCCCCGCTTACGCAGCTGACCAAGAAGGGGCAGCCGTTTGTATGGACAGAAAAGTGCGAGGAGAGTTTCCAGGAACTGAAGCGGCGGCTGACCAGTGCGCCGATCTTGACTTTACCCGACCCGGGCTTACCGTATGTGATCTATACTGACGCATCTAGGGCGGGGCTGGGATGCGTGTTGATGCAGGAGCGTAATGTGGTCGCTTATGGGTCGAGACAGCTGCGACCGCATGAGCAGAACTACCCGACACACGATCTGGAGTTGGCCGCAGTGATCTACGCGTTGAAACAGTGGAGGCACTACCTACTCGGCAGCAAATTTCAGATTTTCACAGATCATAAGAGTCTCAAATATTTGTTCACTCGAAGGAGTTGAACATGAGGCAGCGCAGTGGCTCGAGTACATCAAGGACTACGATTGCACCATCGAGTACACCGAGGGCAAAGGTAATACAGGTGGCCGATGCTCGAGTAGGAAGTACACCGGGGTTGTCGAGAGGAGGCGATCTTGAGGATCGGACCGAGGAGAATGATCTAGTGTGCACGTGGCACGTGGGAGCACCGGGAGCGAGCTGTATACACTTTGACCATTCATTCGGAGTGGTTAGACAGAGTGCGAGAGGCACAGGAGAGGGATCCAGAGCTGAAGAAGCTGTCCGGAGAGGACAAAGGGGCACTACTACCGGCGTTTCAGTACAGGCAGGGACTATTGTACTTCAGGGATCGGTTGTATGTGCCAGGGGATCAGGCACTACGGGATGAGGTTCTGACGGAGGCACATTCGAGCCGATTGAGCATACATCCCGGTAGTGAGAAGATGTTTCAGGACTTGCGTACCCATTTCTGGTGGCCGGGTATGCGGAGACACATTGCCACACATGTGTCTAAGTGTGCCACTTGTCAGCGGGTGATGGTGGTGCATCAGAATGCGGCAGGGACGTTACAGACTTTGCCCATTCCAGTCGAAGTGGGCAACATCACGATGGATTTTCTCGATCGCACTACCCCCGACCCGGTCTCACCACGATGCCATCCGGGTTATCGTGGACCGCTTGACGAAGTGTGCTCACTTTCGCGATTCGGATGACAGACTCCACGGAGAAGTTTGCCCATCTGTATATTAGAGAGATTGTGCGGTTGCATGGAGTACCAGACTCCATTGTGTCAGATCGGGATCCGCGATTTACCGCACGGTTCTGGGGCGCCTTTCATGAGGCTCTGGGCACGCGACTCCATCTGAGTACAGCTTACCATCCCCAAACCGACGGTCAGTCGGAGCGGGTGATTCAGATTCTGGAGGATATGCTGCGGAGCTGTACTTTGGATTTCGAGAGGATTGGGACAGACGATTGCCGTTGGTAGAGTTTTCATATAACAACTATCGAGTACCATCGGCATGGCACCGTTTGAGGCGTCAGATGGGCGGCGGTGCATGACACCGCACCGCTGACCGAGGCGTCGATGCACTGAGCCGGGTCCCGAGCTTATTGAGGAGACCACGCCAAGATCAGATGATTCAGCGCGGTTGAAAATCATGACCCACCGCACCACCTCGTATGCGAGCAGGCGGCGCAGGACTTGGAGTTTGAGGTGGGCGACAGGGTTTGGTCAAGGTAGCACCGATTCGGGAACGGCCGATTCGCAAACGGGGTAAGTTAGCCCCAAGGTATATCGGACCGTATGAGATTCTGGAGCGGATAGGCAGGTTGGCCTACAGGTTGGCTTTGCCTCCGAGTATGTCTGCGGTAAACAACGTCTTCCACGTCAGTATGCTGAAGAAGTGCATCTTGGATCCGGTGCAGACGATACCAGTGGAGGAGGTTCAGCTGGAGCCTGATTTGTCATATCGGGAGGTACCGATTGCCTTTCGGGGCGCGATACTCGGAAACTCCGGAGCGGGTGGATTCCCATGGTCAAAGTTCGGTGGTCACATCATACTGACCGAAGCGACACAGGAGATCGAGCAGATATCGTGGAGCGATACCCCGAGCAAGATCAGCGTTTGATGCCCCTCTTGGAGGACCAAGAGTCCTAAGGGGAGGATGTTACGGCCACCCCGAGCGGGTTGCGGCCGGGTGACCGGGGATCCGGTTTTGGTCTCATGTCACGGTTTTGGGCGTCAGACGGCTCCCGAGCCTTATCCGAGCATCATTCTGGTGAGCCCTTTCATATTTGAGGTCGTGTGGGTCCCCGGACATTTCCGCCGAAAATATTTTTTCGGCACGGGGTTGTCGGGGTTGGCTCGGGACGCATAGCGGGCTCGGTAGCGCTCCCAGGACCTCGGATCGGGAAACCGTTTGCGGATTTGGAATCGTGGGAACGACCCGGAGATTTTTACGGAGCATATTTTCTGGGGCGGGACGTGCGGTCCTGCGACTCCCGGGCTCGGGCGGAATCCCGGGGCTCAGGATGAAATTTCTCCGATGGCTCCAGGGTAAGTCATGTTATATTTTAAGGTGGATTTTATGGATATTTTTGTGGAATTTTGTCGTGACGGGTTGTGGCTCGAGTTATTATGCGGCACGCCGGATTTGTTGGGGATCAGCGAGCTCGGTAGGACGCTACGGAAGGGTAAATAAATATTTGAAAAATGTTTTATTAATGTTATGATATTCTGAGGATTCTGGTCAGTTTTGGGTTCATTTGGAGTTCGTTACCTATAATTGGGATTTAATTGCAAAGATTTGGAGAATTAGTGGGTTAAATGGTAATTAACCCAAAAGTAATAAAATTCTGGGCCAGAATTTGGGCTTGAGTCGGCAGCAGCAAAGGGCTGGGACACTTGTCCCATTCTTATTAAGTGTGAAAAAGAGGAAAAATATAAAAGGCCAAAAATCAAAAATAATTCAATCAAATTTCATTTCTTTTCTTCTCTTCTTCTTCCTCCCTTCTCATCCTCCGAAATTACTGTTCACAGCAGCTCCAAGACCTTCATTTTTGCTGAAACTTCAAGGGATTTGGCTCCAACAATTGGTAAGCTTCCTCCTTTCTTCTCTTTTCAAGTTGGAAGCATGATTTGGTGGAAGAAAGAGAGGATTTTGGAAAGATTGGTTTGTTCTTGGCTAGGTGTTTGAGTGATCCTCTCCTCCCAAATTTTAGTATGTTGTTCTTGGGCTTGAGGGGAGTAAGAATCTATGTTTAGATTTTGGAAGAACACCATGGATGGGGGAAACATATTTATTCGAATTATTGATGGAATTTCTAAAATGGTGTAGAGTTGTGTTCTTGAATCATGCTTTGGATATGTTGTTCCTAGCATGATTCTAAGGCATTCTATGGTTTCAATTTGGTGGAAAATTGGTTGAGAAGAAAAGCCCTAAATTGAGTGAATAGTACCATTAGGGTTTATGTTGATTTTGGTTGATTTAAGTGCAATTGGTTAGTAATGTTGGTTAGGAAGTGAAATTGGTGATTAGTATGATTAATTAGAAGCTTGTATGGTTTGATTTGGAAGTGTGGTGAAAAATTAGTAAAGGGCCGAATTGTTGAAGTGGTTCTTTTTCTATGTTGGTGATGTGTGTTGATTGGATTGGATGCTAAATTGGTATTGTGGATGAAAGTAGGTGTGTTATGGCGTTTAAAATACCATTTTCGGGTTAGAAATGAGAAAGTTAGTTTTATACGGGTTTACCGGGAAAAGTGTCCTGGAATGCGGGTTTAAGGGTTGGAATATGTTTGTGGGTGTTGGAATAACAATGTTCAGGCTCGGTTTGTAAACCGAGCTTTTCAGGATTTTGCGGGAAAGTGCGGGTTTGTGCGTAAATTTCTTCTGGAGTTATTTGGATGTGTTCGACTCAACAATGGTTATCCAGCTTGATTCTACGTTAGTGGAGTAGCATGGAACCATAGGAGCCAAGTTTGGCGTTTCGGGTCGGGAGCTGGGGTTTCACGAGTTTTGGGCTGCGGGGCAGCGTTTCTGAGGTAAGGGCTTAATTTGGTAAAATGTACGTTTGTTCTGCTCCATATATGTTATCAGGTATGATATCTCTGCTGTATTTGTATATTTTATTTATATGATCTCGATTCGTGGCGATACCCGTATGGTTGGAGAGACCACGTTTACTCCTTGGTTCGCTTCGTATCCGCACCGGAGTGCCGATACTGCTCGTGACCTACGGCGGTTTGGGGATCGCGACCCCGGCCGGTACCGTGCTATCTGCTCTGCTCGATCTGTATATTCGACCTCCGCCGAGGGCCGCCGTTACGGGTCGCTCGGTGGTTGGACCGCATGCGATGGATTATGATTCACTATATGCTTTATGTTCGTATGTATATGTATATGCCGTGTTATTCGCTTTTGCGTGTTCGATTGTTGCCCTGTGGGCAACCGCACTTTTACCTTAAGCTCTTACTGGGTCATTTCGAGGACTCACCCTATTATATGTTTACCACTTTCAGGCCGTCTTGACAAGCAACCGCGGAGTAGAGATTCCGCGTGCTTCCTTCTTTGAGGTTGGGTTGCAGCAGCATTCACGTGCGGAGGTCGCCTGCATTCCGCGCTAGGTATTTATAGGATTTTGTTACTGGCTCTGTAGCTGTAACTGCATGCATATAGGTCAGATCATGTTTTGGATATGTATATATATATATGAGATATATTCTGCTTTGTTGTCTTCTGAGTCGTGGGCGGAGCCCCGACTTGCTATATAGTGGATATGGGGATTTTGTGTTGTGGCAATGAATGAAGTGAGATTTACCATGAATTGCTTAACTGGTGAAAGTTGGATTATTCGTTTGCTTGCCTTGCATGAGAATTTAGGTTGCTAGTTGTTACTTGATCGCTTTGTATTTGAGCTCGATGCTCCGTTGCCACGCTTTCCGCCGTGGGTTCCGGTTCACGACGCCGCGGCCGGCTCCGCCTCCGCAACCGGGCGGGGTGGCTGTGACACACTTGCTTTTGGAGGGATTCCCAAATCAAAGAGTATTGAGATGAATTGTGCATCAGAAAAGAACCTGATCATGCAGGCAAACCCTGCTGCTTTCTCCAGATCTCAAAGCTTTCAAGAGAGCTCTTGAGTCCAGATTTTGAGTTCAGTGGGATGCTGTTTTAGATCTTTTGTCATATGAGAAAGTGAGCCTGACCAGTTTCATACGTGTGTGGTTTCATGACTGATGTAAATATCATGTTATTGTGAAATATAAAAACCTACCCAGACAAATATCTTTAACCCTTTCTTCCATGCGAGGCTTGGAAAAGTTTTCTAACAAATGAGCTCATGTTTATTTTTTCTTTTGCTTGTAGGAATCAAAGCACATATAAAATGAGGAAAATTTTGGAACATTTAGGATCTGTTTAGTTATGGAGAAGTTTCCAAGTTTTCCTTTCTAAAATACATTTGTAAATATATGATCACATACCTAATCTTTAAGAGATGAAAAATCTTATTTTCCAAAAATTAGAAAACTCTAGTATTAAAATAGAAACCTTCCAAACAAGGTCCCATAATTTAATACTAGAGTTTTCCATACTTTCAAACATAAGTATATGATAAAAAATTTACAAAGAAGTTTTGGAAATGAAAATTTGGAAACTTCTCTATAACTAAACAGACCCTAAGCTTCGTTTAGTTGTATAAAATTTTTCAAATTTTCAACTTCAAATTTTCAACTCCGTTTACTTGTCACCCGACAGTTTCACCTTTTAACTTATTTATTTCACCTTTGGATTCCCTTCATATCCCCTAGCTGTTGTCCCGGATAGGCAGCCAAGAGGGGGTGAATTGGTTGACTCTAAAAACGAAATCTTTTTCTTAAAACTAAGATGCTGTAGCACACTCAACCCGTTTACAGAAACACGACAGTAGAGAGGTAAAACGAGAAACCAAAATAAAATACTGAAAAGAATGACACAAAGAATTTATAGAGGTTCGGTCTACGACCTACGTCCTCTCCTCAAGCTCACCACTTGAGAGTTCCTTCCACTATACTTTAAAACGGTTACACAAACCTAAAGTATACAAAGTTTTCCCGAGGCTCAACTAAAACCTATTTTTGGTTTTCCCAAGGCTCACCAAAACAACCTAACTCTCACCAAAATAGTTTTCCCAAAGGCTCACTAATAACCTAACAAAAATCCTGTTTGGTTTTCCCGAGGCTCACCAAAACAAACCTTACAAAAACTGTTTTGTAGAAAACTACTTAACTCGTTGAGGTTTTTCACGAAAAACTCACAAAAACTTTTAGACCAGTTTTCTCTCTCTCAAAATAAAGTAGGCAATCTAGAACGAAGTAGAAGCTTTGATCTTGGAATATGCAGTGCTGGAGAGCTTCAGTATGATCGACTATTTCTTTGCAAACCGAGAGCTTTTCGTTCTTGATCAATCTCTGAACTTGTTCTTCATGAAGCCTTGCACTCGATTAAATAGCAAGAGAGAGGAGCGTCCCAACAGCTATTTCTGTTTC
This sequence comes from Stellera chamaejasme, assembly GCA_024586325.1. Lineage (NCBI taxonomy): Eukaryota > Viridiplantae > Streptophyta > Magnoliopsida > Malvales > Thymelaeaceae > Stellera > Stellera chamaejasme. Next base: position 9,417,877 of record CM044986.1, read on the forward strand.
TTCTTGACAGAGGATGCGCACGAAAATCTCCATGGAATCAGCTGAGGGTAACGTTTAAATTTGAAACGTATTACAAGCAAGAGTCCTAAACAATTACAACTCCTGCACTATTTTTCTTCTTCGTAAACACTTTTACCGAATGGGCTTTTAGTCTAAATAGCAACTTGGGCCTGGCAAAACGTAGCGAAATACATAATACATTTGCCTGAACAAAATGCATAACTATTTAACAGCCCACCAGGTTTTCCAAAACTTTTCATAAAACATCTAAAACTTTTGTGATCATCAAAATCGTTTTCTTGCAAAAGAAATAATCCAACAATCTCCCCCTTTTTGATGATGACAAAACTAAAGTTTAGATTTTTGAAAAACTCCCCGAACAAATTCTCCTTGAGACATTTGAAAACATTTGAAAAAGCTCCCCCGAACTTCACACAACTCTTTACATAAAAGAACAAATAACGATGTGAAGCTAGCGTAATCATACCAACACTCACCAGCACGCATTTAACAAAAACATATCCAATTCTAACTATCCCATAAATCTAACCATCCCATATTTCTCCCCCTTTTTGTCATAATCAAAAAGTGCAGTAACCATCATAAAGTATAGAGGAAGGAGAGTCAGAAGGCAACAAAATATTCGTGCATCCCAGAAGTTTTAAGCAAAAACAGCTTGAACATAATAAAATCGATTAAAACAGGAAAAAGAGTTCTTGACACAGGGCAGTAGGGGTCTGGTTTAGCAGGAGCTTGGTGACTGTGGTGGAGTGCTCCAGAGCTCTGGTATCTCAGGGATTCGGAGAGGATTGTAGACAATCATGGCTCTTTCAGTCACAACCTCTTGATCCTCAACAACTCTGTCCTCTGTTGCTGGGTCAACAGTTTTAGTGCTATCCTGTTCTTCCTCTTTCTTCTTTGGTTGCTTCCTTGCAACTATGCTGCTGCTGATCTCCCGTAGCCTCTGTAAAGCTCCAGCATATTTGCTCTCAATCTTGGTCCACTTGCCATCCTGACCTTTCTGAAACCCACTCTTTTTCACAGTCGCCGGAATGAGATAAGTGTAGCTTTCCCACTTCTCTTTCTTTACAGATGTGCCAGGGACTTTGCTCTCTTTCAGAAAATTACTGAGCAATGTAGCATAGGGCATGTGCTCCTTATGCTTACCCTCTACAGCCAGTCCTAACAGTTGCACAACCCGTTTTCCGAAATCTATTTCCAATCCCCTTACTATCTTATACATCAGGCATATATCTCCCCAAGTTACCAGTTGGGTACCTTCCTTTGGGAAGATAATTGCTGTGAGAATCCAGTGCAGTACTCTGTGTTTGAAGTTCTTAAACATCATGCAAGTAAATTGATATGGTAGAGATAGAAAAGGAACTCCCACATCCCCAAAGAAATACTTAAAAGCTTCTTCCTTAGACTCACTGTCATCAATAGGTTCTTCAACAGAATCAAGAACTCCTAGGGCAGCAGAGAACTGTATGTGTGTGATTCTTACCAATTTCCCTTGGACCTTGGACTCAACTATTTTGTCCAAATCCACATGCATTTTGGACAAGAATTCAGATACTAGATTTGTATAACCCTTAGCATGTGTTGAGACAAAAGGCATCAAGCCATAAACATCCAACCATTCGGCTACCTCAGAGACGCCAAAAGACTCAAGTATTTCCCTAGTCACATATGAATGCCGAAGGAATTTGGTAAATTTTGGATGTACCTTTGTGTGAGAGATCTTTTGTGCTGCAGTCTGAGTTCTTTTTCTTTGAAGGAGGAGAGGCCTTCGTTGATTTTGCCTTTCTTGGCTTGACCTTCACAATAGGAGAAGGGGCTTGTTTCTTTGGTTTCTCTGAAACCGTGGAGGTTGATTTTGAGCGAAGTGACCGCAACCCATCTCCCCTAGTCCGTCTTCTTTGGATCGGGTAAGATGGTTTTGGAGTTTTCCTCTTTCTAGCACTGTTCTGGAGGTCTGCTAGAGTTATTGCCATATCAAAGCTGTCAAGGGAGGACGAGGGAGAGTGCTGACCAACAATCTTTACTGACTCTTCGTCGGAACTCATCGGAGTTGAGGGTAGCACAGGCCATGGTTTCGATTGTTGCGGTTTTCTCGAGGGACTGTGAATGGCGGTCCTCTTCGTCGCTTGAATCACTGGAATAATCGACAAAGTCTGCTGGAATTTGGGATTGTTGGGGCTAGGGTTTTGAGAGGAGGAGGCCATCGTGCTTGGCTAAAGAGTCGAAGGTTTTCGGCTTTCAGGAGAGAGAGAGGTGGAGTGTCAGAGACGAAAAGAAGAGTGTGGAAGAGGGGTTTTATTACACGGTAAAATATTTGAAAAAATACTCTTTTACCCTTAGTAAAAAATCTGATTTATCCCAAAAATAACTTCTCCTCTTCCCAAAGTTTTCTTTGACCGAAAATACAAAAAACAAGTCCAAAAACACTGTTTTAAAAATAAATTCTGGGAATATTCATGCACCAATTTACTTTCAGAAATTTAGAACACATATATACGAAATTAATTTTCATATTACATGTCCTTGTTTCATTCGACAGACACTAAACGAGGTTTAGGAACATGTACTGTAATTACCTTGGATTGCTCATGCCCAATTCTCTCCTTATGTAGCTGAATCTCTCTTCACAGAGTGGTTTTGTAAATATGTCCATGACTGATTATTAGTATCAACAAACTCAAGCAAAACATTCTCATTAGCAACATGTTCTCTAATGAAATGGTATCTTATCTCAATGTGCTTAGCTCTAGAATGATGAACTGGATTTTTAGCCAAACAAATTGCACTTGTGTTGTCACACTTAATGGAAACTTTCCTGAAGTTAAAACCAAAATCCTTCGATTGTTGAACTATCCACAAAATTTGAGCTACACACTTCCGCCGCTATGTACTCAGCTTACGATTGATAGAGCAACTGAATTTTGCTTTCTTGAAAACCATGAAACTAGACAACTTCCTAGGAACCGACATGAACCACTAGTAGATTTTCTATCTACTTTGCTACCAGCAAAATCAGCATCGAAAAACCATAAAGTTCAAAGATCGTTTCTTTTGAATACCACAACCCAAGATTTGGTGTGTCAACCAAGTATCTAAAAATTCTTTTGACACAATGCAAGTGAGATTCTTTTGGGTTTGACTGAAATCTAGCACACAAGCATACACTAAACAAAATATCAGGCCGACTTGCGATTAAATAAAGCAAGGAACCAATCATGCTTCTAAACAGTTTTTGATCAACTTTGTTTACCGTTAGTCTTCATCTAACTTGGTGTGCGCTCATTGGTATGGGCTGGGCTTTCTTGATGTATAGCCAAACTTCTTGAATATCTTTAATGTACTTGGCTTGACTTATAAAGATCCCTTCTTTTGATTGCTTGATTTGAAGTCCAAGAAAATAGCTAAGTTCGCCCATCATGCTCATCTTGAATTCTCCTGCATTAGCTTAGAGAATTCCTTGCACAAGGATTGATTAGTAGCACCAAAGATTATATCATCAACATAAATTTGAACAACCAAAATGTCATTTTTAGAAGACTTTATGAATAGGGTGTTGTCAACTTTTCCCCTTGTAAAACCATGATTATCCAAGAAGGTACTCAATCTTTCATACCAAGCTCTTGGAGCTTGCTTTAAACCGTAAAGAGCCTTTTTTAACTTGTAAACATGGTCTGGAAAATGAGGATCTTCAAAACCGGGAGGTTGTTCTACATAAACCTCCTCTTTTATAAACCCGTTTAGAAAAGCACTCTTTACATCCATTTGAAAAAGTTGAATGTTCATAAAGCATGCAAAAGCACAAAGCATTCTTATTGCTTCAAGTCTAGCTACAGGAGCAAAGGTTTCATCAAAATCAATCCCTTCCTCCTGTGAGTAGCCTTTGGCAACTAATCTTGCTTTGTTTCTTGTGACAACACCATTTTCATCAAGTTTATTCCAAAAAACCCATTTGGCACCAATTATAGAATGATTCTTTGGTCTGATAACCAAGTCCCATACATCATTCCTTTTGAATCGATTCAGTTCTTCCTGCATAGCACTTATCCAGTTTTCGTCTTGTAAAGCTTCATCAATAGTCTTAGGTTCGACTAGTGAAACAAAAGCTTGAAAAGCACAGAAATTTCTTAAGGAAGAGCGTGTCATTACCCCTTGGGTTACATCACCCAGGATATTCTCTTGAGGGTGACTTGATTTGTGCTTGAATTTCCACTCATGAGGCAATGTTTGTGAGGGCTGTACAGCAGTTGAGTTTTGTTCTTGTTCTTTCTGGAACATCCTCAACAGGTTGAGAATGATCTTTTGCTTGAACTCTCATCTGCTTGGCCTCCAGTCAGATTCTTTTCTTCACTGTTCTTCTGACTTGTGTCTGCTGGACTTCAGGAGTATCATCATCTTCTCTGAGAACATTGTTAGCCTCATCGAAAATAACATGTATTGATTCTTCTACCTTTAAAGTCCTTTTATTGAAGAGTCTAAAGGCTTTACTTTTTAAGGAATAACCAAGAAAAATAGCCTCATCATTTTTCGAATCAAATTTACCAAGATCTTGCTTATCCAAGTTTAGCACAAAACATTTGCATCCAAAAGTGTGAAAGTGAGAAATATTTGGCTTTTTACCTTTCCAAAGCTCATATGGAGTTTTGTTTAGGATGGGCCTAATCAAAACTCTATTGAGTATATAGCATGAAGTGCTTGCTGCCTCTGTACTTAGGAAGAGAGTGGTCATTTAACATGGTCCTTACCATTTCTCCAATGGTGCGATTCTTCCTTTCCACAACACCATTTTGTTCGGGTGTTCTTGCACAAGAGAAATTGTGAGTAATACCAAGTGAAGCACAAAAAGATTCCATTTCTGTATTAACAAACTCACCTCCATTGTCGCTTCTTATTGCAACTATTTTATCACCTTTCTCATTTTGCACTTTCTTAACAAAGTTGACAAATACTTCATGAGTTTCACTTTTCTTAGCAAGGAAGAAAGTCCATGTATACCTTGAGTAATCATCAACAATAACTAAACAATATTGTTTACCTCCAAGACTGGTTGTTGAGATTGGACCGAATAGATCCATGTGTAACAACTCTAGAATCTTTGTCGTGGTCACAACCTGTTTAGCTTTAAAGGAAGCTCTTGTTTGCTTTCCTTTTAGGCAGCTTCACACTCCTTATCTTTGTCAAACCTGATCTTTGGCAGTCCTCGTACAGTCTTTCTTTGTGATTTTGCAATTGTATGCATGCTTGCATGTCCCAATCTCTTATGCCAAAGCCAACTATCATCTTTGTTGGGCAATAAGACATTTCACGTTAAAAGAAGATAAGTCATCTAAATCAAATGTGTAGACGTTTCCACACCTTTTACCAATGAACTTAATGTTGTTTGACATTCTATCAATCACATGGCACTGGTCCGATTTGAAAGTGACATAATAACCACTATCACACAATTGGTGATACTTAACGAGTTGTGCTTGATCCTTCAACTAGCAATACATTATTGATAGTAGATGATCCAATCTTACCAACCTTACCAATACCTAGTACACGGCCTTTCTTTGTCACCAAATGATACCGTACCTCCTTTTCTTGGTGTGTAACTCAAGAACTTGCTCCTGTCTCCAGTCATGTGCCTTGAACAGCCCTTTGTCCAAGTACCATGTATGCTTCTTCAAAACCTAAACAGGTTGAACATTTAAATCGACTTTTGGTACCCATTTCTTTTTGGGTCCAGAAATGTTAGTAACATGTTTAATAATCCATACTTGCTTAACACCATACCTGAAATATCCATTTCTGAAAAGACACTCAAATTTACTATGTCCTTTTTGATGACATTTTTACAAGTTATATAAGTGACATTAGCAAGCTTCTTTTGAGGACAAGGTTTTCTATGACTATAACCTATTCCGGTTTTGTCATAGTAGGACTTTGACTCTCAAGAAGATTGTCTAAGTTCTTTTCACCATTAATAAAACCTGCCAGAGTTTTCTCCAACTTTTCATTCTTAGTTCTCAATTTTGCGACCTCATCTTTTAAAGCAATGTTTTCGGTTTTAAGCCTTTTGACAAGAGTATCATAATCTCGACATACTTCAGTGAACAGCAGATCTCTTTCATCAGTGTAGGAATTTGAGGAATTAAAGGATTCAGCATTGCTCATTACCTCCGATTCAGCGGTGGCCATTAGGCATGTTTCAGCAGATTGATCTGTCTGCATTTCATAGTCAACAGGTTGACAGCTCTGGAAGGTGCAGCTTTCTTCATCGTCTATCAGACACAAGTGTGCCTCTTCTTCTCCATTTGAGGATGATTCCTCTGTGTCTGAACAGCTATCACTCCATGCTGCCATTCCTTTCAATCCGGCCTTCTTTTCTTGAAGAATCTTTTCTTGTCCGAGCCTTCTTTTTCTTTTTGCTTTTTGGAGCTGCCTTCATTTGTTGGGCAGTCAAATTGCATATGACCTCTTCCGCTACATTTGTAACAAATTGGAGGTTTGAAGGGGTTGTTCCTTTTTTCCTTCATTTGTTGATATCGCCCTTTATATTTGAGCAATTTTTTGATTTTTCTTGCAATCATTGCCGCCTCATCACCGACTTCTTCCTCGTTTGATGAACTTCCTTCTGATTCACTTGCCTTCAAGGCAATTGACTTTTGTTTCCTGTTCATCCTTTCATCTTCTCTATCCTTCATTTCATAAGTCATTAGTTTTCCAAATAATTCATCAACACTTATAGTTTTGATACTACCTCCTTCATTAATGGCTTCAACAGTACTCCTCCACGTTGAAGGTAAACTCCAAAGAATTTTTCTTACCAATTCTTCATTTGTATAGATCTTACCATCTGTCAAGTGGTGTGATGATTTCATTGAACCTTCTATGCATGTCTGAAATTGTTTCTTTTGGATCCATTGCAAACATTTCATAAGCCTTGACCAACATGAACATTTTGGTATCTTTAACTTGATCCGTTCCTTCGTAGGTCACTAGTAGCTTATTCCATATCTCATGCGCACTGTCACAAGCAGAAACAATATTAAAAACATCAGGAGTTAAAGCACATAAAATCACATTTACCGCCTTTGCGTTCATTGTGCACATTTTGTCATCATCTGGAGTGTAGTCTCTAAGAGGCTTGGGTTCGATTTTTCCATCAGCGGTAGTGATGGTTGGAATTTGCGGTCTGCCTTGATGATCCTCCGAGAGATGGTGGTCTTGTGCACGAATGTGATTTTGCATTCGGTCTTCCACCAATTGAAGTTTGCGGAATCGAAAAGTGGAGGTCTTGATGGATTGTAACCTTCAAGAATCATGCTTGGAACTGATGCCATTTGATCTTTGGATCTGAAACCGTGAGGTTTTGTCACAGATCACTCTGCTCTGATACCAATTGTTGTCCCAGATAGGCAGCCAAGAGGGGGGGGTGAATTGGTTGACTCTAAAAACGAAATCTTTTTCTTAAAACTAAGATGCTGTAGCACACTCAACCCGTTTACAAAAACACGACGGTAGAGAGGTAAAACGAGAAACCAAAATAAAATACTCGAAAAGAATGACACAAAGAATTTATAGAGGTTCGGTCTACGACCTACGTCCCTCTCCTCAAGCTCACCACTTGAGAGTTCCTTCCACTATACTTTAAAACGGTTACACAAACCTAAAGTATACAAAGTTTTTCCCGAGGCTCAACTAAAACCTATTTTTGGTTTTCCCAAGGCTCACCAAAACAACCTAACTCTCACCAAAATAGTTTTCCCAAAGGCTCACTAATAACCTAACAAAATCCCTGTTTGGTTTTCCCGAGGCTCACCAAAACAAACCTTACACAAACTGTTTTGTAGAAAACTACTTAACTGTTGAGGTTTTTCACGAAAAACTCACAAAACTTTTAGACCAGTTTTCTCTCTCTCAAAATAAAATAGGCAAGCTAGAACGAAGTAGAAGCTTTGATCGTGGAATATGCAGGGTTGGAGAGCTTTAGTATGATCGGCTGTTTCTTTGCAAACTTAGAGCTTTTTCTTCTTGATCAATCTCGAACTAGCCCCTCCGCTACCTGACCCATCCCCGCCACCCATCAACCCCGCCCGCACCCTGCCTCACATTCCAGCCCAACCCGGCATCTCCCAGGGATGCCTAACCTAGTCCTATGCCTTGCCGGCTACAGACGCCAGCATCTCACCCTTCACTGCCACTTGTCTTGCCCGGCCTGCTCACTTCTCCTCCCACCCCTACCCGATGCTGTCGGGCATCACTCCTCTCACAGTGGCCGAAGGTTCAGATCTCCAAGCAGGCCCGCCCACCCGCCACAATGAATAAGGCGACCCCAAAGCTTCAAATCGAGGCTTGGTGCGGGCTTGAGGAGGGTGCACAGTGCAAAGTGAGACAACGATTGCAGGTGGGCATGTGTGGCCGACCATTGTTGAGTGAACATGTAAGCATGGCCAAATACAGACCATCGGATCATAGTTATAGTTGACATGCAAATGTGTTGTGTCCTATCTAGCCAGAAATTCAACTATTTTCACATTAAACATACGGTAACTAATGAGTATACAACCCGGTTGAACATACAATCATCACAATGAATCATGCTTGACGAAATGTCATTTGGACGAATGGGCATGAACTCTGCACTCCCTGATCTGGGAAGCAGTATGAACGTATGAGGGGTAGTCGACAGATGCTGAACTCCAGATAAGTTTCTAGGCCTACAGTAAGTTCATTGGATTCGACAACCCCCGGTGTCCTCTGCGTGACGAACATTGCCATAAGCAGAGAGTTCAATAAGATCCATTTCACGCCCTAAGTTCCATGTACCAGTCTCCAATCAGATTAAAATAACAAACAATCTTGAAATAAGGTAAGAGTATTAAGTTTTGTCACTTGCAGTACCTGAAACCCGACAATAAGAACTTTTCTGAATTAGCTCAGACTTGGACAACTCTGTTCGGTTTCCCTTTGATCGATTAACTCTTGCCTGAAGTAGTATGAACGGTGAAAAAGCAAATATCATGAGACTGGATTGATTTCATCATATTTCATTAAGAAGAAAAGTACAACTCATTTGTATAGCCACCCAACGGATAACAAGACCCCAGTCAACAAAGAGATATTAAATCATACTCTCCTGGGATAATAATGGGGAAAAGCAATAGTCTTACGATACCAGATTATTCTGGGTTAATCTATCTTTATCAGTTGCTAGGAGGAGGGGGGCCAATGTGAACCTCATGAGGAGATCAGACTGCACCACTAGCAAGTATTTGTAAGGAGGCCTAGATCTATGCTATGAATGATTTGCTGGCTAAAAAGGTACCCAAAAAGGAAGAACTAGACATGAAAGTCACAAACTTTATGAAGCAACCTCATATACTAGAAAATGCTATGAGTAATGCTTCATGATGTGCATGTTGATTTTACAACATCAATTGGGACATGACTATAGCAATTATCTCAACTCATCACCATCTCGTGCTATTTTTCTATGCATGTGGAGAAAATCTATGATGATACGATTTAAATTTCATCTCATTATTCTTCATAAGAAGGTTGCATCAGGAAGGGCATTCGGCATAAAATTTTTCTATGAATTTATAGTGTTAACTAATTTTTGACACTATAAACTTCATGCCACCAACCCCAAAATAGTTGCGATTAAGGTGTTGTTTGATGATGCTGCTGCTGATATACTAGGAACATGCTAACAATCACCAATGAAGTAAGACAGAGAACATTCTTCATGTTTTGAAGGGTCATCTTAAAATACACACACTTAACTCGATTAAGAGGAAGGACCACAAGAAAGACTCCTAAGTGACATACATTTGTAAATACTCAATATCATGGGATGCAGGCTATCAACTAGATTCACAGCCCCCAATAGAACCCACTAATAAATCAATTATATAGTTTTATCTCAGAAAATTAAAATTAGTGATCTCTTTGGATTCACTTCTCTGTTAACAATATGCACTGAGACCATGAGTTTCAAGTTAAATCCAACATATTGTATCATAGCCAAGATTTGGTTTTTGTGAACTGGTCTGTTATTGATTCCATTTCATGATCCTCATGCCAGGAGCGTTTATTTCGGTTTCATTAAGTCTCAAGTAATTAAGCGTCTGATGGAAAGAAAGCTTCAGGTTTTCGTTGACAAAAATAAAATCTAGGTGGCCAAAGAAACAATACAGTAATTGGAGGGCTGCTTTTTAAAGGGTTCTGTTCTGTAGTTCAGGAACTTAATAGCAGCTCCTTTCAAAAAACAAGGAGGGCTTCCTAAAACATTACTGAAAAGCAAACTTCCGAAAAAACAGGGCCATTCCTCTAAATATGCTAGGAAAGTGATACTTTAGATTTTACAAAAGTGAATGGATCTCACTTCGGTGGATAACAATTCATGTCATTGAGATATATTCGAAATCGAAATGATGTCACGAGGGAACTTATAATAGCTATTCTCCCTGCTACTCAAAGAAAATCAGTCTCAGTAGTTGTGATCTAGGGATTCAACATTCACCTTACAGAAATCAACTACGGCCACAAGTGCACCAGACTGTTCCCATTAATCTATAATTCTCTGTAAGCAAGACTCGATAAACTACACAGGTTTAAAAACCTCATCCAAACCACAAAATGGAGTACCCATGCACTGACAAATGCAAACTTGCAAAGTGAGAAACACACAAAACTACAGATGCCAGGAGAATCTCATACCTGCAGAACCTGACAATTCTCTAAGGTACTTTGTCCACCCTGAAATTTATCAAAAGATCATAAGGAAAAGAGGAAAACAAGTAACATCTTTGAGAATGTTTAGTAGAAACAAAGAAGAGCCATCACCTTTCAATCTTGTTAAAGTAAGTTCTCCTTCATTAGACTAGTTACCTTGCAAACTACATATCAAGGCTAAACACCCATTGCAGACTTTGTTTCAATCTCACATACCAGACTTCTCTTACATTTCAAGTTTTTTTACTTTTCAGCATTAAGCTAATTGTTGAAGCTATGCAAAATAGCAGTTTTATCCGTCTACTTAGTTTTGAGACAGACCTAAAACCACAATTGTTTAATCCCACCGCACCAGACTGCAATGTAATGTGATCAAGGATACCTTCCAGAAATGAAAATATTAGGAAAAAATAACCGAAGAGATGAAATACACTAACACCTATGCCCTGGAATGTATAATGAAGAACGTTTAGCTCTCTCCTGCTCAAACGAAATCAACATTACAACTAGCAGGAAGCAGACTTCTAACGAAAAGAAGAGATTCAAGAAAACTGCAAGCAGCGTGAAGTAAACAAAATCGAATTTGAAGCCGAAAAGTTAAGAAGAGAAACCTTAGAGTACGGTAAAATGTGATCATAATCATGGCACAAGCAACCCGGACAACCGACAAGCTTCCGGAACACAATATTACCCACAGCGTCCCGACGCCATCGATCTGGGTCACGACTTTTAACCTTCTCGGCCTTGTCCCAGCATTTCTGCTTGACGTTGTGGGGGAAACTCCTGGGATTGGAGCTCGAATCAGGGTAATTTTGGGTGATCTGGAGGTCGTCGAAGAGGCCGATGGCGGTGGCTTCTACATGATCGGCGACGAGATCGCCGTCGAGCGGCGAAGCTGAGGGAGTGAGGGTTGAGGCGCGAGGGCGAGAAGGCGAGGAAGAGCGGGGTTTTTTCTTCCTCGCGTCCTTGAGCGTTACCATTTTGGCTCTGGACTGAGAAGCTCGACGTGGATAAGGTAGCTAGCTAGGCGAGACTCGAGAGCAGCTATGAGAAACAAACCGAGCCCGTCCGGCACGAGTTCGAGCTGAAGCCGTTTTTCAGATTCGTGTATTTAACGAGTTGAATCCGAGTTTCAAAGCTCCGGGCTTCAACTGATTCACGAGCCTACATGAGCGGAACTGAGATGAGCTCGAATGTGTTAGATTTGAGTTTCAAAGTTAGAAGTCTATGTTAAGCATGGTTATGAAAACCGGACCGGACCGGCTGGTCGAACTGGTCGAACCGCGAACTGGACTCATATCCGGTCCGGTTTCAAGGGCACCTCTGCGAAAACTGGAGTGAACCGGAGGAACCGGTATAAACCGGCAAAAACCGGTGAACCGGAACCGCCGGTTTTGAATAAAAACCAGTTGTATCGTAACAGTTAAAGATGTGCTAAAAAGTTAAAGTCTGAAAGTACATCAAAACTCAAAAGCAAAAAAAAGTTAAATTTCGTCTCTAGCAGCAAGCAGCAGCAGCAAAGAAGAAGGGTTTACTGTTTCAACTTCAAACTTTGAACAAACCTTGGTCCTTCGCTCAGCCCTCCCGCCTTTATCGATCTTCCGGCGAATTCCCGTTCCCGTCCTCCGGTAAATGCCGTCCTCCGCCTTTGTATCCGTTTGAGTTCTCTCACCTCTATTCCCACAGTCTGCTTCTTTGGCATTGAGCAGGTGTGCTCCATTCATTCTGCTCTAATCTCTTTTTTCCTCTTTCATTAGCTTGATCTAGATAAAATTAAGACAATAATCAACTCTCTTTGTTGCTACTTTACAATTTATTTGTAGGAGATCTCTTTGTTTCTTTTTTTTTTGAATTTTTTCGCTCATCTTGTGCTACTCTGTTGCCACCTTTTCTTTTGAACTGATATGTACTTTGCCTCCTTTCTTTTACATCACAAGTTGTCTAGTGCTCAGTACTAGTTTGGAATGTTTACATCATTAGATATGATGAGTGAGTTGTGTTTACCCATACTGAAGTTCTAGACCAGTGAGATATGATGAAGTTTGATGTTTCTCCCTGAAATGTTTACATATTTGATGTTTTAGGGATTGTGTTTACATATTTCATCCTTGAAATTCAAATGTCTGAAAGAAACATGTATTTGATGTTTCTAATTGTTCAGCCTACTCTACTGTCCTTGTTCTCTCTTTATCATTCTTCTATATTTCATAATTTATAGGGTAATGGCTCAACCTAATTCATCAACATCTTCAACTCCCAATGCAACTGTGGAAACCTAAACTCAAGCATTGCGTACAAAGAATGATCCAACATGGGCATATGTTTGTGAAGTCGTCTCTACCAATGGTAAAAAAACGTTAACATGCAACTTTTGTCAAAAGGTTTCTAAAGGCGGAGGCATATATAGAATGAAAATGCATCTTGTGGGAAAGAAAGGTGATATAGGTCCATGTTTGAAAGTCCCACAAGATGTTCGCTTTCGACTACAACGAAGCATCGATGAAGTAATTGAACAAAAGAGGCAAAGACAAGAAAACCGTGACGAAGTGAATCCTTTTGCAAGAAGCACAAATGAACCAAATGTCGAACTCGTTGATATGGAGAACATTGTTTCAAATCCACCAATAGCAAAAGGAAAAAGGATGGGTTTGGATGCTTACTTTCCTTCTGGAACGACTCCTGGATCTCAACCAACCATCAAATTTGTTCTCCAAAGCAAGGAAAAACTTCATGAGGTCGATCTTTCTATAGCCTGTTTCTTCTTTGATGCATGCATTCCTTTTAATGCATTGAATTCATACTATTTTCAACCTATGGTGGATGCAATTGCTTCTTACGGTTTTGGATATAAAGCTCCTTTATATCATGACATGCGAGTCAAGTTGCTTGCCGATGCAAAAGCAGAAGTCAAGTTACTTGTTGAAACTTATAGAAGTCAGTGGGCACAAACGGGTTGCACTATTATGGGTGATGGTTGGAAAGATGGGAGAGATAGACATTTGATAAACTTTCTTGTCTATTGTCCCAAGGGAATTGCATTTGTCAAGTCAGTTGATGCTTCTGATTTTATCTCTGATGGTACTACATTGTGTAATTTATTCGCTGAGATTGTGGAGATTGTTGGCTCTGAAAATGTTGTTCACTTGGTGACTGATAATGCTAGCAATTATAAGGCTGCGGGAAGGTTTCTTACTGACAAGTATCCTCATATTAGTTGGTCACCTTGTGCTGCCCATTGCATAAATTTAATGCTAAAGGACATTGGTAGCTTGCCTCATGTTGATAGCTTGAAGAAACTTGGGAGTATGGTCACTGTCTTTATTTACAATCACAAGTGGACATTAGCATTCTTGCGACGAAGTGATCGGTGGAAGGAGATTTTGCATCCAGGTGAGACTCGATTTGCTACTACATTCATTGCCTTGAATAGTCTCTATGATCATAAACAAGTTTTGCAAGCTATGGTAGCAAGTGAAGAGTTTGAAAAATGGAGTATTTCTAAAACACCTAGAGCAAAAGAAGTGAAAGAAGTGATTCTTGATAGTAGCTTCTGGAACAATTGCTTGTTGATTGTGAAAATTGTGGCACCACTAATCCGACTCCTGCGCATGGTGGATTCAGATGAGAAACCTGCTATGGGTTATGTTTATGAAGGTATGCAAAGAGCTATTAAAGGAGTGGAAAAGATTTTTCAAGGAAAGGAAAGGTTGTATGCGCAATACACTAAGATCATGCAAGAAAGGTGGGATAGACAATTGCGCAAGGATGTTCATGCAGCTGCTTATTGGTTGAATCCTGCATTTCAATATGATCAAGAAAGTTTTTCTCAAGAGTCCGAAGTAATGAATGGTTTGTTGGAAGTCATTGCCACAAAGGGTGTTGGGGTTAGTACACAAGCATTGATGGATGAACTAGCAATTTTTCGAGAGAGAATGAAGACTTTTGGAAAACAACTAGCAGTTGATTCTGCAATGACTATGAGGCCCGGTAATAATCTTTCTTTCTTTGCTATTTTATTTTCTAGTAAATATTTTATTTTAACAAAATATTATTTATGATGTACATGTAGATGAGTGGCGGAAAATGTTTGGACATGATGCTCCTAACCTAAAAAAGTTGGCAATTCGTCTTAGCCAAACATCAGCTTCCTCAGGTTGCGAGAGGAATTGGAGCGCGTTTGAGCGCATACATACCAGAAGAAGGAATAGGTTAGAGCATCAAAGATTGACGGATTTGGTATATGTTCATTACAATCTACGTTTAAAAAATAGGTATTTGCTCATTTCAAGAAACTATTTTTAATTATTTATTTGCATTTTAGTTTAATGTTTTGTGACTACATTGTTTAGGCTCTACAGTCGCAAGCGAGAATATGACCCCATTGACTATGAATGCATTGACAAAACTGAATTTTGGGTCGTTGAGGAAGAGCTCTCGCCTGAATTTGAATATGTTGAGTTAGAAGAGGCAATTAACATTGAGGGAATTGAAGGTTTAATTTTACTCTTAATCATTTTTATTTTTGGATTTGAAATAATTGTGTACTAGATTCTTTAGTAAGATAGTTTTATCTTCAAAGAATAATTATGAGTATTTTATTGTAGGTGATGGAATAACTAATGCAGATAAAGATGTCACCGGAGAGGATGATGAACTTGATCTTAGATCATATGTTGATAGCCTATGAGGTATTGCTAGTTGCTACCCGTTAGATGGTACTTGTTAGTACGTGCACCAAACAATGGAGATGTTAGTAAGATTAACAAACTTGTTAGTTGGCTCAGTACATCGGAGACATTGAACTTTATGATCTTTTGGAACTTTAGAACTTGCATATGCCAACTTTTTTGGAATATTTATAGCTTGTATATGCTAACTCTTTTGAATTTTAATGGATCTATGTTTTTAAGTTTACTATTAATTACATATTTATTTTAAGATGAATGATAAATATTAGATATTCCGCGTATTTGACTATAACCGGTTGAACCGGTGGCTCAATCGGTTGAACCGGTTGAACCGTGAACCAGTGACCGAACGGTTCGACGTCCGGTTCGATTTTATAAACCATGATGTTAAGTAGGAGTTAGTGTCCAATAAGGAAAATGTTCCTCGTTTGTAGGAACTCAGTCTTTCGTTAGTTAAGTTTTTCTAAATTTATTAGGTGTTTATCTACAACTCTAGTCTTATCAGGTTTTAGGTTGTATAATAAGGAGGTGTTTGGTTCATGGATTTTAAGAATCCTTAAAATCATTTGTTTGGTTGGAAAAAAAGAAAAGAAGTTGATCATTTTGAAAATACTTCAAGAATCCATGCTGTATAATTTAGAATCCTCAACTCTCCAGTGGCAGACCGTGTTATTTTGAGAATACAGATTCTCAAAATCTCATGTTTGTTTTTCTTACTCAACTAGTCTTTTTCTCAAGCGATACTTCCCATCATCGGTCATCGTCCTCGCCGGCAAAGGGGATCCGATCAAATCAAGCTCCTTCCGAGCTCCTGTACTGCAAGCCACCCTCGCGGTCACCTCACCATCGATCACCGGAAAGGAGGTATCTCAGTATTTCTTAATCATCTGATATCATGTTTCAAATCACTGATTATCATACGCATCATCCCGATTATGTTGCTCCTGATTTCACTGTTGAAGAGAGCAATTGATCATCGGTGCGATTTTGATTTTGTTAATATGAAATTCACCTTAGGTAATCTTCGAAAATCTTATCTAGGTTTTATCGATTATATACTTGTTAAGTTTAGAACAATATTCAAGCCCTAATTGAGCTGCACTCGCTTGATGATTTCATTGAAGAAAGCGTTTATATATTACATGAGATGTTGCTAGAGTTCCAAGCTTAGAAGAGTCCTAACTATAAGCTAAGTGTTGACCTTAAAGAGGTCTAGACAAAACAAATAACTTGCAGCTAACCTAAGGCTTAAGGCCGAGCTAACTTGTAGCACAAGTAGCTATTTTATTGAACTTAAAGCTATCCTAACATTCCTTCCCTTAAACCAAACTGTAGTTTACAGTTGGTTTACTCTTTAATCTGTTTCATGCCCATCAGACACCTCAGCTTCAGAAAAGCTTCAACTTTCAATGGCTTAGTTAGCAAGTCAACAACTTGATCTTCACTCCTGCAGTACTCTAGCTCAATTGTCCCCTCCTTGGTCTGATTTCTGAGGAAATGGAACCGTATATCAATATGTTTGCTTCTCCCGTGCAGTACTGGGTTCTTTGACAACTTCAATGCTGAACTGTTGTCAACCAGAATGGACACACATCTTACTTCCCTCTGACTGAGCTCTTGCAACACTCTTCTCATCCAGATTGCTTGGCAAGCACTCATAGCAGCAGCCACGAACTCAGCTTCAGTAGTTGATAGTGTAACAATGGGCTGCTTCTTGGAACTCCAGGCTACAGCTCCTGAGCTGAGCATAAACAGGTAGCCACTGGTGCTTTTTCGATCATTCAGATCACCAGCAAAGTCACTGTCTGAGTAGCCTTGAAGTTCCTCATCTCCATCCCTTCTGTACTGTATTCCAAGACTTGTTGTCCCTCTCAGATACCTCAAACTCCTCTTTCCAAGTTGGAAATGCAGCTGTGTAGACCTTGCCATGTATATGCTCATCAAACTCACAGCAAACATAATATCAGGTCTGGTTGCTGTGAGGTACATTAGGCTGCCCACTAGTTGCTTGTAATGAGTGTCATCCACTGGTGTTCCTTCTTCATCCTTATGAACAATTGTCCCTGGCACTATTGGAGTCTGTACTGGTTTGCAGTCCAACATATTGAACCTCCTTAATACATCCCACAAGTACTTCTTTTGATAAATGAAGATGCCTTCTGAATCCTGCACCACTTCAATTCCCAAGAAGTATCTCATACAACCAAGATCACTCATGTCAAATTCTTTCTTCATAGACTCCTTGAATTCACCCATCATCAAAGCATTGTTTCCAGTATATAGAAGGTCATCTACATAGATGCTTACAAAGATGAGGTTACCTCCTGTCCTTTTGATGAACAAGGTTTGTTCACTCTGACAATGTTTAAAGCCTTCCCTTAAGAAATAGCCTTCAATCCGGCTAAACCAAGCCCTTGGAGCCTGTTTTAGGCCATATAAGGCTTTGTGCAGTTTATACACCAAGTTTTCCTTCCCTGGCACCTCATATCCCTCAGGTTGTTGAACATACACATCTTCACTTATTTCACCATGTAAAAAGGCTGACTTGACATCCATTTGTTGCACAGTCCAGCCCTTCTTTGCTGCTAAAGCTAGGATTAATCTAACTGTGTCCAATCTAGCAACAGGTGCAAACACCTCAGAATAGTCAATTCCATATTGTTGAGCATATCCCTTTGCCACCAATCTAGCTTTGAACTTCTCCACGGTTCCCTGCTCATTATATTTGGTCTTATAGATCCATTTCACTCCAATTTTCTTGGCTCCTTCTGGAAGGGGGCATAAACTCCATGTATTATTCCTTTTAATGGATTCTATCTCCCTGTTCATAGCATGTATCCACTCTTGATTCTTTACAGCTTCTGCATAAGAGATGGGGTCTTCATAACTGTTCTGTTCTTCCTTTCTGCAACACCATTGTGTTGTGGTGTGTATGCAGCTGTCAATTGTCTCTTAATCCCTTCTATCTCACAAAAGTTGATGAATTCTTCAGAATTGAATTCACCACCTCTATTCGTCCTTAAGCATTTTAGCGGCAGTCCTGATTCCTTTTCTACTGAAGCCTTAAACTTCTTGAAACAACTTAGAGCTTCTGATTTTTCTTTTAACAAATAACTCCATCCCTTCCTACTAAAATCATCAATGAAACATAAAATGCACCTTCTACCTCCATTTGTTTCTGGTGAAATAGGCCCACAGATATCAGAATGAATCAACTCCAGCCTCTGTTGAGCTCTCCAAGTGCTTTGTTTGGGAATTGAGTTTCTGTGTTGTTTCCCTCTCATGCATTCTGTGCAGGTTCTACTAGCATTGGTCAAGGCTGGAAGACCAAGCACCATCTCTTCTCTCTGCATGGTTTCAAGAGCTTTGTAGTTCAGGTGCCCAAATCTCCTATGCCAAAGGTGTAGTAAGTCTGATGCTGTCATCTGAAGACATCTTTCTAAATTGGGACTCATTTTCTTCACAATTTCGCCATTTAAAGAGAACAACCTGTTGGATTTCATAAATGACCTCATGACCAATCCTCTTTCCTTATGAAAAAATCTACATGTTCCATCATTGATTACTATCTTCAGTCCCTTTTCTTGAAACTGTCCAAGACTTAGTAGATTGCTCTTCAGTTCAGGTACAAAATATACATCTGATAGTGCAAAGTAGATTCCCTCAAATATGATTTTAACCATGCCTTTGCCTTCCACTTGCAGTTTGCTGTCATTACCGAGCTTGACTGAGTGTGTGAAGTCTTTGTTTAGTTCACTAAACATCTCTTCAAATCCACACATATGATTTGAGCATCCAGAGTCCAGAAACCATTCACTGTATGTCTTGTTGCTTTCTCCTTCTCTAGCCATCAACAACATCTCTTCATTCCTTTCTTTCTCTTCTTCAGCATAGTGTGCTTCTTTGTACTGTTCAGGACACTCATTTTGGTAGTGTCCAAACAGATGGCATCTAAAGCACTCTACATTAGCTCTTGAGTAGAAACCTCTACCTTGACTTCTACCTCTGAAACTGCTCCTGCCTCTAAAGCTTCCTCTTCCTCGAAAGCCACCTCTTCTCCCAAAGTTGTAACCTTCATCATTCGTCTTCAACATCTGTTCTTCAACTTCTTTTGTTTTGAATTTTTGTTCATGTAACAGCAGAGAGCTTTGAAGTTCATCAATGCTTAAAGTCTTTGTGTCCTTTGATTCTTCTATTGAACATACAATGTAATTAAATCTCTCACTCAATGTCCTTAGGACTTTTTCAACTACTTTCACGTCTGGCATTGATTTTCCAAGACTTCTCATGTTATTTGCAACCACCATCACTCTTCCTATATATTCTGTAACTGACTCACCTTGCTTCATCTCAAGCACTTCAAATTCTCTTTTCAGGATGTTCAGTTGAGCCCTCTGAGTTCTCTCATTCCCTTGGAACTTTGTTTTCATAGAATCCCACAGCTGTTTTGCAGATCCCTTTTGTGCAATGGTTTTGAGAATATTCTTGTCTATTGATTGGAACAAGTAATTTTTGGCTTTGAGATCTTTTAGCCGTGCTTCATCTAGGTTTCTCTTTTGTGCATCTGTTAAGACTGTACCTTGAATAGGTTCTGTAAAACCTATCTCAACCACATTCCAAAACTCCTTCGATCTCAGAAGGTTCTCCATGAGCATGCTCCAATGCTCAAAATCTCCATCAAACTTGGGAATGGTTGCTTGCACGAATCCACCTTCACCTGCCATTGTTTCTCTCTTTTCTTTTGCTAGCTCTGATACCAATTGTTAAGTTTAGAACAATATTCAAGCCCTAATTGAGCTGCACTCGCTTGATAATTTCATTGAAGAAAGCGTTTATATATTACATGAGATGATGCTAGAGTTCCAAGCTTAGAAGAGTCCTAACTATAAGCTAAGTGTTGACCTTAAAGAGGTCTAGACAAAACAAATAACTTGCAGCTAACCTAAGGCTTAAGGCCGAGCTAACTTGTAGCACAAGTAGCTATTTTATTGAACTTAAAGCTATCTCAGTATTTCTTAATCATCTGATATCATGTTTCAAATCACTGATTATCATACGCATCATCCCGATTATGTTGCTCCTGATTTCACTGTTGAAGAGAGCAATTGATCATCGGTGCGATTTTGATTTTGTTAATATGAAATTCACCTTAGGTAATCTTCGAAAATCTTATCTAGGTTTTATCGATTATATACTGGCTTGGATTGGGTATTTTGTTAGTTTTGGTTATTGACAGTGATTCACTACAATCTATGTTTGTGTGATTTTGATTGCACCTTATCCTTTTTTGTTTTCTACTATATTTCATTTCCCTATGTTCCAATTTACGTTTCTAAACAAAGAACATGTTCACAACTTGCAAAATTCATGCACTCCAACTTAATCCAACCATGGAATGGCTTCTGTGGTTAAAATGGCTTTAGACAACAAATTAGAGTACAACAAATTCAGCATCTCTTGGTGTTCTTAAGAGAAATGTTTCTTGTAACATGGCTCATAGTTCAATTTATTTTCTGCAGTTATATATGGCTCGATTACATAAGCAAAAGAAGATACAATTAGCAACTTTTCTAAGGTTGCATATGGAGATTTTGGAAAACGTGATCTTCAATTTATTTCTTCTTGTCATTACCCTTTTATTGAGGAGGAATAGTAGAAGAAAGAATATATTTTACTCCATGAGCTATTTAGAAAGGTTGGAGAAGATAGCTATAGGTTTACGATTGTTGGTTTTTGCAAGTGATGAGACTTGCTTGGATCATTGTCGAATGAATATGAGAGCATTTCACAAACTATCTGAGATGCTCAAGACACATGGAGAATTAAAAGATTCTAGAAATACAAGTGTTGAAGAGATGGTGACAAGTTTTCTCTATATCATTGGTCATGATCACAAAAATAGGATACTTAAACATCAACTGGTTAGATATTGTGAGACTGTTAGTAGGACTTTTCATTTAGTCTTAGTGGCAGTGTTGATTGCACAATAGATTGTTGAAGAAACCAAAACCAGAATTAGAGAACTCCATAGATTCACAATGGAAATGGTTTAAGGTACTGAATATTTTAATATTAAATAGAAGAATTCAAAAAGGGTTCATTTTGACTAATTAATACTTTTTAATTGTAAAAAAGGCTGCTTTGGTGCTTTAGATGGTACCTATGTCCTGGTACATGTCAAATCTGTTGACAAACCCAGGTATCGAAACAGACATGGTCAACTTACAACAAATGTTCTAGCTGTTTGCACTCGAGACATGCAATTTATTTATGTACGAGATGGGAAGGGTCTGCATCATATGTGAGAGTGTTAAGAGATGCCCTTTGTAATAGAAATGGTTTGAAGATTCCACAAGGTAAACTATAAAACAATTGAGTTATGCTTTGAAAACTTAGCAAAACTTTGCTGATTTTCAAACACAATTCTAATTGTAATTTTTTTTGTTATAGGAAATTATTACTTATGTGATGCTGGCTACACCACTGCAAATGGATTTTTATCCATGACATGCTTCAAATAGGGAGTGGATTTGGATGGAACGATGAAGAAAAATGCATATCTGCTCCTAAGGATGTTTATGACGACTATGTAAAGGTATGTAATATACTATTGTTGTTAATTTTGTTATCGTTAGTTGTTTGATTTTTGCTATGGTAATATTTGCATGGTCATGTTAATTCACCAGAAAAACAGACTTGGTTGTCATCCAAAGCTCTTTCTTGATCATATTGGGGTGGTTATTGGGGCTCTGCTGTGTTAGTATCTAATGGTTGTCAGCCAATGCTCAGTTGCTGCCTATCCTGATTCATGGGGCTCTGTTGTACGTTAGTATCTAATATTTTTACATTTGGTGAATGGTCACAAAGAAACTGCTGGGCTACGAAACAAGCCATTTCCTCATTATGAAGCATTGACAGTTCTATTTGGGAAAGACAGAGCCACAGGATTAGGGGCTGAAACTGCCCTCGATGTTTTGGAAGCTGAAGTTAGTAGTAAGAAGGAGCAACCGGTCAACCTCACTGAAGGGGGAAGTAACAATGAAGAAACAAGTGTGAAACAACCTCAATCTTCTAAGAAAAGATCTAGGAGTGAGGATGGGTCGATAGCAACATTGGTTGAAAAAGTCCCTGATTTTTGTGGAGATTATCGAGCTTCAATGGAGCATCTGAAGGACATCTCCGGTTACTTCAAACAGGAAGCTGAAACCAATGAGAGAAGAGGAAAGTTTTTTGAGGAGATAATGAAGATTGATGGACTCACACCTAATGATATGCTAGATGCAGGTGAGTATATTGCCAAAGATGTCACAAAGGTTGATTTCTTCCTTGGATTACCAACAGAATTTAGAAAGCTTTATGTCCTAAAACAACTAGATGAGTGTAGCGGTTGATACTAGCTTGTTTTATTTCTTGAAATTCTGGAGAAACAAAGACGAGGGCCAAGACTTAGCAGATGATGAAACTGTTGAAGTTATGTAATTTTGTTTTCAGTGGATTATGCAAGTTTTGAAGTTTTTTCAATTGTGGTGATCACACCAACTCCTTTTGAAAGCAATTAATTAAGCAATTTGATGATCGTGATAGTTCTTTTGAATAGCAGTACTTTAAAAAGAATAATTATAACTTTGTATCCAACCAAACACAAGATTTTAAAAATAATTATTCTTAATGAGGCTTGAACCAAACATTGTATTCTAGTTATTCCCACTCTATGGATTTCTACTTTCCTTATTTACACATTCCATATTCTTACAATCCAAGGATTTTGAAAATCCATAAACCAAGTACCTCCTATCACATTCCATATTCTTACAATCCATGAGCTTAGTCTTTCGTTAGCTTAAGTTTTTCTAAATCTATTAGGTGTTTATCTCCAACTCTAGTCCTATCAGGTTTTAGGTTGTAATCTTATAAATAGTTCGCTCAGCATGTAATAAAGGTAGAACGTATATTTAGCACCTGATTGCAATTACGTTTCTTAACAATTGGTATTAGAGACTTCCACTGGAGACCTGATAATTTTTAGAGAAAAATGATAGAAAATAACAATTATGTTCACCAAACAATTCCTAAGTCGATGGCCACTACGACCATTGGTCGATGTGATGGAGAACATTCTCCGATTAAAAGAGTATTGGACTTTGGTCGAAGATGGAGTCATGGTCATGGCGGAAGGAGTTAAGCCATCAGAGGCGCAAAAGAAGACAATGGATTATTTGTGTTTGAAAGACTTAAAGATAAAAAATTATGTTTTTCAAGCCATCGATGTAGCATTCTTGAGGCAATATTGGTGAAAGATACAGCGAAGAACATCTGGGATTCTATGAAGTTGAAGTACCAGGGAAGCACTAGAGTGAAAAGAACTCAGCTTCAAGCACTAAGAACTGAGTTTGAGATATTGCGTATGAAAGAAGGCGAGAAGCTTGATGAGTTCTTTTCCAGGACACTTGCTATTGCCAACAAGATGAAGGCACATGGAGAAAAGGCAAAAAAGAGAGATCAGGTTGTAATTGTGGAAAAAATCTTGAGGTCCATGACTCAAAAATTTGCTTTTGTACTATGCTTAATAGAGGAGTCTAATGATCTTGATAAGCTAACTATTGATGAGTTGCAAAGCAGTTTGATGGTGCATGAACAGAGAATGAGGATTCATTATGAGAAAGAGCAAGTATTGAAGGTTACTACTGATGATAAAGCTAGAGGTAGATGAAGAGGTGCTAGACGTGGAAGAGGTAGAGACAGGGGCAGAGGTAGAGGCTTTGACAAGGCCATCATTGAGTGTTATAAGTGTCTTGAGATGGGACACTTTCAGTATGAATGCCCTAAGTGGGAAAGAACATTAAACTATGCTGAGGAAGAGGAGGAAGAACTGTTGCTCATGTCATGTGTCAATATGGATAAAAACAACTATGAAGGGGTGTGGTTTCTTGATTCAAGGTGTAGTAATCACATGACAGGCAACACACATTGGTTTGTTAATCTAGATGAAGACTACAAGCAGTCGGTCAAATTAGGAAACAACGTGAAGATGGTTGTGATTGGAAATGGAGACATTGGGCTTTAGATGGAGGGCACAAAACAACTTGTGACTGATGTCTACTATATCCCTGAGTTGAAAAATATCCTCTCAAGTGTTGGCCAACATCAACAGAAGGGACTGAGCATTATGTTCGAGGGAGACATCTGTAAAATTCATCATAAAGACAGAGGAGTAATCATACAGACACAGATGACCAACAATAGGATGTTCACAATACAAGATGAAGTGAAGATTCATAACTCTAGTTGTTTCAAGAGTTCTACAGAAGACTTCTAAGCCACAAAAATCTCCAAACAAACTCTACAAAGAAAAGGACTAGTAAGTGGATTGCCACATCTGAGCTCTGTGAAGGAAGTGTGTGTCAGCTGATTGGAGGGAAAACAACATAGATAGAACTTGCCAAAGAAGGCAAAGTGGAGAGCAACAGAGAAATTACAGCTTGTGCATGATGATATTTGCAAGCCAATCTCACCTGCCTCACAAAGTAAAAGGATTGTTAGTACTATATGCCCAAAATCAATTAGCCTAGGGACTAATGTGCAAATTCTAATAAGATTAGAATTACCTGTAGGCTATAAATATTATCATATGTGGAATAGTTCCATCAACCCTAGAACACATTCTCTACACAAAACCCTAGCTCTCTCAAAACGTCCGATTTCCTTCTGCAACCACAAAATTATCAGAGTGGTGAGTCGATCATGTGGATCAACCGTAGAGGAGTTACACTTGGAACTCTTGCGAATCAGGTTCCAATTAACTGTTTCATGTTTCCGCTGCGTGATGTGATGCAATTAATTATTATATTTTTCAACAGTGGTATCAGAGCCTGGTTATGTTATGATTTTAGCATGTTTATGTGATCTTAATGACTAAAATTGTTTAGACATTGAAATTGCATGAACCCTAGGTCATAATGTGATATATTTTTGATTTAAGACATTATTTGATGTTTGTTGTTGCTGAAAATCATTGACAAATATAATTTTCAACCTAAAATCAAAGATTTTGAATGATTTAAGAGTTAAATCGCTAATCTAGATAATTAATTGTTAATCCTGAGTTAATCTCGATTTGGGAATTTTTTATCCGAACATTAATCATCGAATTTGATGTAAGGGTTTTGTAGAGAAAGTGTTTCTCATCAAAAGCCCTCTGTCAATTTGATGTTATTGCACCCCGAAACCATCTAATTTTGAAAATTACTCCCGAAAAAGTTAGGGTTTGGGTTATGAACCCTAACCCAAGATTGCTCAAAATTGGTGGTACTTGAGGGTGATTAAGAACAAACTCGGGATGCCCGAGGGTTGGGCTGGGGAGAGGAGTAAAACCTCACCACCGAAACCCCCTAAATCGGCGGTTTTTTGAGCCGGAAACATTCCAGGAAGGATGCCACTCTTGAAGCACCGGTAGGAGCTCCGACGGGCTGCTTGTATGGCGGCCGGCGGCTGGGAGCACCGGCCTTGAGTTCGCCAGTGGTCTGCAGTGGCCGTCAGATGGCGATGGGGCTCTGGGCAGCGAAATCCAGGAGGAAATTGGGCTGTTTGCCCGATCAGATCTGGGTTCTGAACTCGGGTCTTCGGGTCGGGTTTGACCCGGTCCATTGACCTAGACTTTTGAC
Source organism: Stellera chamaejasme (assembly GCA_024586325.1). Lineage (NCBI taxonomy): Eukaryota > Viridiplantae > Streptophyta > Magnoliopsida > Malvales > Thymelaeaceae > Stellera > Stellera chamaejasme. The sequence continues at coordinate 9,443,969 of CM044986.1, forward strand.
CCTGCCCGTTGACCCATGCAGGTGGGTTTGACCCACCGACCCCCTTTTCAGCCCCTGAACGTTCTCCCCTTGTTCTGATGAGGCCTAAGTTTCTGAAACGTTTAAAACTGCTAAAACTTATAAAGAATTAATGAGATTAGTCCTTATACGTTTCTGAAATGTTCAGGATGACCCCAAAAGTTTCTGGCGAGACCAGAAAAGGCCCAGATTGTAACTTTAATTTTATAATTTACCATATAAAATTTAAAAATACATTAAAAGTGTAAAAGTTACATTTAATCCTCTTATAAAATTGTTTTATTGAGTGAGAATTTTATGTTTCTTTGTATAATTATAAATATGTATGAGATGCATGATTTATTTTTAAAATATAATATTCATGAGATGAATTATATAAGAAATTGAAACCCTTACTTGAAAATTGTCAAGTTTAAAATTAAGTTGTAAACGAAAAATCGAAGAGTTTGATTAATCATAGTCTTTCCATCATACTTAATAATATGAGATTTTGTTATGTTTAGTATGTATCGCAATAAAATTTTGGATATGCTGGATGTAGCAAATTATGTTGTTAAGATGTACATGAGATGTGCATAAGATGATGGAATTTTAGTGCTATCGCTAATAAAATTTAGGGGCATTAATTTTTGTCATACTTGTGTAGATGATGATTGACTTAACATAATTTGCATAAGGGCGCTAATAAAATTTAGGTTTATGCAAATGTGAGGCTAAACAAAATAACGGTCACATAAGATGTGATTAACAAGGGTTGTTTATCTTTCATGTCTACTATGAGATCGTCAATAAAATTTGGGCTTATGGTAGATAATGATTTGAGTCTTATTCCTACTAAATGTCAAACTTTATTTATTAAGGGTGCGAAATTTTGTTTGATTTAATGGGAGGATAATTTATGAATTTAAGACCTTATTCATGAATTCATATATTGATTGAATGTTTTGCTCATTCTCGATTATTTGTAGATTTTAGAAATCTAGCTATGGCAGACAAAAATTCCTTAGCTTCTATTTTGGACAAAAACAAGTTGACTGGCCAAAATTATTCGACTTGGCTGATGAATTTGAAAATTATGCTGGATTTTGAGAAAATCACTTATGTGCTTACAAGTGAACTACCGGATGAGCTTCCAGAAGATGCCACACCTGAGGAAGAAGTCACTTTTAGAAAGTGGAAAGATGATGATCTTAAGGCAAGGTGCTATATGATGGTATCTATGTCTATTGATCTTCAGAGGCAGCATGAAAATATGAGACATGCTTTTGAGATCTACCTTCACCTACAAGAGTTGTATGGTGGGCAAACCCGACATGTTAGATATCAGATATCTAAGTAGCTTTTCAGGGTCCGTATGACGGAAGGATCTTATGTTCATGATCATGGATTGAAGATGATAGGCCTGATTGAAAAACTCACTGAGTTGGGTGTTGAGATGGATACGAATTTATATGTTGATCTCATCTTGTAATCTCTTCATGATTCATATGATCAGTTTGTCATGAACTTTCACATGAATAAGATTGAGGCCATGTTGCCTGAACTTGTGAATATGTTAAAGATAGCTGAGTTAGGGATGAAAAAGGAAAAGGATGTCATGCTCATTGGTTCATCCAAAGGTTCTAAAGCTAAAAAGAACAAAGGGAAGAGTTCCCAGAACAAGAATCCAAAGATGAAACCAATTGGTGGTGTTAAGAAGAATTCAAGCCAAAAGTCAAATAATAAAGGACCATGCTTTCATTCTGGAAAGCCTGGGCATTGGAAGAGGAACTGCAAGTCCTATCTTGCAACACTGAAGCAGAAGAGTTCTGATTCAGGTATGTTCTTTGTTGAAGTTAATCATTCGATTAATGATACTTTTTGGGTATTGGATACCGCTTGTGGCTCACACATCTGCAATGATTTGCAGCTGATGACAAGAAGCAGGACGCTAAATAAAGGAGAGAAGTTTCTAAAGCTGGGGAATGGAGCAAGAGTTGCTGCATTAGCTGTAGGAACTATTTATTTAGCTTTAGAATCAGGTCAATCTTTAGTTTTAGAAGATTGTTGTTATGCACCAGATATTATTAAGAACATCATTTCAATTCCTGTTTTGGATTGAGAAGGTTATGAATTTTCAATTAAAGATGGAAGATGTTCCATTTTTAAAAATGGTGTTCATTTTAGTGTTGGTTCTTTGATAAATGGTCTTTATACTATTGAACTGATTCAATGGTTTGTTTTCAACAAAGTAACAAAGGAAAAGCTACTGAGTATGATCATACATACATGTGGCACTTGCGATTATGTCACATTTCCAGGGAAAGGATAAGCAAGTTGGTTAAGAATGGATTATTGAATCTGTCTGAGTGTGACTCATTACCAACTTGTGAGTCTTGTTTAATGGGAAAAATGACCAAATCTCCATTTGTTGGACAAGTGGAATGTGCTACAGACGTTTTGGATTTGATCCATAGTGATGTATGTGGGCCACTAAGTGGTAGTGACAGAGGTGGTATCTCATATTTCATCACTTTCACCGATGATTACTCACGTTATGGATATGTGTATCTTATGAAACACAAATCTGAAGCTCTTGTTTGAAGAGTTTCGAAGTGAGGTTGAGAAACAAACTGGAAAAAGTATTAAAGCTCTACGATCTGATCGAGGGCGCAAATACTTGAATAATGAATTTTATGATTATCTCAAAGCGGGTGAAATTATCTCACAGCGAACCCCACTAGGAACTCCTCAATTAAATGGTGTTTCTGAAAGAAGAAATATGACCTTATTAGATATGGTCCGTTCCATGATGAGTTTCACAAATCTTCCATCATCCTTTTGGGGATATGCCCTTGAAACTGTTGCACATGTGTTAAATTGAGTTCCCTCAAAATCTGTGCCAAAGACGCCATATGAGATGTGGTCAGGCAAGAAACCAAGTCTCAAATACATGAGGATATGGGGATGTCTTGCATATGTTAAGAGACTAATGGGGGATAAACTTGATAGTAGGTCTGTAAAATGTCGCTTTGTGGAATATCCGAAAAATTCTATCGGATATTACTTCTGCCACCTTGAAGAATAAAAAGTATTTGTCTCAAGGAATGTCACTTTTCTAGAGAAAGAGTTTCTTCTAGATGAAAAAGATAAACATATGGTAGATCTTGAAGAAATTCAAGAACCACAAACGTCTAGTCCACAAGAAATGGAAGCAGAACAGGTCACTGAACCTACTAGGTCATCTAGTATACATGAAATTCGTAGATCTCAAAGGAGCTCGAAGCCTCCAGAAAGGCTTAATCTCCTGGTTGAAGATGATATGATTAATCTTCATACAGATACAGATCCGAGAAACTACGAAGAAGAAATGAAAGTTATTGATTCGGTAGAATGGCTAGAAGCCATGAAATCCGAAATAGACTCCATGTATTCCAACAAAGTGTGGACTTTGGTAGATCCAACAAAGGGTGTAAAGGCCATTGGCTGTAAACGGGTCTACAAGCGAAAACTTGGAAAGGATGGAAAACTAGAGACTTATAAAGCACGATTGGTTGCTAAAGGGTACACTTAAAGACAAGGGGTTGACTTTGAGGAAACTTTTTCACCAGTCGCTATGCTTAAGTTCATTCGGATACTGCTTGCTATTGCCGCATATTATGACTATGAGATATGACAGATGGATGTGAAAACTGTGTTCCTTAATGGGTATCTTAAAGAAGATATTTATGTTGAACAACCAGATGGTTCACGTCTAGTGGGAGTGAACAGAAAGTCTGTAAACTCCATAAATCCATTTATGGATTAAAGCAAGCATCTCGAAGCTGGAACATCCGTTTTGATGAAGCAATCAAATCGTTTGATATCTTTCAAAATCCGGATGAACCATGTGTACAAGAAAACTAGTGAGAGTTCAGTCACTTTCTTAGTGCTTTATGTTGATAACATACTTCTCATTGGGTATGATGTAAGTGTGTTAAAATCAACAAAGGTATGGTTGTCCACTCAATTCTCCATGAAAGATTTGGGTGAAACATCATACATTTTGGGAATTAGAATCTTTAGAGATAGATCTAACAAGATGCTTGGTTTATCCCAATCTACGTACATAGAGAGGGTGTTGAAGAAGTTCAACATGGAAGAATTCAAAAGGGGATATCTTCCAATGAGTCATGGCATTCATCTCTCTAAGTCTATGTCCCCTAAGACACTTGAAGAGAGAGAGAAAGAATGGCTCGGATACCCTATGCATCTGCCATAGGCAGCATTATGTATGTTATGTTATATACGAGCCCTGATATCGCATATGCTGTGAGTGTCACTAGCAGATATCAAGTTGATCCATGTGAGGAACACTGGAAAGTTGTGAAAAATGTTCTTAAGTACTTGAGAAGAACTAATGACGTTTTCATGGTCTATGGAGGACATGAACTAAAAATGGAATGTTATACTGTTTTGATGGAGGTCAAGGCTTGTAACTCCTTCCTCACCAATGATGTGGATGATCTGAAATCCATATTCGGTCGGTGTGGGATGGCACCACTTGTTTTGTCATGTGAGCTCTTGCTCATCTGAAATCCATATCAGGATACATGTTTACCCTGAATGGAGGGGCGGTGTGTTGGAAGAGTTTCAAACAAGGAACCACCGCGGCTGAATACATTGCAGCTTCCGAAGCCGCAAAAGAGGCTGTTTGGATAAGAAATTTCATCCAATAGTTGGGTGTTATTCCTAGCATTGTTGATCCAATTCTAGTGTATTATGATAACAATGGTGCCATAATACAAGCAAAGGAGCCCAGATCTCATCTACGATCAAAGCATTTCTTGAGAAGATATCATGTAATTCGGGAGATCGTTGGGAGAGGAGAGATAAAGATGGAAAGAGTTTCTCCAGAAGAGAATATAGCAGATCCTTTAACTAAGCCTCTATCACAGAAAGTGCATGAGGGACATCTTGGGAAGATGGGATTGAGATATGTAACAAGCTGGGTTTAGACTTCGTTACATTCTTGTATGAGACTAGTTTTGTTTAATCAATATTATTAATAAAAGCATTATTTTCTTTATCAAAATTGTTCATCTTTTGATAAAGCCCATAGATCAATAGGGCATATGGAGTATGATCATGCATAGGATGACAATCATGAAATAAATTCCTTGTGAGTCCTGATCTTAAATGTTCCTAGTCGTGGAGTTACTATGAATGGGCAATAGTAACTCGGATAGACTAGTACATATGATGCATGCTTTAAAAGAAAGAATGTCTCGTTTCATAGACATTGGTGTAGAGACACTAGTGCATATATGTAGGTGCTCATTACATGAATGAGTTCACTAAACTGACCCATTTGGAAATTCTTATATGAAAATGTTTAATCATCGAAAAAGAATTTTCATGTTACAATTGTGCTTAATTATCCTTTGACTTGAGGAATCATAGTAGACTTGTGTATGACATATTATATTTTGATCTTATCTCGATTCCAATGAATCTCAAAAGGGAGAAGTATTGGGTATAATTTTTGTCATATATGGAATCTTGTGAATGTCAACAAAGGATCCATCACTTGTCACTAAGACAAGAGAATGTCCTATGTTTTCCTTTAAATTACTTGTAAAAAACCTTGGCCAAGGTGAGATGATTAGAAAATGAGCTTTTTAGTTCATCAAGTAAGTTATGATTTTGGAATGGATACATAGTTATTGAGCGGTTAGAGATTTCGGTTATCTATATCCTTAGTTCAATCGAGACATTGTTTGATGGAAGGATTGTATTGCATGGTAATTGTAATTGGAAAGGTTTGCTGGAAATTCACCTAATCTAGGTCTTCAAGGCATGTTGCTAGACGTCAACCATGATTTGTAGGATTTTTGAAATGTAACAATTACAAGAATTATTAATTAAGTGTTAGTTAATGGATAATTGAAGAGTTTAATTATCAATGGTTGAGTACCTAATAAGACCACAAGAGTTGTGGCCCTATTATTGGCATTTGGTAAACCTAAGGGATCACACACATAAGGTCGACTGTATCCACATCCGTGAGAGTTTAATTGGCTTTTGGGCAAGTGAGAGATTGTTAGTATTATATGCTCAAAATCAATTAGTCTAGGGACTAATGTGCAAATTCTAATAAGATTAGAATTACCTGTGGGCTATAAATATTATCATATGTGGAATAGTTTCATCAACACTAGAACACATTCTCTACACAAAACCCTAGCTCTCTCAAAACGTTCGATTTCCTTCTGCTAGCACAGAATTATCGGAGTGGTGCGTCGATCGTGTGGATCAACCGTATAGGAGTTACACTTGGAGCTCTTGCGAATCAGGTTCCGATTAATTGTTTCATGTTTCTGTTGTGTGCATGTGATGCAATTAATTATTATATTTTCCAACAAGGAGGTATATTCTAAATCTCATAGATGATTATAGCGGGAAGACTTGGATATACTTTCTAGCAGAAAAAGTGAAGCTTTCTCCACATTCAAAGTATTTAAAAATCTAGTTTAAAGGGAGACAGGGAACCTAATCGATTGCTTGAGAACTGATAGAGGATGAGAGTTTACCTCTGGGGAGTTTAATAAATTCTGCAAAGAGCATGGAATCAAGAGCCATCTCAGATTTGCATACACTCCACACAAAACGGAGTGGTGGAGCGCAGAAATCACACCATCATGAACATGGTGAGGTGTTTACATGCAACCATGAGAGTGCCAAAAGTGTTTTGCCCTATGCAGCTAAATGGACAGTACATGTACTCATTAGAAGTCCAGCAATGGTAGTTGAAGGAAAAACCCCAATAGAATGTTAGAGTGGAATCAGACCTGATGTACATTATTTTAAAGTCTTTGGGTGTGTAGCACATGAACATATACCTGACATCAAAATAACCAAGTTAGACAACAAAAGCTACAAGGCTATACTACTTGGGGTAAGTGATGAATCAAAAGCTTATATTTTGTTTGATCTTAAGACAAATACTGTGATTACCAACAAAGATGTGAAGTTTGAAGAAGGTGAGGGTTGGAACTGGAGTGGTCAAAAAGTGACAGAAACACCAAATGTGTCTGAAACAGAATAAATAAATGAAGCAGATCAGAATACTGAGGCAGATTCAGGAGACGACATTGGTGGTGGTGGTGTTAACACAACCAACATCACATCAGCAGTTGGCACCTCAAATACAGAACAGGAAGGTAGTATAAGTAAAAGAATTCGTAGACGTCCGAGGTGGATGTAGGAGTATGAAAGTGGGGAGGGTTTCTCTGATGAGGATGACCTGCAGTACTTAGCAATGTTTCTGAATTTTAAGGATTCTACTAGCTCTGAGGTGGTAGCAAAAGGAAGGAAATGGAGAAAAGCAATGGATCAGGAAATTCATGCAATTGACAGGAATGAAACCTGGGAATTAGTTGAACTACCAAAAGAAGCAAAAACGATAGGTGTGAAATGGGTTTATAAAACCAAATTGAATGAAAATGGTGAAATGGATAAATATAAAGTACGCTTGATGATTAAGGGGTATAGTCAGGAGCAGGGGATAGACTATAAAGAAGTTTTTGCTCCTGTTGCAAGATGGGATACAATCAGAATGGTGTTAGCATTAGCAGCTCAGAAGTGTTGGACAGTGTTTGAGCTGGATGTTAAGAGCGCTTTTCTCCATGGCGAGTTGAAAAAAGATGTCTTTGCTGAACAACCACTTGGATATATTGAAAAGGGAGAAGAACACAAAGTATTCAAGCTAAAAAGGGCATTATATGCGCTAAAATAGACCTCATTAGCCTGGTATAGCAGAATTGAGAAATATTTCTTGTCAGCTGGTTTTGAAAAATGTGTCTACGAGCATACACTTTTCATAAAGACTAAGGGAAGAGATATTCTGGTTGTTAGCCTCTATGTGGATGATTTGATATTTACAAGGAGTGATAAGGGAATGATGGAAGAATTTAAAAGCTCTATGATGCTGGAATTCGAGATGACAGATCTTGGAGTTATGAGATATTTTCTGGGTGTGGAGGTTCAACAAGGACCAGAAGGGATACACATGTCAAAGCAAGTATGCCAATGTAGTATTGGAAAAATTTGGATTAATTGAGAGAAACTCAGTAGAAAATCCTATAGTTCCAGGCACAAAGCGGTCTAAAGAAGAAGGAGGAACTGAAGTTGATGGTACTTTGTTTAAAAAAATGATTGGTAGTCTCATGTACCTTAAAACTGCAAGACCTGACATTATGTTTGTTGTTTCTCTACTCAACATATTCATGGCTCAACCAAGAGAGGCATACATTGCAGAAACCAAGAGTTTTACGATATCTCAAAGGTACCATCGAGCTAGGTGTGTTCTACAGAAGAGGAAAGTCTGATGACTTGGTTTCATATTCATACAGTGATTATACAGGAGATCTAGATGGAAGAAGGAACAATTTTGGGTTTGTGTTTATGTTAAGTGGAGGGGGTATAGCATGGTCTTCAAAAAGCAGCCCGGGCCCACGCTTTCCACCATTGAGGCGGAGTATGTTGCAGCTGCAACATGTGCCTGTCATAGCCTATCGTTGAAAAGAGTACTAAGCAACATTTGTTATACCCTTGGCAAGTGTTTGGTCATGTTTTGTGATAACAGTTCTACGATAAAACCGTCAAAGAATCCAGTTCTTCATGGTAGGAGTAAACATATTGATGTGAGATTTCATTTCTTAAGAGATCTCACAAAAGATGAAGTGGTGGAGTTGAAGTTTTGTGGCAGCAATGAACAGTTGGTGGATATATTCACCAAACCGCTGAAACTGGAGGTTTTTAAGTAAGTTAGAAGTCTACTTGGTGGACAGGCCAAGCTAAACTGAGTGTTGTTCAACCAACTTCAGTTTAGGAGAGGGATTGTTAAAGTTAGAAGTCTATGTTAAGTAGGAGTTAGTGTTCAATAAGGAAAAGGATCCTGGTTTGTAGGAACTTAGTCTTTCGTTAGCTTAAGTTTTTCAAAATCTATTAGGTATTTATCTACACGTCTAATCCTATCAAGTTTTAGATTATAATCTTATAAATAGTTCCTTCAGCAAGTAATAAAGGTATAATGCATAATCAGCACCTGATTGCAATTACATTTCTTAACAAGCTACTCATTAATCGAGCCTCACGAGCCTTTGAGCTGAGTTCAAACTTGTCAAAAACGGAGCTCGAGCGTGTGGTTCGAGCCGAGCTCAAGCCGAATCTAATTTTCACAAGGCCGGGCCTGTCAGGTTTAGACTTGGCTCATTCTCACCTCTAGATGAGACTGAAAAGAAAATAAAAATAAAAAAATAAAAAACTACCCCCTAAGATTAATGTTATTTTTCAATTGTAGTTTGTTGTCTCAAAATATACTTTCCCTCTTTTTTTACTTCATCTGTCCCATAGAAAAGTGATCTTTAATTGGACATGAAGATTAAAATAAGTGGTTGAAAGTGGTTCTTTTTAACAACTGATGGTCAATAGGTCCATAACAGCTAAGAACCAAACCCACACACCAAGGATGGCCCAACAAACAAGGCCCAATAGGCCCACCCCCAAAAAACGTACTAGGTCCCAATGCCAGAGGAAGGGACACCAGCTTTGAGTCGAACAACCACTCCTTCGGAATACTTGAAGGACGACACTCCGGTCGTCCCGAAGGATCATCTAACAGTACCTCCCTCGGATCATTAATACTGACAATCTGTACACTCGGCAATCTAAGGCATGTTACAAATTTGCCACTCAAAGACCTAAACTATAAATACTCAAGTCATTTGCACTGTTCAGGTATCCTCACTTTGCCCTACCTCACTCTCTCCCTTTGGAAAAACACCAATACTGACATGAGCGTCGGACTACCAGACATAAGGAAACCCCTAGTCTGGTCTTTAGCTCACCCCTTCCTTTGCAGATTCTCCAACCCATGGCGTCTGTCAGCACGAGGACAACAAGGAACTGACAGAAACTGAAGAGCGTAGCTATCTCACCCACAGTTCAGCCACCAAATGGTGTTGTTTATGGGAAAGACGTGATCCACAAGAGCCCTTTATACCCAAGGATGGCGAGAAGAACCCTCTTTCCCACAAATCTCGCAAGAGCCCAAAAGGAAACGATCTTCAAGAGCCCATCCAGTCCAAAGACAACAACCACTTTGCGTCTGATGGAGTTCCTTTGACCCAGTCACCTAGTCAAACCAGAAACAACTCACGAGGACGTTCAACCGCCTTTGACCCTGACAACATATCCATCTCCTGGTGGCAGAGGAACGTCGGAAGGAGAGGAAACGAGAGCGGTCCAAATCTTGCAGGGTCGAGCACTCATCCTACCAGATGAGACAATCACTAAGGCAGAAAGGGGTGTGGGAATTCGAATAGACACGAGGAACAATAGTCTCGTCGGGAAAGGAATTCTTGAAGCCATAGCGTGGAATTCATCCACAAAAGGTGCATACAATGCAGATCTTTATCACCTAGAAAGACCTCCCCTTAAGACCGAAGGAGCAGCTGATCCCGCACTCCAGAAAAACATCGAACCCAAAGGCTAAGGTCACCCAGGCCTGAACGACTTGACTGAGGAGACAAGAGGGACGAAGTCCTTAGGCGTATCCTCCAACGACTTGGCCAAATGGAAAGAGAACCCTGGAGGACCGCTTTCAGCAGGCTATCGAGATTCACTATTGATGAAGAATCCCCGTTCACCCATCGAATCAGAGACAATCCCATGCCATCGGTATTCAAGATGCCCACTCTGTTGGAGGCTTATAGTGGGAGAAGTGATGCAAATGTGTTCATCCAGAAGTACAAGAGATAGGTGCATGGAAATCCAAGGAGCAAATGAAGTGGCATTATGCATGTGTTTCGATGTGGTCCTTGTGGGACCGACCTTAGATTGGTACAACCCATTACCTCTCAGCTCAGTACCATCATTCCAAGATCTCTACATGAAGTTGGTCAATCATTCTTCACTAGTAAGCGTTCGACCAAAAGGGCGATACAAATGTTCGATATACGCCAAGGATCGAATGAGACCATCCGATAGTTCGTTGAAAGGTTTAACAAGGAGGTTGTTGACACACCTGACCTATCCGAGGTTAGGATCATAGGGTTCATGCCCCAAATCGAAGTTAGCATATGACTTTTCTTAGAATAACCCAACTAGCGTGGAAGAGATGTACACCATAGAAGAAGAACACAGGATTGCAGGGGAGGTACCCTTTCGGTGAGAGGGGAAGGTAGAGCAACTCCAGCGCTAGGACAAGAACTCCCGATAATAGGAAATCCTGAATGCGAGACCTTGTGATAGGGACGAATGGAAGGGTGACCTGAAGAAAGGGATCAAAAGACCACTAATTTTGACACCCCTTAACACTACCCGAACCAATATCTTTGTTGCATTGAAAGAGAGGGAAACGTCCAGTAACCTAAGCCGATGATCGAAGGAACTCGCCTGAACGAAACCATGTAATGCTAGTTCTGAAAGGACAACAACCATGATACTGAGGATTGCTATCAGCTGAAGAAGTAAATTGAACATCTCATCAAGAATAGGTCCCTCGGCTGGTACCTTCGGATGCCTACCCTACAGGGTAAGGAAAGGAGGAACGGAAGAACGAGGATGAAGACTATGACTCTGAAAGAAGGAACAAGAGGAATCGATGTTCAACAGGACCAACAACGCGAGTAGAACACCATCACAACTAGTGTCTCGTCAAGCAAGAGGAAGAAGAAGGCAAGAAAGGTAGCCTCGCTAAAGTACTAACGTTCATCGGCTAGGTTAACTAGAGTCGATGGCTCAAAATCAAGTTCCCTCATTACGACCCACTACTAATCACAACAAGGATCAGTACTATTGATGTTCGACAAGTGCTATGCGATGACGGGTTAAACACCTATGTACTATTTGCCTCTTGTTTTAAAGGGCTCAAGATTCCCCCGAAGAAGTTGGTGTCAGTCAAGACAACGACATACGAAGTTGGACTAGACGAGCTTCCCGTGCTTGGGTGCATTAAACTGCCGGTCATGTTGCAAGGTACAGGCCCCAAACAAGAAAAACAATATTCCACAACAATGGCCAAATGGGTTGTGGTTGACTTACCCTTGGTATATAACGCCATCATTGGGAGAGAAGCCCAAGGATTGTTGCACAATAGAAGGAATTTTAAGTACTTGGACATGACCTTTGAGATCGAGGAAGGATTTTGAATCAGTGGGGTAAGAATTTTGAGCTAGAGGCTCCTAAGATATAAGCAGAAAAAGTGCCAACCTTATGGAATTTGCAGATGAGACATCCCTTTTCATTTAAGCGGACCAGGTCGAAGAGTAGAAGATAGAAAGTCCCATGGGATTATTGAATGTAAATCTGTGTATGAGCCTATGCAAACAGGGTTAAAAGCGGTGGATATCCTAGTTCCTATAGGCCGTGGTCAACAAGAACTTATAATCAGGGACCGACAAACTGGAGAAAAAGCTATTGCTATCGATACGATATTAAACCAAGAGCAATTGAACTTAAGGGCCACATCTGAGAGTGAGACATTCTATTGTGTCCGATGGCGGATCGGTTTGGGTAGCCGCCACGTGTCGGTTATGCTGACGTGTCCTGACGTTATTGGACGTCATCGGTGCGTGTGCGTTACGCGATTCTCGGAATTCGAGGAATGGGGTCTGTTGGTAGCGCGTTAGTCGTTTGCCTTGTCAAGTGAAGTGACTGAAAGCGCGAGAGACTTGACTTATGCTGTCAATGTTTGTTATATAGCTGGTATTAATGGTGGAAATATCGTAATATGTCAATATTCCGTTATTTACACAAGTGTCCTGTATTGTTCGGGAAATGATTCTCCGGGAATCTCTCATGCCTTGTCCGGGTAAACGTTTTATTAAGTCCGGGAATATCACTTAGGTCTTTGTAATCACTTGAGTTTTTAATGGGGCCCTTATGGTGGGCTATTGATTTGGGCCTTTTCGTAGGCTGTTTGGGTGATTGGGCCTGGCGGCCATCAAGTCCCCCATTTGTCATGCGGCCGACTGTAAGGAGTCCGAATAACTTCGGGATTTTGAATTGAGGATTTTATCCTCCCTTTGAATTCCTCGAACCGACCTGGTTCGGGATTTTGAATTGAGGATTTAATCCTCCCTTTGAATTCCTCGAACCGACCTGGTTCGGGATTTTGAATTGAGGATTTTATCCTCCCTTTGAATTCCTCGAACCGACCTGGTTCGGGATTTTGAATTGAGGATTTAATCCTCCCTTTGAATTCCTCGAACCGACCTGGTTCGGGATTTTGAATTGAGGACATATTTATTTATCCCCTTTTGAATTTGGTCCGGACCAACAAGGTCCGGAAATTTGCCCGAATATAAAGTGTCCGTATACATACATGGTATTTGTTCGGGTAAAAGAGTGCATGGATATGTATTTTTTGGGCAAACAAGTGAATGCATGGACATGTGTGTTCGGGCAAAAAAGTGAATGCATGGACATGTATTAATACATGCATTCGGGCAATGTTCACCATGCACTTGTGCTCGGCAAAGTGGGGCCACAAATTCCAATCCAAGTGGAATTTTCCCGGACTAAGGGATTTTTCATCCCTCCTTTGAATTTTTCCCGGACCAACCAGGCCCGGGGTTTTTGGAACAGGGATTTTTCATCCTTCCTTTGAAATTTTCCCGGACCAACAAGGCCCGGGGTTTTTGGAACAGGGATTTTTCATCCCTCCTTTGAAATTTTCACGGACCAACAAGGTCCGGGGTTTTTGGAATAGGGATTTTTCATCCCTCCTTTGAAATTTTCACGCACCAACAAGGTCCGGGGTTTTTGGAAAAGAGATTTTTCATCCCTCCTTTGAATTTTTCCCGGACCAACCAGGCCCGGGGTTTTTGGAACAGGGATTTTTCATCCCTCCTTTGAAATTTTCCCGGACCAACAAGGTCCGGGGTTTTTGGAATAGGGATTTTTCATCCCTCCTTTGAAATTTTCCCGGACCAACAAGGTCCGGGGTTTTTGGAATAGAGATTCTTCATCCCTCCTTTGAATTTTTCTCGGACCAACAAGGTCCGGGGTTTTTGGAACAGGGATTTTTCATCCCTCCTTTGAAATTTTCCCGGACCAACAAGGCCCGGGGTTTTTGGAACAGGGATTTTTCATCCCACCTTTGAAATTTTCCCGGACCAACAAGGCCCGGGGTTTTTGGAACAGGGATTTTTCATCCCTCCTTTGAAATTTTCACGCACCAACAAGGTCCGAGGTTTTTGGAACAGGGATATTTCCTCCCTCCATTGAAATTTTCACGGACCAACAAGGTCCGGGGTTTTTGGAAAAGAGATTTTTCATCCCTCCTTTGAATTTTTCCCGGACCAACCAGGCCCGGGGTTTTTGGAACAGGGATTTTTCATCCCTCCTTTGAAATTTTCCCGGACCAACAAGGCCCGGGGTTTTTGGAACAGGGATTTTTCATCCCTCCTTTGAAATTTTCCCGGACCAACAAGGCCCGGGGTTTTTGGAACAGGGATTTTTCATCCCTCCTTTGAAATTTTCCCGGACCAACAAGGCCCGGGGTTTTTGGAACAGGGATTTTTCATCCCTCCTTTGAAATTTTCACGGACCAACAAGGTCCGGGGTTTTTGGAATAGGGATTTTTCATCTCTCCTTTGAAATTTTCCCGGACCAACAAGGCCCGGGGTTTTTGGAATAGGGATTTTTCATCCCTCCTTTGAAATTTTCCCGGACCAACAAGGCCCGGGGTTTTTGGAACAGGGATTTTTCATCCCTCCTTTGAAATTTTCCCGGACCAACAAGGCCCGGGGTTTTTGGAACATGGATTTTTCATCCCTCCTTTGAAATTTTCCCGGACCAACAAGGTCCGGGGTGTTTGGAATAGGGATTTTTCATCCCTCCTTTGAAATTTTTACGCACCAACAAGGTCCGGGGTTTTTGGAACAGGGATATTTCCTCCCTCGTTTGAAATTTTCACGGACCAACAAGGTCCGGGGTTTTTGGAAAAGAGATTTTTCATCCCTCCTTTGAATTTTTCCCGGACCAACCAGGCCCGGGGGAGGAGCGCCTTTGTGAACGCCATGATCCGGATGTTATCCGTCAGATCTGACGCGTGTACCGCTTCCCTGTTGAACCTTTCAACGAATTCACGAATGCCTTCGTTCGGTCTCTGTTTGATGTCGAACATTTGTATGGCCCTTTTTGTCGATCTTTTGCACCCGATGAAGTGAGTGGTGAATTTGGTGGCCAGGTCCCCGAATGAAGACACGGAGTCCGGGAGAAGAGAATTATACCAAGCTGAGGCCGGACCTCCTAGAGCTACCTCGAAACATTTGCACAGGGCCGATTCATTGGCCCCCTTCAGCTCCATTGCCCTCTTGTACTTCCGGATGAAAGCATCAGGGTCTCCCGAACCATTGTATATTTCCAATGGGTGGGGCAAGTTGAACATCCGGGGCATCTGACTGTCCCGGATTCTACTGGTAAATGGTCCATCATCGGGAGTCGCTTCGTACTTGGGTTCGGGCCTGCTCGAATTCCTCTCGACTTGTTCCAGACGATGTAGCATTTGCCTGATGATATCGTCCCGTGGGTCCCCTATTGCCAGCTTTTCGGGTCTCGGGGACCGCTCCATTTGGCTGTGTCTGGGGGACTTGGACCTCTGCCTGCTTCGTCGGCCCAGGGTGTTAGTTTGTTGCGATTGTTGCTCGTCTTGTGCCCTCCGGGACCTTTAAGATTTGCGTTTGTTGCTGCGTTCTTCCCGGAGTACCGCCCGTACTGTCTGTAATAGGTTCGGGACTAACTGACTATTACTCCTGCGAGAACTGGAAGTTGGTAGCAAGGAAGTTGCTCCGTAAAACGTCTCTTCAGAAGAGCTCCGATAACTGGGATCGGCCGTTCGGCCGTCGGTGGAGCCACCTCCTTCCGGTGTCGATGGGTGGGACTGTGAATCGCCATCAAGCCTTGTAGAAGGGACTCGTCTATTTGGGCCTTCACTGTTCCCACAGACGGCGCCATTTGATGGCGGCGCAGTTTGGGTAGCCGCCACGTGTCGGTTATGCTGACGTGTCCTGACGTTATTGGATGTCATCGGTGCGTGTGCGTTACGCGATTCTCAGAATTCGAGGAATGGGGTCTGTTGGTAGCGCGTTAGTCGTTTGCCTTCTCAAGTGAAGTGATTGAAAGCGCGAGAGAGCTTGACTTATGCTGTCAATGTTTGTTATATAGCAGGTATTAATGGTGGCAATACCGTAATATGTCAATATTCTGTTATTTACACAAGTGTCCTGTATTGTTCGGGAAATGATTCTCCGGGAATCTCTCATGCCTTGTCCGGGTAAACGTTTTATTAAGTCTGGGAATATCACTTAGTTCTTTGTAATCACTTAAGTTTTTAATGGGGCCCTTATGGTGGGCTATTGATTTAGGCCTTTTGGTAGGCCTGTTTGGGTGATTGGGCCTATCGACCATCGGTGTCTATGTAGCGATTGGACAGAAACGACTATTTACATCAATCAGCGAAAAGATCGAGATGTCTTGGCTGTGGCATAAAAAACCCCGAAGGATGAGGCGAAGGAGAAGGACGAGGAGCTTGAGACCGAACATGTGGAACTGAAAGAAGAAAAGGCTACTAAGATTGCAAAGAATTTGCCCGAAAAAGGGGAAGAAAAAACTTGTAACACTTCTGTTATCCAATAAATATCTTTTTACGTACTCACCGAATGATATGCCCGAGATAGATCCCAACATAATTCAACATAGTCTAAACATAGACCTGAACGCTACGCTAGGCTGATTAAAAAAAGAAACAGAACAATGCTTCATATCAATGAGAACTCATCAAAAAATAAGTTAATGAATTACTCGAGGCCTGAGTCATTCGAGAAGTACAGTATCCCGAATGGCTCAGAAACCCTGTAGTTGCAACCAAGGAAGGAAGTGATAAACTTTGAATGTGCATCACCAATGTCAAATGATGCATGCCCGAAGAATTTTTGCTCGACACCACCAGTTGATTGCCTCATTGATTCAACTGCAAGGTACACTAGACTCAGTTTCATGGACGCTTATAGCGAATATCACCAGAGCAGGATGATTACAAACGATGAAGAAAAAATCTCATTCATAAGTGATGATGGAACCTACTGCTATGTAAGAATGCTGTTTGGACTAAAGAATGTCGGGGAAACCTATCAAAGGTTGATGAAATGTATTTATTCCGATCAGATAGGGAGAAACTAGAGGTCTATATGGACGATATCATCGTAAAAAACAAGGAAGACTACTTCTTCGAAAATCCGAAGATAGGCGAATTAAACCCGTCCCTATCATAAAGACTAAAGGCTACTCCTTCGGCAATCTAGAGGGACAATAATTCAAACCCTCCCTATCATAGAACCGAAGGCTAGTCCTTCAAAAATTCAGAGAGAGGCTAATTCAACCTATCCCCATCATAACGAGCGAATGGTATTCCTTCGACAATTCCGAAGGAGGCTAATTCAACCCCTCCCTATCATAGAAACCGAAGGCTACTCCTTCAGAAATCCAGAGGTAGGCTAATTCAACCCCTCTTCATCTTAAAGATTGAATGCTATTGGTCAAGGGTGTAACACCCTCATTTACCCACCAGAAAATTTTAGGGAAAAAAGTGAATCTTTTCGTAAAACAACTTGTTCGATTAAACATTACGAAACATTCATATAAAATAAATTTACAATCGATAAACGCGGGTGCTACTTAGTCACACCAACAAAATAATAAGACAGATAAGTGCAATGGAAAATAAATAAAGTTCATTTTATAATCCCAAAGTCCACTAAGTCAGAAAGCCATATCAAGAAGTCTCAACGCGTCTCCACTCGGTAGCTCCTCCTCCTCGAAGTACGTCTATTCGTACTCCGAGTTAACGGGGTTGGCATAGTAGTCCTCCCCATAAAACTCACCTATAATAAATGGGGTGAGCATCCATTTGCTTAGTAAGGAGGAAAGATTACAGGCCCTTCATCGGTGTCGTAATACTTCCACAAATAAACAAATTCTAAAATAATGATTCTAAGCATGATAGATTATAACATATTAGTATATAGCACAATATTTAAACAGTAAACAACCAGACAACCCTGATTTAAGCCAATATCTAAATGCAAGAATGTTCTTTAGCTTGATTACCGTACGTCATAAAATATTTTTTGAAACCATTTTTAAAAACATGCCACCGGATGAACCTAGGGTGGTGGGTATGTACATTACTGCACTCTCATGTCTTAACTAATGGTTGGTCGTGTAAGGTCATTTTTTCCGCACCAAACACATCGGGTCATTCATAGGGTCTTACGTCCTTATAGCTGCCCTAACTTGCCGCCTATCCCCTTAAAACATTTTCGGGCCATGTAAGGTAATATTTTTGGCACCAAGCACGTTGTGTTAGTCATTGGGTCTTCCGCCCTAACCCGCCGCCTATCTCGAAGAAAACATTTTGTCCCGCTTTTGAATGCAATCATGTGATGCAGACATCAAACAATATGTCATATTCAATCGATGCATGACCACTAGTCCGTTTACTTAAAAGCCTCTAGGTGTGATGTCATGTCCTACATTTTACTACTTTTGTTTTGTAATCTTGCTCCTGGCGTGACGTCACGTCAATCATTTATTTTTTAATAGTTGATTTACTTGTGTACACTCTTATCTCGTGAGTTATTACCCAACCTTACTTAATCTTAGTTTCACGCCTAACTTGTTATCTATCGGCTTAGGGTAAGTTTTACGGTCCACCTATCATGATCCTAGCGTTTGGTTTCAATCCTAAACATAATACTACCCCTTTTTCGACCTACACATGATACTCAAATCTTTTTAGCTTTCCGGCCCTAACGTGAAACTAATGGAATTCGTTTAACGAGCCTAACATACCACTAGCATGTATAACGATCCTAGCAAGATACTAGCGTTACATACAACATCCACCGTACATATCATACATGTATAACAATCAATCAGTCAAAACAACCCAAGTGTAACAATAACCAAGTGCGACAGTATAAAGTATCAAGAATAACTAAACAGGCTACCCAGGTTGCCCGATCAAATATTTTATTAAGCTTAACTGTTTAAGTTAGAATTCATTATTCGAGAGTTTGTTTACGAAGCAGATAAAATAACTAAAGGAAACACCTCATCTTATCCCCCTTACTTGGAATGTAGCCGGGAATATGCGTCGGTTAACAAGTCGAGGATAACCGAAAGCGTCTCTTGGAGTTGTTGTTTGGAGTCGAGAACCTAGTGATAATAATTTAACGAAATATTCTATGAGATTCCGCAAGTGATAGCATACCGGTACTGGCCGGTAAGATTTACGGAAAAAGAATGGAGGCTTTTACGGTTTTCTAACGGCCTAGGATAGTTCACGGTAAAGTTTGGGTCAAAACGAAGAGTCCGAGAATTTTTGGAGAGCTTTTATGCACAATCACAAGTTTTTATGCACATAAAACTATTTTTAAGAAAGGAAAATAAATATTTGATATTGTAAACAATTTAAAAGTTGAAAATAATTTTTTTTAAAAGTTGTAAACACTAACATAAGATATTATACCAAATATAGTATTTTTCTGAAATTTATTAATTTTTATCAATTAATTAAAGAGGAAACTAATTACTAAATAATTTATTCTACAAAAATATTCTTTAACAAACTTCACATACAAAGTATAATTATTTAAGCTTAACTACAAAGTTTCATAACCAAAAGATCAATAATGAAAAACAATATATGGATTTTCTAATTTCTAGTATATAACTTTACAAGAAAATATTTGTAGAGTGAAGGAGGAAGTAGAGGCAGAGGCGTAGTTGTACACGGTTTCGTGTTCTTTGATTTCAAGTTGCTCATATTCTTCAATTGATCTCTAATTATAGCCAAGGATAGATTGAGAGGGGGAAAAATGATGATGGAGTCTGAATTGAGTTTGATGGATGGTTGAGGGAGGTGGCAGAGTTGGCGTGGAGGAGATGAAGAAATGGCAGAGGCGTGAAGGTGCACCGACGATTTTCTCACCCGTTTTCCAAATTTTCCTTTTTACTTACTTTTTTAACGTTTTAATTACTTTTAATACATTTTAATTAAGATAAAATTTACTCCTTTTTAATTAATAAATTACAAAAACATAAAAACATAAAATAAAATACCTACAATAAAATTTGAAATGATAAAAAAATACTAACTCATAAAAAATAATAAAGGTAAACATGAAATGATAAAATCAACATTTGTACATGAGGATGATAAAAAAAAATATGGATTTTAGAAAATGATAAAATACATGAAATAATAAACTTATATGAAATGAAATAAGATAACAAGTTCATAAAAAGATGAAAATGTAGTATTTTCATTAAATGATAAAAGCAAAACACATGAAATAATAAACAACATGTTCTTAAAATAATGAGATGATAAAAATTTATGAGATGCAGAAAAAGTAATAAGTTCATCAAATAATAAAATTGACAAAGTTCATAAAATGATGGAAAATATGAGAGCACATAAGATAATGAAAATGTAAAACTATATAGACTAATGAGAAATGTTAAAGTATATAAAATAATGAAGAAAATGTTAAAGTACATAAAATGATAAAATTTCCTCAACTCATGAAAGATTAAAAGTGCATGAAAGGATAATGTGTACATGAAATATAAAAATAAGAAAAATAAGCAAGCAAACATAAACACGAAATAAAATCTACCGCGACCTGTACTGCTAATTCGGACCGAGATTTTTACGTTATTACAAAGGGTGTTTTCACCTCCTTTGCGATGCACCTAGTGCTTTGCATTGGATCAAATACATTTATAAAATACCTTACAACCCTTGTACTTGTCAATTTTAGTGCAGGGTATTAGGGGATCGAACCCAAGGGAATCAGAGCGCCCCTAGATTGGTGTGCCAAGTGTGTGCATGTAAAATGCAACTACATGAGGCGGATAGAGGCATGATATGCAAATGTGAGCATGATTTCATACTTGTACTCTAAACTATAGGGTTCCCTAAGGTGTTCATGCATGCTAAGGCTAGGCGATGCCTCTCAGCGCCACCCTATAAACACTATTCCCTATGAAAAGGCAACATCTACCTACTCCTACTCATGATACTACATCAAAACAGTGAGGGCTTGCTTGCAAGTTCTATGCGATGTCTAGAGGTGAGTTTCTAACATCGGGCTGCTACCATCTCGGACAAGCAGCCACCATCTCCAATGAGTGGATCGAGCCTCTTTTGAGGTCCCTAATCACACTCTTGAGTACTTAGAAGTGCAGAACATATGCCACTAACAAGCCCTTACATTTATCTCTACCTCGCAGCAAGGAAGTCAACCGATTCTTGTGTTCTAAGCTCAATCGAATACCCTTTCGGACATTCAATCGAACACCTAGCGGGTGTGCAAGAAAGTAGTGACCAATCAACACACCATAACATGAAAATGTGCGAAGAATCAGTACCTAGATCACCGTACGCATGAGAAAATGTAATATGAGCGCTAAGCAAGTAGAATTCTAAGACATAGCATTCTACCTACTCCTAGAGATGTTGTAATCAAAGAAAATCAGCAAGCAATAGACAACCAATATGAGAAATAGAAGAGAAGAGGGGAAAGAAGTCACCCTCTATTGATCATCCAAAAGTTACCCCTTCAAACTCGTATGAATTTGAGGTTGAAGGGGCTGAAAACCCTAGGTAGCAGATAGGAGATCAGCTTCAATCCTCAAAGTCACCTGCAAATTCGTAACTCTTTGTCTTGTTTCAAAAACTTACCCTAAAAGTCCTATTTATACTAATTAAAGGTTCCAAAGTGCCCCTAGACATGTTGGAAAACTTTGGGTAATAAATTTAGGCTAAAATGGTCCAAAATAGGTTTTAGAAGTGAGCTGGATCGGATAAGATCGAAGAATTCCCTTGCTGTTGACGAGGAGTGTGCGCCTGTTACATGCACGGGTAGGGTGCACACAGTGGTACGCAAGGCTTTATTCTCTTAGACTCCCTTACTTCAATTCCATGAAAATGCTCTAGATGGTGCGCATATCGGGGCTATAGACCTCCAAATGAGCTGAAATTTCTCTTGTTGGAAAGATTGTTTCCTGAACTTCATTTTAACATTTTGAATCATCCGATTAGAAGCCTGGATGAGGGAGATGTTGCTGTTTGACGTTGACATTATGTTGAGTCCTTCACCCAAAGCTGCAGATGTCACGTTATTAATGAGAGGGTGTGCACGCACAGAGCGCGCATAGAGCGCACAACATCCCTTCTTTATATTTTCTTCATCATTTCTTCTCCATTTGATCCAAGGCTTGGTTTGAGCTTCTTCCAAGCTTCTCCCACACCTTCTAAGCATTGAGCTTGATGCATTTGGCTCCATTTCTCCACAATGAAGCTCCTATAAAGAATCTCAACCGACAATGAGTAAAGGGCATATAAAACTATCAGAGTAAGCTCAAAAGATGAATAAATGTGGCTAAAACACCTTGGAAATGTTTGTTTGTTTTCACACACAACACAATACACCTACCCTCATAAAACAAACCATGTCAAAATGCCTGGGGATATCCGCCTTGACCAGAATGACCATTCCTTCGGGATACCGAAGGATGACACTTGGTCCACCCGAAGGACCATCTAACAGTACCACCCTTGGGTCGCCAATGCCGACAATCCGTACATGCGCCAACCGAAGGATTATTACGGATTTGCCAATCAAAACCCAAACTATAAATACTGAAGTCATTTGCGGTGTTTTGGTAACCTTACTCGCCTTAGACTCACTCTCTCAATTTGGTAAAACATCTATACTTGAGCATCGAGTACACGGCTGAAGGCAACCCCGGTTTGGTCTTTGGCTCACCTCTTCCTTTTTAGATCCTCCCACACATAGCATCCTTCAAAGCACTGGGACTAGAAGGAACTAGCAAAATCAAGACCCCGGCCATCCCATCTACAAATCGACTACGACATCTTATCTCGAGAAGAAAACAAAATTTATGAAAATCCAAGTTTAAGATTAGTGAAAAGAAATTGAAAATTCAATAAATTAAAACTTCAAAATAAGAAGATAAAGTGGAAATTAAAAATTAATAAATTACAACTTTAAAATGAGAAGATAAAGTGCTGAAATTTCACTACAATAAGAAGATATTGCAATTTAGTTGGGAACAACCTCAAATCTGCTGCTCCATTTGTCTTAAAAAGATTCAATTGTATTCCTTTTTGGCTTTCATAAAAGATCGCTTTCCTTAAAATGAAACTTGTTAACACCACTATTGTCTTTTAACCCAACTTTCCTTCTCCACCGGAAAAGCAATTTTTGCCTTATATAAAAGTTTTACTTTATTACTCTTAAATCTTCAAAGACTCCTTAATCTCTTAGGCCGGCAAATTGCTAAAACATTTTTGGAGGGAGGAAGTAAAACTTTATGGCACGGTGAGGGTCATAGAGAATCTTCTAATTTGGAAGCGAGGCGGACCCGAAATTTTTGTTGTGGGGGCAAATTTGAACATATACAAAAGTCTTAAATTGAATGATTATAGAGGTTTAAGTTTAATTAGTTTTTAATGTAAGGGGATGAGAGTAATTTCAGGTATAATATAAGGATATGTGTGCAATAAGTTGTTAATATAAACTGTGTGGGGCAAATTAAAAGGTAGGGTTCAAACTTGTCCGAATATACATATACCCCATAGTTTGGAAAAGTTTAATGGGGTTGGTTGCCCACACGCCCCCATGCTAGGTCCGCCCCTGTTTGGAAGGCCATCATTTGGTGGAGGACTTGGGAACACCTCAAAGTTTCATCAAACTTAAGTTTTAGTCCCTATAGTTTAAATTGTTTAATCACTTTGTAGATTTGCTGATTTTTATGAAATAGAGTAGTTGAAATATACTAAGTAGTGAAGAAATCTTCATTTTAGTCTCTCTTGATGATTGATGAAAGTTAGGAATCAAGTTTTACAAACAAAATAATAGTTTTTGGATCCATTTCACATCGACTGCCCGACTAGCACTATGTGGTATGGTTCATTTACGACTCTAATCGAATTAAAGAAGAAAATTACATGATTTTAACATAAGTGGGGCAAGGGGTAAATCAAGTATTCAGGCAATTAACTGGAATATTTTGTGATAATTTCTTTGTTTTGTTTTATTAAACGTGAATTTGTTTGTATACATATATATATATATATATATATATATATATATATATATTACATTTTAAGCAATATTAAGTGCTAATTATATATCACATTAGAATTTCGCTAGTCACTTGCTCAAAATTATCTTAAGCATTAACATTACTAATTATAAACAAAGGTTACGTATTTAACAAGAAAGCAAATGCAGTGTTTCAAAACAATCTAAACATTTTTAGACTTAAACATACTTTTCTATGGTATTATTGTTTGTGATTTATCTCTTTTGTGGTTTGGAAGGTTAAATCGGCTAATTTAACTGAAATTAAAGGAGCTATGAACGAGCGTTTAATTAATCAAGTTCGAGTCGAGCTCGAGCTGTTCACTGAAATCAATAGAAAAAAATAAGATAAAATCAAGCCGAGCTGAACACTAAGTTGTTCATATTAGGCTTATAAGGTGTATCGGGCCTAGAATTTTTGTTCAAGTTTGGTTTGATAGTCACTCAAATCAGCTATGAACGAACCTTTAATCGAGCTGATTTGACATGCATGTCAATTATATCCTCTGATTAGCTAGCTTCTTAGTATTTACGCAAGTATTTTTACATGAGTCCACGGAGTTGTAAAAGATGGAAAAGGGAAGAGTTCGGGGCCAAAAGCGCACTAAAGGAAAGTTGGAGGATTGAGCTTGAAGAAAGAGCTAAAATTTGTGGATCGGATAGAATTAGTGCGCGGTGACACACCTGTTGCGGCGTGACACGTCACCACCGCGACGGACGCCTATTACGGTTTGCACCTGTCCGACGTGGGACCTAACCTGATTAGGAGTGCTGAGCCTTAATTAAGAGTCATTCACTTGGGATTTTACAAGTTTTGCATCCTATGTCTTCTGGACAACATATTGATGAGAGCATAGTTTATATATTTTCGCCACAATTTATGTGCTTAATAATGTTTTCTATTTATACATTTAACATCTTAAAATCATGTAGGTACTTCAAGTGGAAAATTTGGATGTAAATAGATTAAATGCAACAAGTTTAGAAGCTTTTGTGTCAAAGTGGAAGAAGAAGAAGAAAAAAAAGCTTAATAGGCTGATTGTAAGAGAAACATGCAGATGGGGTGCTTTTGGCAAAACTAATAACCTTGAAGGGCCAATTTTGGGTTCAGCGCAAAATTGGGATGATTTTTCATCATCATCATCTTCTTCTTTTTCTCACTTGATTGCGAGCAAGAAAACAACGGGAGCCAAATTTGCCGCCGGTAGAGGCCGGCTCAGTGCCAGCCTCGCCGGCCTCCTCCAGCCACCATTGTCGCCGCGCCGGCCTCCAACTACTGTTTGACCTCCCTGCAGCCCGCTACAGCTCCACCATTGCGGTAGCGGCAAGATTTTGCGAGAAATCTTGCTGCTACCATTCCCCACGCTCCGATGCATCTTCTTGACTATTTTCCGGCTAAGTTTGCTCATTAACACCCTCGGTTATTTTTAAACTTTAAATTCTAATTTTGCTTGTTTAATTTAGTTTCTCTCTACTTTAATTTCCATAATTATTGTCGGGTTGTGAACAATTGCTTGAATTCTTGGTTGGGTTAGTGTAGTACAACCCGGACCGCCTCGGTTTCGGGTCTTTTGCGGATTGAATGGTTCAGATTTGCCGCGTTGAGAAATTTATGATGTTTGGTTGTCCAACTAGAAGTTTAATTCTGACATTTGCATGATTTATCGGTACCGCATGCTTGTATTTATTTGGTGTTCGATGAGTACTCGAGAGAGATTCGTCGAACGTAGGCCACGGGTTGAGCACGAGTTTCCCGCTCCGGTCGAGAGATTTGGAGGGGTTACTTAGGAGAAAAAGGTTTATTCATAATGGTATTCATCTCGGTGAAAGACAAGAGATTGTTTTTGGTCGAGATAGAAGAACAAGTATCGTGAATTGAGAAAGACGGAACCGCATTTGAATCCTCTCCTCGTTTGACTATCATTTCTCATTGTTGTTAATTATGCATATTTGTTTTTAGGAACTTGTTTCATGCTTAATTATGTCGTGAGTTCGGTTTAGAGATTTCACGTGTGCATGCTCACATGGTGCTCGGGAACAAGCGCTGAAGGTATCTTCCCGAGTTTTAGCCAAAAAGAAAGTTGGAGTGGTTTGTCAAACCACTTAGGAATTTATGGTTTGCAATTAAAACCCTCTCGTTAGTGCGGGATGAGAGATCGATCTCGGCCATCGTGTAGGTAACCAACTCGAGAGATGTTGGTAATTTTGAATCCATTTCCTCTAGCAACAAATATAATTCATGTTTGTTTGACTTTTATGAAGCATTTGACCCGATACTCGATGTGGTTATCTTTTTATTTTTATGCATTAGATTAGTCTAGGTAGTTAGATTAGGGTAATCTAGCTCTTTAGCATTTTACAAATCTGTCCCTGTGGATTCGACCCTTACTCATCAAGTGCTACACTCAACCCGTACACTTACGGGTGTGTAAATTTTTGTTTTCCGACACACGTTGCAAAGCAAAATGGCGCCATTGTTGGGGACTAGTTTTTGTGTGAATGCTATTGTAGTTTTGACTAGTTTATTTTCTTACACTTCGGTTTAGATTCTCGGTTATTGCTCCTATATTTGTTTCGCATGTACTTTCTCGTGCTACTGATGGCACGATACGACATCTATCTAAGGTGGAGAGCTCGGCCAAGCTTGAAACCTAGGTACCGAGGCTGACCGGACCTAGCCACATGGAAATTCGGTAATCGATGCTGAAATTTTTGTTCGTGCAGGAGTTAATGGGGCCTAACTTGGTCCCCTAGGTATGAACCTCATTATCTTGTTTCTCTCTTGTTTGAGCATTATTGATTATGTTTCATTTTAAGTTGGGGGGAGAGATGTGATTATCTGTATGCTGAGGATACTGACTTCCTTGCATGTATATTGCTTACTCGATCTACAAGTTAATTTGAGGTTTCTTGATCTTGTTTGCTTGTATGTAAATTTTGGAAGTAGACCAATTCTTGGTTCTTGATTGATTGAGGTAGAGATATGCCTTGTGAGGATTTGAGCCAATTCTTCCTACTTTCGTATATGTGTGATTCTTCATGAGAGTGTCTCATTTTCCACTTGAGTGATGAGGCCACTTTATACTTGAAATAAAGTGAAGTATTTAATGGATTTGATTGAAGATGGAGTTATTTTCCTTAAAAAGTTATTCAATTTGGCAATTCAGGTTACTTTGGAGTATAATGTTACAAAAGGAGAAGTTAGAGGATCAAAAAGGGCAGATTTCTTATTCAGATGATCACCGGGTGGTCATCTAGAATCTAGTCGATCGCCTGGTGATCAACAAGTCCGATGGTAGTTGAAGTGAGTTGATCGCCTGGTGATCATCAAGTTGAAGTGAGTTGATCGCCTGTTGATCGACTAGAATCCAGAGAGCTCAAGCCGTCATGGAGTGGAATCAGTCGATCGCCTGGTGATCAACAAGTCTGGTGGTAGCTGAAGCGAGTCGATCGCCTGGTGGTCATCTAGAATCCAGGGAGTGTGAGTTTCGGGATTCTGGACTTGTTGATCACCCGGTGATCACCACGCCAGGTGATCACCCTGATCAACCGACGCTGAGAATTAATCCAGTGCCATTGATCTTTTTAATAATTCAGTCTGGGCCATTGGTCTCAAAGAAGCCCTACATAAATGAGGAGCCTCATTTCAAAAGCGAAATCGTGACACTAGAGCAGAGGCAGACTTGAGGTTTTGGGCAAAAGGAGGAGTTCCCATCGGAGCTTTCGGTGGAGGTCGCCGGGGTTCCTACAAGGCACCTAAGGCCCGAGCTTCCTCTCCGATCTCGAGCCAACCTTTCCGACATGTTGGGCGAGCTTTCCGGTGAACTGGATGAAGGAGCATAAAGGCGGAGCTTCACGCCGGCAAGTCTGTTAACGCCAATCAAGCATGAAGATGATGAAATTTTGGGCTCAATTCATTAAAGGCCACACATACTCTTCCCTCTTGTCAATTTCGCCATTAAGTTTGTTCATAGCATTAATTTCATTATTTAAGCATGTTAAGTAGCTAATTTAGATATTATCTCTTGGGAATTAGAAAAGCTTAGACTTGGGTTAATTGATTATGCTAGTTTTGTGATTATTACTTATTACGTGTGTGGATTTCTTTGTGATTAATTGATTAAACACCTCGATGGAGGTTTATTGTGGTATGATTAGACTTAGACATAAGCTAATTGTACTAGACCATAGAGAAAGACATGCTAGATTTAATTATAGAGCGACGGTTCATAATTGATTCTAGGGAGAGAATAGATTACTAAAACAATGAATCAGGAAACGAGAAATTGTTGTTAATTTATCTCTAAATTTACATCGAGAGATGATTTAGACATAATACATTCTCCTACATGAACTTAAGTAAGA
The DNA here is from genome assembly GCA_024586325.1 of Stellera chamaejasme. NCBI lineage: Eukaryota > Viridiplantae > Streptophyta > Magnoliopsida > Malvales > Thymelaeaceae > Stellera > Stellera chamaejasme. Next base: position 9,472,558 of record CM044986.1, read on the forward strand.
GTTGTATGTAATTCTAGCTATTCACACCTAAAATCTAAGTGGAGCGATAATTCCTAAGAGATAATCTAGTTAATTGCATCATTTAATCACTCAAGTTCTCGCTCAAGTTTAATTGCTCTAGTTGTTTAGTCACTTTTAATTCTTGTTCATGCATGTTATAATTTAGTCCTCACTAATCATCCAATCAAGTTGTTAGCGTAGTTTATCCCTAATTCACACACAAAACACACGAAATACAAGTCCTCGTGGTTCGACCCAGACTCGGTTTTGTTACTTGCGACCACCGTTCACTTGCAAAGTGAGTTACTGTCATTGAGCTAGAACTTGCATGTTTACCATTGTGAGCCCACATGTGTTGTATGTGAACTTTTGATGATGATGATGATGATGGAAAATTAGGTGGCGCCGCTTAACCAAATAGCTAACCCGATACAATATTTCCATTAGATGAACTCCGTTGAGCCTTGATAGCCTTGTTTTCTTGCTTAACCTCATATTGAGCCTTTTCTTGAAATTTATCCTGCTCTTTGTCCATCGAACTTATTGAGCTTAATTTGTTATGGGCTTAGGAAGAGTTGAAGATATTTATGTATCCGAGTTACTTTGAAAAGTAAGTTGGGGGAAATTTTTCAAGTGTTGGTTAAGTGTTTATAATTAAAGTGTTGATGTTAGAGTGATGACTATATGGTTTAGAGCTATATATGTTCACTATTCTTGGCCATTGGTTATGTTGTATATCTCTCAACAAAGTGTCGAAGCAAGACTTTACCAAAATGCTAAAAAAAAGAGGAAGACAAAACAGAAAAAAGAGAAAGTCAATGAAAAAAATGTGCGAGTATGAAAGAGAAATATGCACTTGTGCTTTATGTTTAAAATCAAAAGTTAGTGTTAAACTCCATTTGAGGGACTTTTGGTATTGGTTTTATTCGGATATTTGGAACATTTTCCGTTTAGATTGAGTCACGTATTGGATGATGTGCTTAATTGATACATGTTTAGTTGCCCATGACTTGCATATGCTTAATTTGTTCCATCTAGCTCCACCATTGAAACGACCTTCAACCGAAATCCATGTCTCACCTAGCCGAGCCACATTACAACCAAAGTTAATTATCACAAAGTTTTCATACAACTCCCTTAGGGGATTTTTAGTGGGGGAACTTGAGGTTATCTTGCAAGCCTATGGTCGAAAGTGCTTAATTGAGACCACATCACACACTACACATCCCTTATCTCTTGAAATATTTGAGTGCAAATACTAAGGGAGTGATCATCTACCTCAACATCAAGAGGTCTTATTACCTTGTACTTGTTTTTTTACATTCAAGAAAACTTGATCAATTTTTGTCTTAAGTTACAAGTACTCGAGTAAGCATTGCCGACATGATTGGAGAGCTACATTACTCGAGACTAGCAATGATTTAAGTTGGGGGTGTGATGAGAGCATAGTTTATATATTTCCCCAATGTTTATAAAATGTTGCTATTTATACATTTAATGTCTTAAAATCACATAGGTACTTCAAGTGGCAAACTGGGTGTAAATAGATTAAATGCAACAAGTTTAGAAGCTTTTGTGTCAAAGTGGAAGAAGAAGAAAAGCTTAATGGGCTGATTGTAAGAGAAACATGAAAATGGGGTGCTTTTGGAATAATAACCTTGAAGGGCCAATTTTTGGTTCGGCCCAAAATTGGCCTGATTCTTCTTCTTCTCGCTTCAGATCGCGAGCAAAGCGGCAGCAGGAGCGATTCGCTGCCAGCTAAGGCTGGCTCTGTGCCAGCCTCGCCGGCACTCTTCTACCCACCATCGCCATCGCCGCCGGTCCTCAACCACAGCCGGACCTCCCCGCAGCCCGCTACATCTCCACCATCGCGGCAGCAGCCTAGATTTCGCGAAATCTAGCCGCTGCCCTTTCCCCACCACCACGGCTACACCCAACACCGCTGGAGCTCCGCCATCATGCCTATGACCATCGGAGAACAGCCGCACACTCCGAGGCATCTTCTCCGGCCATTTTCCTGCTAATTTTGCTCGCCAACACCCTCGGTTGTTTTTAAACTTTAATTTCTGATTTTGCTTGTTTAATTTAGTTTCTCTGTACTTTAAATTCCATAATTATTGTCGGGTTGTAAAAATTGCTTGAATTCTTGGTTGGGTTAGTGTATAACAACCCGGACCGTCCTCGGTTCGGGTCTTTGCTGATTGAATGGTTCGGAATTGTCGCGTTGAGAAATTTATGATGTTTGGTTGTTCAACTAGAAGTTTAATTCGACGCTTTGCATGATTTATCGATACCACATGCTTGTGTTTATTTGGTGTTTGACGAGTACTCGAGAGATACTCGTTGAACGTAGGCCACAATTTGAGCACGAGTTTCCCACTGCAGTCGAGAGATTCAGAGGGGATACTTAGGAGAATAAGGTTTATTCATAATGGTCTTCATCTCGGTGCAAGAGATTTTTCTTAGTCGAGATAGAAGAACAAGTTCCGTGACATGAGAAAGTCAGAACCGCATTTAAATCCTCTCCTCGTTTAACTATCATTTCTCATTGTTGTTAATGATGCATATTTGTTTTTAGAAACTTTTTTCATGCTTAGTTATGGCGTGAGTTCGGGTTAGAGATTTCATGTGCACATGCTCACATGGTGCTCGGGAACAAGTGCGAAAGCGATCTTTCCATGTTTTGGCCAAAAACCAAGTTTGAGTGGTTTGTCAAACCACTTAGGAGCTTATGGTTTGCACTTAAAGCCCTCTCATTGGTGCGGGAAGAGAGATCGATCTCGATCATCACGTAGGTAACCGACTCGAGAGATGTTGGTAATTTTGAATCCATTTCCTCTAGCAACAAATATAATTCATGCTTGTTTGACTTTTATGAAACATTTGACCCGATACTCGATGTGGTTTTCTTTTTATTTTTATGCATTAGATTAGGGTAATCTAGCTCTTTAGCATTTTACAAATCTGTCCCTGTGGATTCGACCCTTACTCATCAAGTGCTACACTCAACCCGTACACTTACGGGTGTGTAAGGTTTTTTTTGCCTGACACATGTCATAACACATATTAGAGACTCTCAACAGCTTGTAGCCAACCAAGAGAGAGTTCTTGGTTTTTCTAAACTCTAGTTTATGGATTTCTACTTGATTATTGTGTTTTTTAGCATTGTGAGTGAGTAGTTCCTTTATTCTTCTAGGATTGATGTAGGTTCTACTTGACTTGGATTTTCATATATTGATGTTGATTCAAACTATATTGTGTTTTCTCTCTTGCACCTAATTACAAGTTGTAGTATATAGACAACCATTAATTTCTATTTGTTTGATTGTGGGTTAATTAAAAAGCTTGATAAAGATTTTGATTTACTGGACCTACGGAATAAACACGTGTTCTAGTATCAGCCGAGGGGTCGTTATTTAGAACATAGGGGGAATTAGTCTGGCTAAACCTAATGCCAAATTATCTAGCTGGAATGGGGGAGGCCTTGCATTGATCTGGGTAGTATGAGAATTACTTAAGAAGTAGAGAACTTTTGCATGAAATTTATCCAACACTCCTTTATATCTGAATTAAATGAAGAACCTTAAAATCCAAGTGAAGTGAACAAATAATCAGTCCTAGGAGAAGTTTTGACATAAGATTAGAAAACTCTTCCAAATTGCTTGCTAGTGTTTTATTTGTTTTAACTAGATTTTTAATTGAGTTTCCTTTATTCCAAAATTATCCTAAAAATTATCTTTCATCATTATAAGTCCACTGCTTTTGTTTGATAATAAAAACACCAAAAGTATCACTTGTCCTTAGAAATAGTTTTTGTTCATAAAGTCCATTGGGTGGTGCGGCTGGGATTGATATCTTGCGCTTGGGATTAGGGGTTGTTTTATTATTTGATTTTGTGTGCTAATTTTTACATCAAAATAAACAGCTCGTCAAGTTTTTGGCGTCGTTGCCAAAGTCTTTTTGGCAACAATTGTTATTTCTAGTGGACTTGATTCCTGGTGTTGTGAATGTTTCAGAAATCGTCTAGTGCATGACTAGAAGCTCATAAAAAAAGTTTTAGAAATTTCACCATGAAATTGAAAGGACACTCCGGAAGTTAAAGATTTCGAGAAAACATCTTTTAGAAGCACAACCCGTTCCCTTCATCATGGAGGACAACCAAAATCATCAAGAAGGAAAAAATAGCAATGAGAACAATGGTGATGACAATAGACAACAAGATCGGGAAGAAGGACAAGGTGAGAACAATGTGAATGCAAGAACAGGTCGAAACCGGAATGAGCCACCAGTTTGAGATTTCCTACACGCTCAACGCTGGGACGCCGCTAGTCAAATTGTTCGACCGGAACATGTGCAAGGAAGGAAGCTTATCATGCCCACTCAACTACTCAGCCTAGTCTCTCAACATACTTTTTACAGAAAATAACTGGAAGATCCTCATACTCCTATTGACACTTTTTTTTTATCACATTTGTGATATCTGTGATGTGGATGGCTGGGATGATAGTGATCTAAAGATGAGGTTTTTCCCTTTCTCTTTACTTAGGGATGCAAAGCCATGGTACAAAGCTTTGGATCTAACCCGGATTCATACTTGGGATGATCTATATTTTCCTCCCGAAAGAGCTCTTGAGATCCAAAATGAATGTCATATTTTTCAAGAACAATCTGGAGAAGCATTAGGTGATGCATGGATCAGATTGAAGAATTTGTTGAATATGCTTCCGGGACAGGCAATTTCAGTAGAAGCTCAGGTTAATATATTCTACAAGGGACTTCACCCGATTGAGCAGAGATTGTTGGATGCAGCTTCAGGTGGTCAATTCAAAAATTTGGGAATCACTGATTGCCTCGAGCTGTTAAATGAAGCAACAGAAGAATCTACTCCTCTCCAAGAAGGTGATGCAAAACCTAAACCAACCATGGGATTGTACGAAGTTTCCAAAGAAGTTGGATTTGAAGCTCAAATCAGTGCATTAGCTACACACTACGTAGAGAAGACAAATCTTCTGCGGCCTTTACCGCGGTTTGGGCGCGGTAAGATGAAAATGCAAGAAACTGCGTAGTAAGGTTTCATCGCGGCTTTGGCCGCAGAAGGCCACACACTACGTAGAGAAACCGCCTTTATCGCGGCCTCCGCCGTAATAAATGCCGCAAGAAATTTCATTCTGCGATATTTACTGCGGCAGAGGCCGCAAAGAAGTCGCAAGAAAATCGGTTATCATGCGCTTCCGCCGCAAGAAATCCTTGGCTTTTGTAATGTAGTGGCAGTAAGCCATTTTTAGTGGTTTCTCCATCCGTCTGCTTCCTTCATTTTTGCATCTTTTTCATCTTCTTCTTCATATTCTTCTTCTTCTTCTTCTTCTTCATTTTCTCCTTCTTCATCATCTTCTTCTCTTCATATTCCTCCTCTTCTTCTTCTGCCGTCATCTTCTCCTTCATCTTCATCATCATCATCTTCTTCTTTCTTTTCATCTTCTTCTTTCACGGCGGATGAGCTGAGCGAGATCGTGAAGCTGTCGAGCCTGGAGACGAGCTACGAGGTGCAGGGATGAATCCGGATAAGCCGAGTGAGATTGTGAAGTTGTCGAACTCGAGACGAGCCTCGAGAAGAACTATCTTTTCTTCTTCTTCTTCTTCTTCTTCTTCTTCTTCTTCTTCTTCTTTATTCTGGGTTTGTTGGATGAATCCAGATGAATTTTTTCATCCGGATTCATCCATGGCCGTAGTAAGGCCGCAGTAAGTACTGCGGCTTCTACCGCAGTGAAGCTTCAACTGCGCCCTTATTTACTGCGTATACAAAGGCGGCCTCTCCCGCAGTAGTTACTGCGGCTCTACTGCGATTTTGGCCGCAGTAACACATGTTCTCTCCACGTAGTGACATGTGTTTCAAAGTTGGCTAAAATAGTGGTTTTAGCATTGCCAAACACTAAACATGTAGCTATTGTAAGTGAAGAAGTTGAAAAAGCTGAAGAGGTAAATTATGTTGATGGAAGAGGAAATTGGAAACCTCGTCAAGGTGGTTATTTCAATAACTACCAAAACAGACAATTTGGAGGATTCAATAATTCCCCCGGGTACAACAATGCATTGAACTATGGGAATAATGATGGAGTTCTCCAACTAAAGGTGGATTTGTCAAGACCTTCAGTGTAGTCCGGAAAAGGACTTTGGTAGGACTTTAGAAGACTCTCTCAACTTGTTGGTACAACAAATACTAGAGATTAACAAGAGCAATCAAGAGAGATTTGTGAAGATTAAAGCAAACCAGCAGAACATGAATGCTCAATTTAGAAGCTCGAAGCATCAGATGGGACAATTAGCTACCAGTTAAGAACAAGTATCTCAACCTTACAGATACCACAAACAATAGAGCACAATGCAAGACAGTTACCTTGAGGAGTGGAAAAGAGTATGTGATTTAACCCAAGGAAGTGACTGGTGCAGATGAAAATTAGCCACCTCTAGAGAAAAGCAAAACTCGAGAAGTTGAAGTTCTAGAGGAAGAAAAAGAGGATCCCCATCCCGAGGAGGGGTGGTGCAGAACAACCAAGCTGGGAAGGAGAAGCATCTTGATCCAAAAGATAAAAAGATGCCTTCACCCAAGGTAAGTACCACTATTCCCTATCCTTAGAAATTCCAAAAGAAAAAGAAGGGTGAGCAGTTGTTATTTGAGACTTTCATAAAGCTTGAGTTCAATATTCCCTTTGGATGTTATTGCTCACATGCCTCGATATGCCAAGTTGTTTACAAATCTTCTTTCTAAAAAGTCGCCACTTCAAGCGAATGAAATTGTTTTGATAAAGGAGGAGGCTAGTGCGCTGATTTAGAAGCGTTTTCCTGCAAAAGCCAAGGACATGCCACCCAAGGCTAAATATTGGACATGTTCATTTCGATAAGGCTCTATGTGATTTAGGTGCTAGTATAAATTTAATGCCTTTGTCAGTATGTAGGAAACTATGACTTGTTAAGATCAATCCCAATATGAAGCAAGTGGTAAAAGAGAAAGTGAATCGTCTCTTGAAGGCCGGAGTAATTTTTGCAAACCCGCAAAACCAATGGGTTAGTGCTACTCATCCTGTGCCTAAGAAGAGTGAGATCACTATTCAACCCGGAGAAGGAGAATTGATGATGGCCATTAAACCCCCCAACTAAATGGAGTGTAGTTTATGATATCAGACCAGTCAACAAGGAAAAAAAGAAGGATCACTACCCCTTACCCTTTATTGAGCAGATGTTGGACAGATTGGCCGGACAGTCATTCTACTCTTTTTCTGAATGGATACTTAGGCTATTATCAGATAGCCAAAACTCCTCAAGACCAAAACAAGACTTCATTCATTGACCCTAGGGAATCTATGCTTTCAAAAGAATGCCATTTGGACTCTGCAATGCCCTAGCTACTTTTCGTATATGCATGACAGCTATTTTTGAAGACATGGTGGAAAATGGGTTAGAAATTCATATGGATGATTTTTCTGTCTATGGTTCTTCTTCTGATATTTGTTTAGAAAACCTCATCAAGACAATTGAGCGTTGCAAAGCTACTAACTTTTCTCTTAATTGGGAGAAGTGTCATTTCATGGTTACCTCAGGTATTGTGCTAGGACATAAGATTTGGGTGGAAGGAGTAGAAGTGGATAAGGCAAAGGTGGAAATGATTCGGCAACTTCCTCCACCAAAGAACGCAAAAGGAGTTCGGAGTTTCTTGGGAAATGTCGGGTATTATTGGAGATTTATAAATGATTTTTCTTTACTTGAAAAAATGTGTCTTTTGTCTTTGATGCAACTTTTGAGACACTCAAGCACAAATTGGCAACACCGGTGGTAGTCATTTTAGATTGGGATGCTCCTTTTGAGATTATGTGTGATGCCAACGACTACGCACTTGGAGCGGTTCTTCGGCAAAAGAGAGACAAATTGTTTAGAGCAATCTATTATGCCAGCTTGACTTTGACTGAGCTCAAGAAAACTACACCACCATAGAGAAGGAGATGCTAGCTGTGATTTTTGCCTTAGACAAATTTTGAGTGAGCTAGAGAGAATGAGAAGGGATGGTGAGAGATGCCGCTCCTTTCGCGCATGGGCTCTACAGGCAACACACAAAAACAAAAAAAACCACTAGAGCAATTGTTAGTTAAGAGGAGTTAAACAATGAAAAATAAATAAATTGAAAGTAAACCCCACACACTTAAACCATACATTGCCTCCAATGTATCAAGTGTGCAAAAATCAATTTTATTTACATATACTACTAATACTATGTAAATATACTTGTTTAACGTCACTTGCTTGGCATCCAACTTGGCCACTCAATCCGGCTCGAGTGGACAGAAGTTTCCGAGCCTAGAACTTTCCTTCCATCATATAGGTGGCCAAACAAAAATCCCTTATACCGACAAAATTTGAACCGTCGTTTTCCCATGAGAGAACTAAAATAGTTTAGCGCAATGTGGTTAGAGCTTGGAATGTCCGGCCACTTGGTTAGAATGCATTTTCCAAACACAAAGAAGATAAATTTTCAATGCAAAACTTATGAGAGTTTTGGGCAACAAGATATTTAGTATCCTCAAGACGGTCCCCAAGCAACCGCCGAGACCGCAACATATCAGATATAAGCCTGATTTTGAGCTAAAATCTGCACATTTAAAGAGCCTCTTTTCATCTTTTCTTCTCCTCTTCTTCTCCATTCGACACCTCCTTCAGAGACCGGCGATTTTGGGCCGTTCTCAAATCTCACTTATGTTTCCTACATTCTTGAGTTTGGTGAGTTAGGGTTCATGAGAAAATTTTCAAATTTGAGACAATGTGATGATGATTTCTTGCAATTGATGCATTTCTCTTGTTATATTATGGATGGAGAATGATTATTTGTGGATGGATTGCATTATTTTCCATGAATTAGAAAAACCCCAATTTGCTCCATGAGAGGGGGAGTTTTTGATGGATTTTTGGGAAATATGTGTTGTTTGTAAGATTGTTCTTCACGGAATGGTTGAACATGATGCAATATGAATAGGTTTTAAAGGAATTGAATTTTCATTGAGTGGATTGTTCCAATTTGGTCACTGATCATAGATATGTCTGTTGGTAATGTTGTGACAATTGAATAATGGAATTAGTTATACTTGGGTAATTTTGGATGATTCCATTAATGCATAATTAAAGACCACAACCCACATTATTTGTTTAATTGAGCAATTGGAGTTAATATTTTGTGTGATTGCTTTTATTGGACAAGTTATAAATTATTGAATTATGAAATTTCAAATGGCAAGCAGTTCAAGGAAAGCTGCTTGCACCTTACAGAGAAGAAATCCCAGGCAGGAGGATTTCTTAATTGATGATGGAGCCTGAGAATATTTCGACAAGTGGCGGTCTCGCTAGTTCTAGTCATAGCGGGGGTTCAAGATTGATGACCCTCACTACAATCAATTGTTTGATGAAATCCATACTCATGAGTGGATACTTTTCACCACCAACAGGGAGCACTACAGTCAAGAGTTGGTGAGTTTTACGCCAACCTCAGCTCCCAGATCAAGATAGACCGAGCAAACAAGGTAGCTGACTTTCCATCAACAGCCTTGGTCAGGAACCGACCGAGATTTTGGGGCAGATGAGATCAGATTTTTCCTCGCCATTCCAGATCCACCAAAACCACTTCCATACCATTGGAGACAGCATGTGCCAAAAGAAGAGATTCTGAGAGGACTGAACCTCCCAAACAGGTGGAGGGAGACACGATCTGCCAACTCTGATGCTTATCTAGCTTCAGATCTCCCTCTCAGATTGGTAGCCTAGAACTTGTTCATTCAGAGCAACATCGATCCTTCATCTCATGAGTCCGAGATCACAGTTCCTCGGATGAAGATTCTTTACCGGATCATCCTGGGACATTATGTGGAGACGACAGACATTATTTGGTGCAACATAATTACATGTGCCAAGTCCACATACCTCAAGTATCAGTTCCCTCATCTTACTACTGCTCTCATCCGACGGGCTGGAGTTCCTATGGCAGGCACTGAGATGACTCCCTACAATAAGGTAATTTCCATCACCAACTTCATTCGGCAATGCACGGAGGCGGCAACAGCAATAGAGATGTCCAATCCAGAGGAGGTCGCAGAGCCTAATGATGATTAGGCTCAGACAACCCTCTTCCCTGAGGGTAATAAGCTGACGGACATGCCTGGAGCTTTATCGAGGATGTGGCATAGCCTCCTTGGTGCCATACAGAGTCTTGGGTGTAAGCAGGATAGCACCGATACCAGAGTTGCATGACTGGAGACTAAGAGTGCCATACAGAGTCTTGGGTGTAAGCAGGATAGCACCGTCACTAGTTCACAAAGATTATGTGTATTGATTTAATGTGTTGACAAGGCTATGTGCCACAGTCTGACATTATCAAATGGATCCACCATAGATACACTGGAAATAGAAAGATTATGTGTATTCATTTGCGCTAGACTGTGGTATCATAGCCACCACTCCCAGGTCTAAATGAATGCACAATGAATAAAATGGAGTGGTCATAGAAGAAGAGGAAAGGAAAAAGGTGAGCTACAGGGTGCCCCCGTGGATATTCTGGGGTTGGATGAATGTGATGAAAAAAATTTAAACGTTAAAAAAGAACCCCTTATGAGGGAAAAATTTAAAAATGAAAGACTTAGGGCAGACACCCTCCAAAGAAAACATTAGATCTTGAAAATGGGAGGAAATGGAGGAGTTAACAACACAATGGAAGCATGGGGTTATAATTGTAAAATTTTGTTTTGATAGTTTGCCCTGGTGTTGTAAGCTCTTGAATGTTTCCCATTTTAAACTCCAATACATAAAGCTTCCAATAGAAATCCATCCTCACCAAGCCAGGCCCCATTACAACCAAATGGAAAAGACCATCTCACTGGTAAGGTATGTAATGCCCCTTATGGGCATTAGCAGAGGAGTTTTGGTTCAATTTGAGACTTATGGATAGGCGGTAGGAAATTGTGTTCAAAGCTTTAAATAGAGATTCTGTCGGTGAGAATTTGAGCCTATCAATGCATGAATTGTGTGAATTGTTCTTCATGAGAGTATCTTGCTAAGTATCAGAGCTAGAACTTGCTTGCTTGTAACCCTTACAAATCTACATATGTTGTATATTGAGCCGGGAAGACGGTGGCAAATTAGGATGAGCTTGCTCACTAAATAGTCAACATGTACTTTATTTCCATTAGAAAACCCCATTTAAGCCTGAAACCGGATTCTTTGATCACCAATGTTTTGAGCCATATCCGTTCTCTTTATATTACCTTTTCGTCCATGAAACTTCTTGAGTATTTTGTTATGGGCATAAATATGAATTTTTGTGGTATGTTCAAAGTTCGAGTTTGGGGGAGTTATTCATTGATTGTGCTATGCGAGTGGTGAAGACACAATTCTGGAGAAAAGTGTGTGCCTAAGTGGTGCATTAAAAAAAAATCTGCAATCAAATAAAAGGCACTTGTATGCCAGAAATGTCACAGAGGTTGAAAAAGTGTAATTTTGTGGAAAACAAAAGTGTGAAGCTTGCAAAAGATACGAGTTGGGTATGAGTGTTATGATTATTGTTATTCTTTGGTGCCCAACTACTTGGAAGCTCAAGAATGTTTCAAATAAGCTGCACCTAAAGAAAGCTTTCAACCGATTTCCACTCTTACCAAGCCATACCTCATTACAGCCAGAATGAAAGACCACTCAATCGGTAAGACATGCAATCTTTTCCTTCGGGAATAATGAGTAGAGGAGTTTTGGTTCGCTTGCAAGCCTATGGATTGAAGATGCTTGGTAAGATCACTACACAGTTGCACACCCATTTCAGAGAGCGAAACACTAAGGGAGTAACCCTTTATTTATTGATTTGAGCACAAAGTCCTACAACCTATTTGATCATTTATATGTTTAGAGATGTGTGGTTCTCGAAGATGATTTGACTTAAGCGAGCATTGGTAGTTTGGTTGATTTGTTTGCTTAGCTCTAGGACTGCATATAGGTAGAATTGCTCGGGACTAGCAATTGTTTGAGTTTGGGGGTATTTGATAAGTGCAAATTAGTATATATATTTTACCATCAATTTTGCATATAAACTCAATTAATTGCTATGTTCTCATTAGTTTATACAAAGATTTTCAGGATTCTACTTTGGGAGGCATTGGAGCAAAATTGAGGAATTTATTACTAAATCAACAAGAAATGAGAAATTGGAGCAATATGGATGATAGGTTGAAGTTAATGATCAAATTGATAAAAAGGAGAAGTTTTGGGGTCAAGGTGAACAACTTAAAGAACTTGGAGGCCATGATGGGAGGTTGACCCAATATTCATTACACCTAGTCCAATTTGGACTAGGTTTTGACGTAAAAGTCTCGCATCATTCTTATAAAAGGGCCACTTTTGGAGAATCAAAGGCACAATACACAGCCAACAGAGCCAACAATTCGTTACTTTTGGGGGAGAACAACACAAGCTAAGCAAAATTAGAGAAATTGATCACCGTTCATCATTGTTTTTCATCCTAAAAATCCGGGTTTCATTAATTTATTATTTCTTGCCATTGAACATGTTTAGTGGCTAATTTTCTAACTGCGTTCTAGGATATATGATCCACTTGACCTTAGGGTTTAACACTCTAATTTTACTACAATTATTACTCTCAACATGTAAGAAGATTTATCGATTCTAGATGTCCTCTAGCGAGCGTTTCACCTAGGTGATCAAAGCACAGTCATCGCTCCACTCTAATTATTTTGGTGATCTATCTTATTCCTAGAACTCGTGGCAAGCCATCGCTCTATAACGTTATCTAGCCTAATTACCCTGTGGTCTAGTAATATTTTTCTCTATCGAGCAAAAACACACCACAAATATTTCGTGATCAAGAGAATAATGCATCAATGTTTCAAGTAATTAAACAGGATCCCAGAGTAATAACATGTAGAATTAATGTACTAGATCCTATAGTCAAGCTTCACAAAATAATCCTAGAAAGCAATTAGAAAATTAGCCACTAAACATGTTCAATGACAAGAAATAAAAAATAAATGAAACCCGGATTTTTAGGATGAAAAACAATGATGAACGGTGATCAATTTCTCCAATTTTGCTCAGCTTGTGTTGTTCTCCCCCAAAAGTAACGAATTGTTGGCTCTGTTTGCTGTGTATTGTGCCTTTGATTCTCCAAAAGTGGCCCTTTATAAGAATGATGCGAGACTTTACGTCAAAACCTAGTCCAAATTGGACTAGGTGTAATGATTATTGGGTCAACCTCCCATCATGGCCTCCAAGTTCTTTAAGTTGTTCACCTTGACCCCAAAACTTCTCCTTTTTATCAATTTGATCATTAACTTCAACCTATCATCCATATTGCTCCAATTTCTCATTTCTTGTTGATTTAGTAATAAATTCCTCAATTTTGCTCTAATGCCTCCCAAAGTAGAATCCTGAAAATCTTTGTATAAACTAATGAGAACATAGCAATTAATTGAGTTTATATGCAAAATTTATGATGGTAAAATATATATACTAATTTGCACTTATCAAGTGGCAAGATCACTTTACACACACACACTACCCTTGTTTAGGAGAGTGAAACACTTACAGACTGAACCTCTGTTTTATGTGACGAGTCCTTAATTCTAATACTTATGAAATTACTTGTGTAATTAGGTAGTGATTATTTATGAGTTGTTTTTTTTTACTTGGAAAAGACATTGATAGACTGTTTGTGTAACAGACCGTGTACAGTGTCAATATATTGTCTGCTTTGGGTCTCAGGCCCGCACGGATTTGCTTCTACCTGAATACACAGGTAAAACGCGTCTTGTGGGGTTAAGGAGCAACCACCCACATAAGGAATGCATTACTCCCTTAGCCCCTCCATGTGGGATGAACAACATCATCCACCCTCCTCCAAGGGAGTCCAGCGTTCCCGCTGGCACATGGACACTATACAACCAGGCATGATGTTGTTCATCCCATATGGAAGGGTGTGGTTGCTCCTTAACCCCACAAGACGGGTTTTACCTGTGGATTCTGGTAGAAGCAAATCTGTGCGGGCCTGGGGCCTAAAGCGGACAACATCTTGGCACTGTACACAGTCTGTTGTAGATGGTATCAGAACCCAGGTGGTATAGTGTCCATGTGCCAGCGGGGACGCTGGACTCCCTTGGAGCGGGGTGGATGATGTTGTTCATCCCACATGGAATGGCTAACGGAGTAATGCATGCCTTATAAAGGTGGTGGTTGCTCTTTAACCCCACAAGATACGTTTTACCTGTGGATTCAAGTAGAATCAAATCCGTGCTGGCCTGGGGCCCAAAGTGGACAATATCTTGACACTATATATGGTCTCACATGTTTGCCTACATTTCTTCAGATGTAATCATTCTTCATTCAGTGGGTAGTTCAGGTAGAGTTTTAGAGATTGCTAGGGACTAGCAATGCTTTGAGTTTGAGGGTGTGATAACTTGCTGATTTGACATATATTTGCTTGAAATGCATTTCAATTCTATCCTCTGATTAGCTAGCTTCTTAGTATTTGCACAAGTATTATTGCAAGAGTCCACTGGAGTTGTAAAAGATGGAAAAGGGAAGAGTTCGGGGCCAAAAACATACTATAGGAAAGTTAGAGGGTCAAGCTGGAAGATGGAGCTAAAAGTTGTGGAGTGGATAGAATTATTGCGACGGTGACACACCCCTATCGCGACCACGACGCCTCACCGCCGTGAAGCCTGCTGCGGTCGCACCTATCAATGAGAGACCTAACCTGATTAGGAATGTTGAGCCCTATTTATGCATCATTAACTAGAGATTTTACAAGTTTTGCATCCTAGGGCTTCTGGGCATCATATTGGAGACTCTCAACAGCTTGTAGCCATCATTGAGACTGTTCTACATTTTTCTAAACTCTTGTTTATGGATTCCTATTTGATTATTGTGTTTTTCAACATTATAAGCGAGTAGTTCCTTTTTCTTCTAGGATTGACGCAAGTTCTACTTGACTTGGATTTTCATATATTGATGTTGATTCATACTATATTGTGTTTGTTCTCTTGTGGCTAATTACAAGTTGTAGCAGTTAGACGACCGCTAATTTCTATTTGCTTGCTTC
The DNA here is from genome assembly GCA_024586325.1 of Stellera chamaejasme. Taxonomy (NCBI): domain Eukaryota; kingdom Viridiplantae; phylum Streptophyta; class Magnoliopsida; order Malvales; family Thymelaeaceae; genus Stellera; species Stellera chamaejasme. The sequence continues at coordinate 9,487,688 of CM044986.1, forward strand.
TGGGTTAATTACTAGACATAGGGAATAAATAGGTGTTCTAAAATCAGTCGAGGGGTCGAGATTTAGAACATTGGGAGAATTTGTCTTGCTAAACCTAATGCCAAGTTATCTATGCACAATGGGGGAGGCCTTGCATTGATCTAGGTAGTATGAGAATTGCTTAAGAAGTAAAGAACTTTTGCATGAAATTTATCCAGCTCTCCTTTATATCTGATTTAACAGAAGAATCCAAAAATCCAAGTGTAGTGAATTGAGAGTCAGTCGTAGGAGAAGTTTTGACATAAGATTAGAATACCCTTCCAAATTGCTTACTAGTGTTCTGTTTATTTTAACTAGATTTTTAATTGTGTTTCTTTTACTCCAAAATTATCCCAAAAGTCATCTTTCATCATTATAAGTCCATTGCTTTTGTTTGATAATAAAAACACCAAAAATATCTATTGTCCTTAGGAATAGTTTTTGTTCATAAAGTCCTTTGGGTTCGACACCTTGCGCTTGGGATTAGTGGGTTATTTTATTACTTGAAGTTGTGTGCTAATTTATAGCAAAATAAACACCCCGTCAGTACCATCAAAGTTATTGCTTATTTCACAAATCTTTGTCGTGCTGAGGAATTAAAGAAGGGTTCAATATTCTGCCGCAGTAAACAGTTTTATTAATTAAAAAAAGAAATGACTGAATCAGATGAATAATGAATCCAAATGAATAATTTCATCCGGATTCATCCACGAATCTTGAAAAACCCAGAACTCAGATGAATGATGAGCAAGCCATGGTGACGGCAGTGAGAATGGTGTCGGTGTAGTGGTGATGTTGAGGTTAGAGCGGTGAAGAAGAAGAATATTGCATCCTTACTACAGCCATACTACACCGTTACTACGGACATGGCCATAGTTAGGCTTACTGTGCATTTATGTTTACTATTACTTTAAATGCAGTAGACCTTGTACTTCGGATGTAGTGCAACACCAATCCATCCATAAGGGTAGTAAAAGTTTTAAATAATGTAAAAGCGGGTATTACTAAATACTTTCTATACGGATGGTGAAAATAGAATCAAACCCTTATCGCGGCCATACTGCACACTTATCGCAGACTTATCATGCGGTCATGGCCGCAGTAAGTGCGCATTTACATTTATCATGCGGATTTCACCGCAGTAACTCACTATGTGGTGAAGACAGCTTTTAGTGCGGCTTGTAATGCGGTTTTGACTGCACTAACATTAAACCGTAATAGAGAATGCAGTAAATGGTGGAATAAAAGCATATTGCGATAGTGGCCGCACTTAAGCCCGCACTAAGCCCATGTCTTATTGCGGCTTAAAACGCAATAAGCCGCAATGGGCTCATTAAAAGCATCTCCTCCTTCTTCCAAAACTTCACCGGGTCAAAAGCAACATCACCCTCTTCTCCTTCTCCGGCCGTGCCACCATCCTGTCACTCTGCGCTTGCAACGTCTCTTCCCCTTGTCCCTTCCGTCGCCGGTTAAGTTAAGCACCAATGGTTGTAATTCTTCGTTTTTACAGTTTTTTACTCACCCTATTCCTAATTTGTTTTATGTTCTTGGTGCATATCTAATAGTGACCACTTCACTATCGCATCTGCCTCCGTCGACTTACCTTTGCCACCGTTTCTTTGCCTCTATCGCTTGTGCCTCACCTACCAGCGTTGTTTAATCCTCTCCGGTAATTAAAGGTATACTCCTAAACTTTTGTTTTTGCTTTTTTCCGAATTAAATTTACAAATTGTATAATTTTTTGAGTGTTTGGACAAGAACAAATTGAAATAGTATTTCTTACCATGGATGTGGTTTTGAACTATGAAAATAGTGTCATAATTAGTCTTTCAAGTCTTAATAGAGAGCCAAAAAGAAATCATTGTCATTCTTTTTGAAATTGAAAGTCTTTTTTTTAAAATGTGTTGAAATATTATCATCATTATCATTAGTTTCTCTGTTTTTCCTTTTATCCTTGCAGATTGATGAAGATTGATGGATTTGGATGAAGTTTCCTGGGTTTTGGATGAATTCATACGGATTCATCCAACCTTTTTTATTTTTCAAAATGCCTTGCTGCCTTATTGCGGATTTGACCGCAATACGTATTTGCGTCTCCACCACAATAGACTGATTAATGCGAGCTTAAATATTGCGGTGTGAATTGCGTCCATACCCGCACTATTTAGTGCACCTATATTACGGTTTAGCCGCAAATAGAATTGTTCCAACCACGTAGTGACCGCCGCAGTAAAACTTGTACTACTTACATAGTGCAACACCAATCCATCCATAAGGGCAGTAAAAGTTTTAAATAACATAAAAGCTGACATTGTTAAATACTTTCTATTCCCGTAAAATTATAAATAAAACCTAAAAATAGCCGGTCTTGCATGCTTTCCCACTACCAAGCAATGCAGAAACTTACCATTGCATATGCAATTGTTGCATATATATATATATATAAGCAACAATTGATCATCAGGGGAGCTGCGCGCCGGTAAATGTCTGACCAAAAGACCAATTCGTTGGCGACGATGTTCAATGTGACGCTGCGACCGTCACTTATCAGTAACCTTACATGAGAGGCTCTGATCATCCAAGTAAGCATTACTTTGCCAGTTTTGGCCCCAATTTCTGGACATCGGCTGCCAATTAGTCCTTGAGCCCTTGATGGAGACGGCATGGACGTCCCCAGCACCTCCCACGTTAGTGATCAGAACAAGATTGAAGTATGAGTGGCCATTGATTGTGAATCTTAGTCCTCCATTTCTCCTGCATGCCACCCTACACACAATGGCGAAGCCAGGAATTGTAACTTGAGGTGGCGGAGAGTGATTTAAACATCCTTTTTTTTAAGTAATTTAATTTAAGGAAATTAATTTTATGAAAGGGGTTCAATTTTTCTTGATGAATTAATGAATAAAAGATTAGTTTCTCTATAATCTAATGGATCTTATGGTGTGTTATCTTATGTGATTTTTGGTAAACGTTTGATTTGAATTTTATGAGATAAAAAGATAGGAGAAATATATTCAAATGACATGACAGATTGAGAAGAAACAATGGGTAATTAAGGACCTAGCTATTTTTCTTAATCAAACATTAAAAAAAAACATCACAAAAATTCACCAAATCACATTTTTCGTTAATATTTCTCTCACAAATATCAAATCCGCCATTAGAAAATAGAAACTTTCATTTACACTTCTATTTCACAAAATTAAATAATCTAAAAGAACATAGCCTTAAATTCAACAATTTTATTTTTACCATATCTTAATCACAAGTAGTCTAGTATTTAGGAATTAGTTTTAGAAATTGGGTTGGTTGAGTTTTTTTATTTAGACTTCTTTTGTGTATATATAAGGGATACAATATAGTTTATTTAGTCTATTTTATGGAAAATATTAGAATTAATACCACAATTAACCTAAATATACTATATATACCCCTATCTTTACAAAAAAAAATTGAGATGACCATCGCCACACCCCCATCCCTCAATAGCTCCGCCATTGCCTACACAGGTATCACATACACATAAGATTCACCGGATTTGAACGGAAACAATTTTGATTTTATTGGGAGAAGTGCATTTTGTGTTAATGTTTTTTATTTTAAAAAATAGCTTTAAAACAGCAAATTATGTAACTAAATGGTTATTTTGTCTGAGTTAATACAAAAACTTGATTTAGAGATTAAGGAAATACTAACCATTTTTGGATTAATATTTGATGCATCGGCGGAGGAAAAGATTTTTTCCACCATCACATTTTTATGGATAGAAGATCCCACAAATTTATTATAAAACCATTATTTAAAGTGACATGTCAAAAGAATTGTTTCCATAAAAAGTTGATGGTGGAAAAATATCTTTTCCACCACCGATATATCAAATATTAATCCTTTAAATTAGTAGCTAATTAAATGTCAAAAATGTATTGCATTTTCTGAATTTATTACGTGATATAGTTGTGATTAGGATGTGTTTTTCTTCCCCTACAAATTGCTTTTGCGAAACTTTAAAATTAAATCTTCTCCATCTTTCTCTCATAAAAAATTCGTTTTTCAAGAAATTCAAATTCTAAAAGATTCAGCTAGGTAAGAGAATATAGAACTAATAAATAAGAGGGGTGTGTTCTCTCCATTAAAATTTTCTTTCCATAATTTTTTTTTATCAAATCACCCATTTTTAACCCTCTCATATATTTCACGTTAATTACAAAAAATTCCCATTCTCTTTTCCAAATTATACATAAAGAACGCAGCCAATGATTAAGAATGTCCCATTTTTCTTTGTCCCTTTGCCGTCGTTTACGGAGTATAATTTATTAACATATTTAGTTAATCTATTAACCTTTTAACGGAACATTTAACAATGTTCATAAAATATAGTGGAGATAGAAAAAGAATAGGAAAACGGGGAACAACAGATTCAATCTCGGTCTAAGACATGTTACCTTCGATAGGAAACAGGAACAATCCCAGCGTTATGGTGAGCTATTCGTTGGAAGACAGGTTGGGAGAGATCAAAATGGTGGCGGGGAGGGTTGCACCAGCCGCCGTTGTCGCTGGGAAGGGCGTAGTTAGGAGGGCAGAAGTTGGTGGCGGTGACCACGACGGAGCCGGGCAAACACCACTTGGGATTGTTCACACATCTCACCTCGAAACATGCACCGCAGCTTAGCCCGCCGTTGAATAGGGTCGTGCTCAGCGCCGTTGTGCTCGTCCCGTATACTTGGCTGTCCAGATTGCCGTACCCACAGGCTCCACCTACGTAAGAGTATTTTAATGTTATAACCTAGGTGTTCAATTTGTCTTTTTTTATTGCAATATTTTACTCTTTGAGACGTCTTAAATGTTTGTAACAATTTCTTATTTATCAAACTTTTTCAATTACTAAAAATACTAATTTAACTTTCAATTATACATTTTTTATTTATTTATTTATTTTTTTTTGAACGGCAGCACTTCATTAAGAAGGATAAAGGGTACATAAAACAAAACAAAGCAAGATGCCCCTGAGACGGAGGCAGAACTAGCTAACTAGAGAGCAAGAAAGCTCCCACAAGAACACCAAAGCGCAGACAGACACACTACACAACCAAGGACCGGACATACAAGAAAAGGCACCTCACACCAAACCAGAAGCAGAAGTCAACAAAGGAGCAAGAAGCCAGTCTGACCAAGAAGTCCTCAACTTTGGATACCAAGCAGAAATCCAGAGGAAAGATAAAACCTGAATATCAGCAAAGATCTGGGAAGCATGCCAGGGTTTGTTCTCCATAACTACACCGTTGCGAGCTTTCCATAACCTCCAAGCTTTCCATAATATCTATTTGACATCATTTTTTTATTTATTTAAATGTTCGATCTTTTGTAAAGGTAGGAATGGAATGAATCAAAAAAAAAAAAAACAATTGCTTCAATTTCACGAAAACTATTTTCAATTTGATATGTTTTTATTTTTTGAATGTTTTATACCTAACAATATTAATTCTTACTAATATTTATTCTCAATCAAGTGAATCATCTTTACTAGTGAGTAATCAATATATTAATATACAAAAAATTTCTTTATATACACTTAAGCCAT